>CM042088.1:47005698-47605698 GCA_023512835.1 Taxillus chinensis | reverse complement strand
TCTTCAAATATCTGATTGGACCTGCCTCGATCAGATTTCGTTTCAATTCGCTGTCCTCATTAGATTTGCTTTGGCCTGGCCCGAATACATCCGAAACAAATTCGGATTACTCACCATCTGATTCCAATTCATTTCATTGTCATTCGTAGTCCACCCAAATGTAAACATAAACAAAGTTATAACAATTTGTAAAATAAATTTACGTTTTCATTAGAGAATTGACTTGTGATAAAAAAAAAAAAAGTATCGTTTAACAACTCAATATAAAGCAAATAATAAAGAGGGGGAAGGGTTGACAAATGATTTAAGCGTTATATATTAATTTATAATGGCCACTGGTTTTGTGCTTTCCGAGGTAGGCTGCGTACTCTCAATCTCACCGACTGTGGTGTGACCCATGACTCGTCTATTCGCAGTATTGACTTCTAATAGATTTTCGGATCAGTAATGTATTGATGTTGATTCCATGCTCCACACTAGTAAGCTAATAATACTTTCAGCAATAAGTTGAGCTGGATGTGCCTCTACCATGTAGGTGCGTATGACAAAAGAGAATATTTAAATCCTTTAAAATTTACCGGCTATAATTCTTTAGTATCATTCGTTTTCTGTTAAAAATGTCCAACTTGTCAATCAAATATTTAATTAAGAATGATCTTATCATCTTTCGGATTTTAATATGATATTAATTATACAACTAAGTTATATTTTTCAGTCATTATATCTAACGTATGTATTATTATTCGTGTTAAAATACGTTAGAAACATCACACATCTGGTGAGTTATCAATTAAATAATTATTAATAAAGATCTGAAAAGTTATTTTTCCTACAACCATTTAGGATGGAAAAGCTTCATACTCTACTAATTATAACTAACCGTTGAAAATGTTCTCCACGGGGAAAAAAAAAAAAGCTATACACCATTGAGGCTTGGACAAAAAAATTATATCATTCTGCGTCAAGGATTGTCCAAACGCAGACCTACTCAAGGGCACAAAATCAATGTTGAATGTTCCAAAGGAAGCCGTGTCTCACCGCGACCGTGCGACACATGTCAAGATCAAGAATACGTGTCGTTAGGCATCACAGTGATTTTTGGACCGTGTGAACAAAAAGAGTTGAGCAGATGTCCGCTGAACGGAGAAGACATGTCATTGTCAGTGAAGGTTGAATGGTCCTCAGTGGTTGGCCTGAGGAGACCTCTCATGCACCGTGGTGTGGGAGGTTTGAGAATTATTTCTGGTGTATATAGATGCTTGCAGGTTTTCGCAAAGGGCTTAGACCATCAGATTTGCAAAACTGAATTGCAGAAACAGTGTGAGCTAAAGCTTGCAATAAGAGACTTCGTCAGTATTAACCCAGTTTGCGGGAAATGGTTTTGAAGAGAAAAAGGTCAGTTGTTAGGAGCTTCAGCTTGAGACTCGGGAGATTTTATTAGAACCCAAAATGGGCTGTGTTAAAGAGAAATCAGATCAAAAACAGTTATTATATTTTAAAAATAAAAATAATTAACTTATGGATTAATTGTTGAATGAGAACACAGCAATATTTTCTGCTGAAGAATTTTGCTGAAGAGGTAGAGTGAAGGGAAATCATTTGTAACTTTAAAAATATTGCAGTATGTAGAGCGCCAAAATGCCAAGTGTCAGAACCTGTTTCCTTAATTTGTGTGAGACCCTAAAGAGTTTCACAAGAGGCTTGACGCTGACATTTGGCACAGTGCAAAGGAACATTTGGCATATTTGACTCGCTCTCTCACATCTTGTCAAGCTTTTCCCACCGCCGCTCTCCCTGCGACGCCCCACCTAGTACTGGGGATCAGTAGTTGCTTTACCCGAAATCGAAGCCAGTGTCTCCAGATGAGTTGATGCTTCGCGGTGACCTGGAACCTCTGATATGGCAGTTCATTTTATCATCTTCCCCTTGGAATATTTTGAAAAATGAGCAGGAAGGTGGAGGTGCCATTAATAGAGGTAACAAATATCCCATTTGAAAGGAGGACATTGACTACCGTGACTGCAGTGCAGCGATCGCAGGCCATAACACGCTCGCCTTCTGCCGTCTCGGGACCTCCTTGAGTTGGATGGAGGACAATGCTACCAAGAGAATGTGTTTAAAGCCATGCAGCCGAGCCGATGTGGCAAGCTAAAATGTTGTTGGCCGCCCGGTCCTACAACAATGAACAATGATGTTGCCTTGTCCGATCAAAACCCAACACTATACGCATATGGCTTCAATCCTATCGTCTTGCAGTAATTGCTGGATGTTAAAATGCATCATCATTCAATGAAAGATTGGATTATTTGTTATCGCAATAATTGCTTGGTTGCCAACAAAGATTTCAATATTATTTTTCTGTCCCAAGGAGTCGCGTGGAGAGGCTGACAAAGCACCTGCAAACAGAAACAAACAGCTCCAAGAAACAAAAGATGATGAAGGTGAAGAAACTGGAAACAGACAAACTCCACTTAATGGCCCCAGTACTTTGCCCTGAATAAAAAAAACTCTTCAGATTCAGCTACCACTATGGTACGGGACTTCCCTGGGCGTAAACAATGGAGCTGGAAATCCATCCCCCTCCAAGACACCCCCTGGCTAAAAGGACCAGCAGGCATTGTAACTATCAGGATAAGAGCAAGCCTTCCCTCAGGCTGCAGCAAGTGAAGGACCTGGTACAGGCCACCTTTGGTAATAGAGCACCCAAGGGGGAGGGAAACATGACAATTAATGGCTGAAATAGAGCGCCATAGAGACCCAGCACCAGCTGCCTGCAGGGGAAGTAATATAAATGGGAAAACACCAGCCAAAGTGATGAGACGAATTACACAGATATTCCCAGTCATGAGTAGCCGTGCCACAATACCCAAGATACCGCCCATGATAATAAATAAAGATGTGGCTAAAATTAGCCACGTATAATTTCCTGTCATTAAAAGATCATCAACATAAAGGGAGACGACAAGAATTTGTTTATCTTTATGTTTTACGGACAAAGTAGCTTCGGATATTTGTGGAGAAACATCTGAATTCTAAATGCTAACATAAGCAAAAACCATATATTTGAGGAAATTTGATGCTTAAAGCGGTCAAAACTGAAAGAACGATTTTCACTCTAAAGTATGATCTTAGACTGACCCAATGTACACAACATCTTAGATTATGCACACAAGGAAACAAGGTCTAATAACACAGAAAATACACAACACCAGTATGTGTTTGCCTTTGTCACGCCTCCTCGAGGTCACCAATTAGAAAGAAGTTGACACGGGTCCTGTCTGGGTACTTCACGTCCAAGGTCCTTCAATTTTAAGGGTAACTTGGAGGACACTAAACTTTGTTTTTTCTCATCTTCATCATTGATTGAAGTTTCATTTTTGATTCCCGTAGGTCATCGCCGTTAAAACTAATGATACTGCAAAGATCCATCAGACCATTTTCTAAGCTTTTGGTTTTAACGGCGATAACCTTTGGGGTTAAAAATAAAAATTTAATTAGGCATAAGAAAAAATAAAGTTTTGTGACCGCCTAGAAATTACCGACTTTTGTACATGATCTACCCGTATTTGTCCGGTATCCGGATGCATAACATTACCCCGAACAGAACATATGGATCTTACTCTTCACCTCAAACCACAAGCTAAGCCCAGGATCCTTGCTCACCCCCCCGAAGCTCCATTGTTCTCCACACCCTTTCAACATCCTCTCCCCTGCCTAAAACAGAATACAAAACCGCCAACATCACATAAGCTGACGACTCTCGTGACCCCAATATCACATACGAGTTCCTGTCATGCATTCTGTCGAACAACTGGCGTGCATCCCACAAACACCCGGACTTACAATGTAAGCTGACTGCGGAGCTTCGACGAACACGTCGAAGAAAGCCCCCGCTTTCGACGCCAAGGGTCAATCACCTTCGCCCTCGAGGCCATTCTCTATTCCGCTGCCGCCAACGGCGTCGTCGTCTGCTGCAGTGGCGCCTACACCCACCCCTTCTTCTACGGCGCCCTGATGTTGGGCTTTGTCTGAATCTATAGAGCGCCTGGATCAGCCATGACTAGGGACTATTATTACCAGGTCATATCTAGCCCGTCATCTCCTCCGATCGCTTCGCCCAGATCTTGAATTCGGCAACTCCCAGTCACCGGGATCAGCATTCGGCATCGCGAGGTGGAAGCGCAACCACAACGCCCCACCACCTCATCGCCTGCAACAACCACGGTCGAGCTCGACTCGGATCCCTAGCACGTGCCCATTTTTGCCGTATCCTCCTCTTAACCGCTTTGGTTTCCTCCGCTCCTGCTTCTACGGCCACAACGTGAACTTCAACCCCCGCTGCACGCTTCCTCGTCAGCTCTACCAGCATCTCAACACTTGTACCCGAAAAACCTACGTGGCAAGCAAGGATATCAACAACCTCTTCGCTCGGTCGGGCGGTGATCTCGGCGTCCACCAAACCCCAACCGACCGGGTTCTTTGTAGGCGCTGGAAGTGCAATTTTATTTTTAAATCTCCTTGGATTTATTGGCTGCTTCTGCATTTATTTACTTATCTGTTTATTTTTATTTGTTTTTTGCATTACAGCAGCCATCTCCGATCACTTACGCCATGGAAGTCCGGCACCAATTTGCATGGCTAAGGGCATGTTTGTTTCACCTGTTTTCCATTTTCGTTTTTAAAATGTAATAGCTATTTTCGGGTAAAAAAAAATTTAAAATTAAAAATAATAAAATGTTGTTTTCATTCTTTAGGACATAAAGAATGAAAACAAGTTTTTATTGTTTTTAATTTTTAATATTTTTTTATCCGAAAACAGCTATTACATTTTTAAAACGAAAACAGAAAACACTCCAACCAAACATGCCCTAATGTCACGTGTCTTGCGTGAAAGTTAGTAATTTTTTTTGTTTTAAAAATATTTCGTTCAAGTGAATTTGTATACCCTATACTCTTTTGTTTTGTTTGTGACAACAAATACCAAATATGTATATGTTTTGTTTACTTGATCTCAAAAGGGGTTTGAAAATTCATCCTAAAAACAAAAAACAAAAATAATTAGGCCACACACGGTTTTGAATTTAGTGCTGGTAAAAAACAAAATAATACATCCAGACTATCCAGTGGATAGGGTATTCTTCTCGTTAGGGTGAAAATTTTCTCAAAACAGAATTGTTTAATAGTTGAGTTAAATTTATTTTTAAAATAAAATTATTTTTAAAAATTATAAGTCTAAATGAATTTATATCATTTATAAATATTTTAAAATTATTTGAGTTTACTTTTTTTTTAAATAATCATATTTTTAAAAATGAATAATTTTCTGAGATAGATATTTACACTAGTATAAAAACATTCACAAATTATTTTTGTCTTCCTATAAAAGTATAAAATATTTAAAAAATAATAATTTATTTTTATAATATTTAAGTATTAATATTAATATTAAAATATAAATTTAATATTCAATTACTATTATGTGAATATTATAATTATATTTTAATAATATTCTTTGAACATATTATTTTAATTTTTGTATCATATTTATTTAAATAATAATATTAAAATATTTAATTTATATTTAAATAATACTGTAAAATATTTATATTTAAATATTATATTAATTTCAAAATATTATTTAAATAATTATTATTATTTAAGAAATATTTTAATTATGAATGTTAATCAAAATTTAAAATAAACAATCGGTACAGTAGGTCCAGTTCAATTACTGGCGTGTTGATCTCAGTTATTTTTGTACTCCGTCCATATTATTTAAAAAATCAATTATTATATTAAATATACATATGTTTAAACCCGGTGTGGGAACACCCAACCGGGTCAAGCTTTCACTTGTTTTATTTAATACAACAATTTGATTGATTTTTATTTAATACAAACGCATCAATAGCTTTCACTTGTTTCTTACTTTCAGGAGTCAAGCTTCAGATCTTTAGAAGAGGGCCTTCAAAATTCAAATATTGTTTGATCATGTGAAGTGAAATTGACCATCAATTCCAAAGATGTCTATACTTAGGTTCTCTACACTAATTTGATATAATGTTATAATTTTTAAAAACAAAATTATTTTTAAAAACAATAAATCCAAAAAATTTAAAAATATTTATGAATAATAAATTTATTTATTATGAAGTTAAAAATAATTATATTTTAAAAAACAAAAAAACCAATGTGTCCAACGTAACCGGTCTACTATTATTTTTGTGCACGTATACATTTCTGTCATTCGGCCATCTTAACGCACTGAAATGCGGTACCAAATGGCATTTTATTGGTAAAAACTGAACACTGTTGCTTTGCTGATTATCAATTCCTACAGCACTGCTATTACCACAAATTTCGATTAATCCATATCTCAATTCAGACCTATACTGCAGATTTAATGGTATTACCATTTTAAAAAGTAGGAAATAGATTGCCTCGATGATCCCCTAGGAGCCGAAAGTCATTGAAGGCTCCAATTGTACAACAAA
The DNA here is from genome assembly GCA_023512835.1 of Taxillus chinensis. NCBI lineage: Eukaryota > Viridiplantae > Streptophyta > Magnoliopsida > Santalales > Loranthaceae > Taxillus > Taxillus chinensis. Next base: position 47,599,204 of record CM042088.1, on the reverse strand, counting down.
AGAGGTTACAAAGTCCTCGCCTGAGGACACGCATGGAACCCCCAAGTAACTCAACTGTATAAGGCAAAACTAATTGGTGTGACAAAGTTCAAAACCTTTTCATCTTTTGGTCATCCCTATGGCCTTTTAGTAAAGTAGTATACATACTACTTATGGTTATATAAAACAAATTCAAAACTCTAACTTAAGTAACAAGAAATTCACTTACAGCCGGAGCGGAGGAAAAAACTAAGATAAAAATTAATCAGGACGCATTTTTACCTAGAGGAAGAATGAAAGATACAGCTCCATCTTCAAAATGTAGTGATCTCAATCTGTAAAGGTTGCAGGGCCTCCATAGAAGGACCAGAGGCTTTCCATAAATCAAAGTTTTGGGGGGTAAACACCGCCATATCAATTTATCTGGAAAAGCCTTAGTCACACTTAATGTTTCTGTAGATCCTCCTCACAAACAATGAAGAACCAAGGTAGCCAACGGCTCCTGCATATTTGAAGAGGCGTCAAATTAATATCATATACAGAAGGAATTCAACAGGTGGAGAACAAACCATAACCTAAATATTCAAAGAAATTGACTTACCATTGCCTTTGAACATTCTTGATATTCGAAGAATGTTCAAAGGCTTCTTAGGAATACATCGGGGGGTTAGGTTTTAGGTTTTAAATCAATCGAGAGAATCCTAAAAATCCCATGTTTTCATATTAGTCTTTCACTGACAGAATAAATTACAAAGAGAATACATTCTCATAATAACGTATAAAAACAAAAGTGCAAAATTGAGATCTTGAAGTAGCGATAGGTACATATCTAAATATCAAGAATGTTCAAAGGCATCTTAGGAGTACATATGCCATTTCAAATATGCATTGGGGGTTAGGTTTTAGGTTTTGAACCAATGAAGAGAAACCTAAAAATCCCAAGACCAAGCAACACAGTCGTGTAAAATCAAGATCTAAATTTTTGTGCGCAGGCCAAAGAACTGCACTTTAATACATTATATTTTAAAAAGAACATGGATACATTAGTAATATGTTTTTGTGCGCAGGCTAGAGAACTGCAAAAGAACATGGATAAATTTATTAATACAATAACATTAACAAAATTAAAAATACTTACCACATAGGATTCCAAGACCAAGACAAAGCATCAACGTGTACCCAAAATAGAAGCTGGTTTGGAAGAAGCCTGACATTTTTGTCTTCACATAGTAGTAATATACTGAATACAAGTAGACATAAATTGCTGTGGATGCAGCCGAGAAGAAAGAAGTCCACTGCCAGTGATAATTCTCGGCATTTAACAAGAAATATGTTCCAACAATTGTCACACAAATAGTGACAACAATGAGAATCAGAAAAACAAGCAGCATAAAGCCATAGACATAGTACACCTATCCAGCAAACGAAAATTGTCATTTAGGATCTCAGCTTCCAATAAATAATTGTTAGTTCATAAGACATGTAACCAATATAATATTATTAAAAATATTGCCAAAAAAAAGAGAGAATATTTTCTTTACATAATATGCTGAAAGCATCACAACTTCCTAATTATACACTCCCCAATCACAGAACAGGGTAAAAAATATTTTAAAAGAAGAAAAAAGGATCAAACCTGACCATTGCATTTTAACAGAATGCCATAGACATAAACCACGTGAATTAAAAATTTTACCTTATAATTCCAGAAGGAAGTGAAGACAAAATACATTTCAATGAATATGCTTCCGAATGGCAGCAGCCCTCCCATCATTGAGACTACAGATGGTGTCAGGTACCATTTCTTCTCGGGGATTGGACGAGGGATTGTCTTCACACGACATGGATTATTTGGAGCACCACTCCAGTTTCTGCCAACTACTGTGCCCAGAAGTGCCAAAGGAAAAGAGATGAAAGCCCAAATGATGAAAACTACGACCATTGTGCCAAATGGAATAGCCGCTAGAGAGCCATAAAATATAGCAATAGTGTTCAAGGCGAACCCAATCCCAAAGCACATGAATGGGAAAAGAGAAGCCGTCAAGATCATTGACTTAATCCATTTTTTACCTGATTAGATTATAAATAATGTCAGTAAGACAGACCAATATAATCAATCACATGAGGCCACTTTTTATTGAAGAAGGGTTGGAAATAATGTCAACAACCCAACTGTTCCTTAACCAAACATAAGGAAAATAAGAGTTTATGGATGAAAGTGCATACCCCCATTGCGAGAGTACATCCCACCACTCACATACCCTGAGATGAAGGACGTGAGGGCATAGCAAACTATGAAAGTTGTTATAATTGCTCCTCTCCTGAGACACATAATAGCATGGAAACAGATAATATAAAGGTGGAAAACAACAGTAAGTCGAAAAAGCATCCAAATAAAGAAAACATTTATTTGAAAAATAATTTTCACTGTATTAAAAAAACTTAAGGCAAAAATTTTAATAAAAAAAAAAAGTACTGCCAGTAATAGCTTACCCAATATACAACATGCCAACAATTGTCAATACGATGACAATGAGTACAAGCAATGCAAGTTGAGCACCTGTACCAACAACAGCTGAAAGGATAACTAAATTGTGTGGAGGACGGAATACATCCCCATGAACAAGTTTCCATCCAGACTCTTCACTTACATCTCTTTCCTGTTAATAAAGTGATGAATATTGAGAAAACTAACAGATCGATGAAAGAAATAGTTTCATTTTTGTAATTTTCTAATTGTTTCAAAGTTGCATAAGTTTCAAGTGTGCATGAATATTTACATTAAAAACCTAAAAACCAATTAAAAAAATAGCACAAAATAATGATAAGAAAAACACACCAGAGTCTCCAAATCATCGTCTTCTCGAGCATATTTTGCATAGTCATTCCTGAGGGTTCGCATCAATATCATGGACACCAATCCGGTAAGGAAGATGACCATCATAAATGAATTAAAAATGGAGAACCAATGAATCTGCACATTGCAGTGTGCATTCAATATTTCATAAGACAATGTCTTTAAAAATGAACAGTCCATTGGATAAAATGATGGATAAAATCAGTACCAATAAAACAAATATTGCATATGAGTGAAACAAATTTTACAAGGTAAAGATTGATAGTCATTTACGGTGAGCAAATGAAAAAATAACACGCATAAAAAGGTTTACCTGGTGCTCAAAAAAAGGATAATCCAGATATACATTGAAACGCCGTGCAAATGTTGTATTGGTTGATATCCATTTGGCAGAGTAAGTCATGTCCAATGTTCTACCTGCTTCCAGTGGCTTCGGATTCTCTTGAGTGACATTGACATGGATAATCTGCAAGATTATTAGCTTAATAGTGATATTAATAATTGAGGAATTTCCATTTGTATGAAAGCTCAGATAACACAAACCTGTTCGTTGTTGTATTTAACAATGAAACTCTTATGGGTGTAAACCATGTGCTTTTTATCATTGTTTCTCTCAGGATGCAGTTCACCAACAAATCCTAAAGCATTAATGAAATGAGATATCTACACGATCTATCTAAATTAATAGTATATAATAAAAAACTCAAAATCACAGTGGAGTTAAAGAAATGCATACCCCATAAAGGAAGATCATCTGGACTCAAGAATAATCAATCCCGGAAGGCCCAAATGTAAAGGGGGAAAAGGCTAAAAGTTAGCATACAGTAAAATATACAAAATGAATAAATAAATGAAACATGGCACGCCAAGGAAGCAAACACCAAATAACATGGGCTCGTACTAGGATATTTGGGGTTTTTCTTGTCACATAATTATCGTTCGTAATTCATTATAAGAGAAGCCATTGTGTACAAAGTTTTCAGAGATGTACACTGAGCATTAGCCAAAAGCCCCAAAACTCGCATCACAGCAATTAAAATAGAGTAAAGCACGCCTAAAAGTTATTAATAATTAAATAATTCTGCAAAAACACAAGTAAAAAACAATCCTGCTCCTAAGAACTGTATATATGCCCTACTACTTAAGAACAGCCCCATGGTCCAAATATATGCAGTATGATGTGCACAAAGAATCAAAGAGAATGTAGTGTCCAGGACAGTCATTACATGAGAATTATTGACTCTGTGCAGGTGCTCTAGATGTTATGGCCTTTTTCATTGGGTCCAGGAGTAGAGACCAAAAATGCTCGGATGATTGATTCCACAAAACAACTCAAAAATTAAAAGAGAATCATTATCTTTTAAATAGTATCTTTTTTTAGCCACCAACTAAAAAATCATAACTACCAACAAAATATATTAACTACGAGTAATAAGCATTCATAAATGCATTAGTAAAAATCATGCCATATAACATACCTATGAAAAATTCAAACCAATAGCTATTCTCAATTGCATCCTTAAACTGCTTGACTTTTGCTTCGTCAAGTTCAAGCTCACAAATGGTACTCTGATCAACATTTTCTGCATCCAGAAAAGGGCAATTTTGTTATGGCTTCTTTTCAATCACGTTAAGCAACACTATCATAGTAGCAAAAAAAAAAAAAACACTTACTTCGGAATTTTAAGTCAATCTGGCTATCAATTAGTTCATTTCCACCCAAAACCTCACCAAGGCCACCCGATTTGTGAGCTGCATCACTAGATGAATGGTGGCAGAATGGGAGGCTGTAATAATTGTATGTTTCTTGTGGATTATTATATGGGCCAACCTTATTTACCCATATGATCACTCGATCATCAGCTTGATACTGCAGAAAATCAATCAAAATCAAATTGGAGGTCAGTGAAATGAGCAGCTCAAAAAAAAAAAGAGGAAAATCCTTCATATCATATGATTCGTAGAATAAGATTAAGACCAAAGCTATCCACCAGCGTACTTATATAGTCCCGTCACAAGTATTCAACCACAAAATTGTGACATCCACTTCATAGCTTCTACATTTGATCATTCCTTCTAGACAAGGACAGGAAAGGATATATAAATCCCACGCCCGAGTCCCAACATGCTAGATTGAAACACACCCAAATATAGAGCACTTGAAAAATCAACTAGAATTAACACGCCAGTCCTGTATGCTTGACTAAGAGTAAGCCAAAACCGCAGGAAATGACAATAGTTTTGGGTTCAGTTCAAGACAAGGGCCAGAAATAGATAAATCAAATCGCGACGCACTCAAAACTATACATCCGCAGATCTAAACCTAACGCCCGAGTTTGACACGATCGGCGAGCCTGAAATGGAGAATCAGGACTCAGAACACGGGCTAGGGTCCTCAGATCGAATGACTTGAGCAAGCTTTACCTTGTGATCGGAGTCGGAGGCAGCGGCAGGGGAGAGGACGGCGACGAAGACGAAGGCGACGAGCGAGAGGAGTGATCGGACGGTGAGTGGCATCGCCATAGCCAGGCCAGACCTGGATCTCCTCGACCGATTCAAAGAGCAGCTAGGGTTTCAGGGAGGGAGAGAGAAGACGACCTCTTTGGTGGTTTTTTCTACTTCGTCGTCGTATTGAATTTCTGAGATTTTCTTGGTGGTGGGGATAGAGAGGAGACTGTCCAGATTTTCACCCTTTCCTGCTGGTAAGTAGACGTTTCCTTCCAATGTATTTAGTTTTTATTGTTTTTCCTTCTGGTTTTTTTGCTTTTTTTTCCTTTTACGAGTATGCAAAAATAGGGGTGGTTTGGTTATTTTATTTGAAATTTTGAGAAATTAGTATATTACGATTACGGTTTAGATAATTTGGAAAGACCGGTTTAGTGGTAACATATAATATATCAAATCAGCTAGAATTTGAGGAACACCGGTATGCATATTTATAAACATTAGTGGATAAATTGTGAGGGTTACTGATACATTGTCCATGTTAATTTTATATTTATTTATATGATATTTAGCTTATAAAGTTATTGATTTGTTATTGATCAATTTAGTGATTATTGATTGAATATTAATATTGATAACAATTTGATGAATCAAACTGACAATAGATGATTTTTTACTTTTGTTTATTTGATGTAATTTGTTATTTATTCAGTTTAAAAGTTTTAATTTAATTTAAAAATATCATAAAATTGAGTGAAATATACATACTCAAGAAAAAAATATATAATATTTATAAAAGACACAGTGTGGTGACCATTTTGAACTTACAATATATATATATTATTGATCCAATATTTGTGATTTCATTCAAATATACATTTATCGTAATATCTTATGACACAAACAAGTAAAATCGAAAATGTTATGTTTGACTCCACTTCACAATTAGATTAGTATGACTATCTCCATTTAATTTATTGGTACCAACAATATTTGTTGGTTGGCTCATGTCGCTACTAAACACAACTATTTTATAGCTTCACATTCAAAGCTCACATTAACATCTAACCCTTAATATAGGGTCATGCATTATGGGTGGCTCCTTGTAATAAGGTGTGTGTATAGCCATGTGTAACCATACATGACCTCATTTCTTGTAGCATTGACAGTTATTGATGGGAAGAACCTCATATTCTTCTCACCTTAAAGAGTATTTATTGCATAAATTTGTAATACATGAAAGGGTTATTTCTGTCACATCATCACCAAGTTTTATTTTGAAAACATGTATACTTTTCTATATGTTTTATATTGAGGGAAAAAGGGATAATGAGGTAAATTTTTAATCTTTTTTCTACTTGCGTTAAATGAGTTATTCGAGTATAAAACTTATGTTTGGTTGAACAAACTGATAGTTTTCTCGATTCAACACAATAAACCTTTTTTTAACCAAAAAGTACCAAACTTCCCATACTATTTATTTGTATGATTTGATTTTTAATTTTTACATTTAATGAATCTTTTAAGTTATGATAAAAACAAGATTTGATAAGACGTTTAAAATTTAAGCATGACTTAATGTAGTTATTAAAATTTAAATTTAAATTAAATTTATCATTTTCAACCAAATGATATATTTTAAGTTATTATACAATCATGATATTTGCATTGATGTTTATGTCTATTTTTATCTTTTCAGAATGATAATTATAGGCTATGGCTATGGCTATTGACATATATATACATAATATTATTAAACTACAAAATAACAAAAAATAATTTCAAAATAACACTGAAGTGATGATTGGTCGAAAATTGGGTTTAACCACCAAAAACCGAACTCGGCCAGTTACACTTTGATCCGGTTTACATGGGTTTGATTTATTTTTGTTTTTTTTATTTAATTTATTCATTTCCCAATTAGTTTGATTAATATATTTTATATTCATCCCGGTCATTTTTTTCGTATGAAAAAAAAATGATTTCCATAAATATAAAAAAACTTGTAGAATAATAACTTCTTCTAAAACACATTTTTATATAAAAAAACTAAGGTAACTATTTTAAAATTTACTTTAGTACATTATTTTATTCAAATGGTTTTAAATTTTTATTGGTTCATAAATACTCTTGGCCATAAAAGCAACAAAATAAAATTCATTAAAAGCTTGGGTTTCCTCTGGAACATTTGTTTAAAGTCATTTGAATTTCTTTTTAAAGCTCAATAAAGCCACTAAGAACAAATAGTTTTAAAGTTTTCAATATTATCTTGTCTCGAATATGACATTTGAAGTCTCAAACATAACTATTTCTCGAACAAATAAGCTTTTTTTTTTTACATTTGATGCCCATGGTGAAAAAGAGAGAGCATAAACTTGTAAAGATATCTTAAACTTTTCATGGTAAGTGTTGACAAACCATTGAAGTACATACAACTTCTGAATTATCTTTCGTTGATATCATAAAAGTTTGTATTTGTCAATATGTGAAAATAAGAAGATATATGAAGATTTATCAGTGGGTCTACATACTCCTCCAAACTTGGGGTTTTGGAATGTACTATTAATGATAAAGTACGACCATCATTAGAGGTAGAGATGACAACATCATCATTTGCCAATCTCACCATACTCACATTATGATGCATATCTCTAGTTCCTTTAATGTTTTTCTTTGGTCACCTTAAGAAAAAAGAAAAAAGATCCAATAAATATTTTTAATCAAGTTATCTATCTATACATACCTATCACTCGAGTAAATCATTCACAAAATATCTTGAGTGATATAATATTTTTCTATCTCTCGTAAATTTCGAAAGCTCATACTTTAGATTTCACAAGGTTTCTCAAATATCTCATTAGATCATGCCCTTATACGTGCATTTGTTTACTTTGTTATATTAATTTTCAATTACTAATTTTACTAAGTTGATATAAAAAAGTCCTCAACCTCAAATTATATCGAATGAATACAAATATAAAAACAAACAAATACCAAAGAATTCTCTAATTTAAATGGTAATAAATAATTAAACAAATAAATAAAAAAGGAAATGATAGAAAGAAAGGAAGTGCGTTAAAAATCAGGGAAAAAAGAGGAAGAGAGGATTCTAGAGAGGCACGTGCCCCTCACAACCCTCTCATGTCTTCTTCTTATTATATTTAGTCAGTGGCACAGCAGTCAACGTAAAACCTACGTCGCAAAACCCTAGCAGCAGCGCTGCAGCAATGGCCCTGCACTCTTTCCGCTTCCGCCGCACCCTAACCACCGCCTCCTCCTTGCTCTACCGCCACAGACCTCTTGCTCTATCTGAAATCTCATCGCCTCTGCAAACCCTAGCTCCACGGCCTTCGTCTCCACCCTCGCCTCCTTCGTTTTCGCAATTTGTTGCTCGCCACAATCAGTCTCGTCTCTTCCGTTCTTCTCCGACCTCGCTCGCTCCTCCGAGATCTTTCAGTAACAACAACGACAATTCGGAGATTGGGCCCGACACGATCCTATTTGAGGGATGCGATTACAACCACTGGCTCATTACCATTGATTTCCCCAAAGATCCTGTCCCCTCTCCCGAAGAGAAGGTCCAGACCTATGTGGAAACCCTAGCAAAGGGCTTAAACATCAGGTATTATTATTATTATTATTATTATTGAATTTCATTTTTCGAGAAATTGTCAAAGTGGGCTCACATCCTCGAATTTTAATTATTGAGATGGTCAAATTGGGTCTTCTTCTACAGGTAGAGCCCATGGACTTTACAGTGATTTCATTTTCTTTTATTCTAATTTATTGATCGATTGAAGCAGTTCGAATGGATCGGTACATACAATATATTGTTTTGCGCATATGAGATACTATTGTCATCGGAATAATTGAAATGCTGTGATTAAAAAGTTTATGGTTTTATGTTTGCATGGTTCTGATTGTTAGTTTTTATTTTCGTTTTTTTTATTATTTTCTTTTATGATTTTCAATTGCATACATGGGACCTTTACTATGTAAGTTCAAGCTGGGTTTCCTAACAATGTGTTGTGGCTTTCCATTTTTAAAGAATCCTACAGATCTTTCACCCTTATCGGTGGGGGTTCTCTACGAATATGTCATTGGCTTATTGCATATAGGTTATGCATGCCTTTATTGGGAAGGGCTTTCCATTAATTACAAGTTAAAATGCTATATTGCATATGGATTACGGAGGCCTTCCCTAGAAACACTTTCCATGGTAGCTTCAATGGGCAGTAACCTTTAACAAGCGTAGGAGATCCCATCAAAGTTGGGCACTTGATTTGTAGTCTACAGTGAATGGATGGCCTTGTTGGCTCCACAAACATGGTTCCCTACTTCATTATCTATATTAGTTTTATATTGAGATATTTGATTGATGAGCCACTCAGAATTGCCTTTTTTAACTGTTATCTTTGTAAATTCATATGGTTTTATTGCAATACATATATTTCATCTGCTATTTAATCTGAAAATGCATTAATTAAATCTTTTTCAGCATTGAGGAGGCGAAGTTAAAAATGTATGCTTGCAGCACATCAACTTATGATGGCTTTCAGGCTGTTATGACAGAAGAAGAGTCGAAAAAGTTTGAGGGTAAGAGTTTGCAGTATTGTTCTTGCACTAAATAATAATGTCAATCATGAATGCAATTTTAAAACAAATAATAATAAAAATATAACTTCTGTTAAACTTTTATGTTCAGGTTTACCTGGAGTTGTATTCGTATTGCCAGATTCTTATATTGATCCCGCGAATAAAGCATATGGAGGTAGCACATTGATGTTATACTATTTTTTGAAGTTACCTAGTTGCCCTATCGTATTATAATTTCATGTTCTCATCGTACGAGATCATAGCAACTTGTATTTGCTGGTTTTGATCAAAATTTTCTATTGCATCCATCAGGAGATCAGTACATTAATGGAACAATCATACCCAGGCCACCTCCGTTTCAGTATGATAGGAATAGGAATAGCAGATCAGGCGACCGTAATAGAGGAGGCTTTGATAGGCGTCCAAGGATGGACAGGCAAGAAAGTCCAATGCTGAATCAACAAGGGAATCCTCCACTTGACCGCCCACCAAATTTTTCACCGCAGAAGGGCTACGGTCCATCACAACAAAATGCTGATATGCGGCAGCCAACCTATGGCTTTCTCGATCCGAATTATGGCCAACCCAAGCTAGACTTGCCCCCCCACCAGCAATATGGCCAACCTCAGCAAGGCTTTGCCCCCAAGCAGCAATATGGCCAACCTCAGCAAGGTTTTGCCCCCAAGCAGCAATATGGCCAACCTCAGCAAGGCTTTCCCCCCCAGCAGCAATATGGCCAACCTCAGCAAGGCTTTGCCCCCCAGCAGCAACATGGCCAACCTCAGCAAGGCTTTGCCCCCCAGCAGCAACATGGCCAACCTCAGCAAGGCTTTGTCCCCCAGCAACAACATGGCCAACCTCAGCAAGGCTTTGCCCCCCAGCAGCAACATGGCCAACCTCAGCAAGGCTTTCCCCCCCAGCAGCAATATGGCCGACCTCAGCAAGGCTTTGCCCCCCAGCAGCAATATGGTCAGCCTCAGCAAGGATTTGCCCCCCAGCAGCAATATGGCCAACCTGGGCAGCAGCGTACCCCACCTCAGCAGCCGTACGACCCTTCGCCTCAGCAGAACAATTTCCCGTCTAAGCTGAACTATGGGCAGGCAGAGTAAAACGTGGTAAGGGAATTATGTGTCTGTTGAGAAACAAGTATAGTTATGGTTGTTATTATTGCCATTTATACTTAATATTATGAAGTTTCTGTAAACCAAAACCTAAAATAATCTACAATGATCTGTTGTGCTTGGGAGGGTAAATTTGTGTGAGTTGTAGACTTGTAGTGTAAGCATATTTTGTTGCCCCTCTTTTATTCTTCAAACAGCACACGTGTCTCCGAAAAAAGAAAAGCAAGAAGGATTAGTCCATAATCCCCCCCCCGGGCCCACACACACACACACTTCCTCATGCCTCCTGTGGGAAAATAATCACTTAGTTTATTTCTGCAGGGGGTGAAATGTTCGATTTGGCGGAGCTGCCTCTCATGCTGTTGGAAGGAAGCACCAAAAAACCAGTTCAGAAGGAATGTGGAATAAATTAAAGGACAGTGGGTGGGGTTGTGTCGTGTTCCATCTGTTGCACCAATCTCATGACTGGTTGATTAGTTTTATTCTGTACCTCTGCCGCTTTCGTCATGCAGTTGAAGGTTACTTGCACGTATTTAGGTTGGTGGAATTCATACAACATTTTGTTATTACTCTTAAGGGTTGCTGTGACTACTTAGTCCATACTGACGGTTGCTGTGGATTCGTACCCGATTTCAAGCCTGTTTTCTTTCTCTTTTAGTCGCGCTGTTTTGTTTCGTGTTTTGAGAAGCGGGTTCTTGATTTGAAAATAGAAAATCGATCGTCTACAGAAACTTATCTGGTATTCGAGGGTCTTGTTTTTGAATGTTTTTTTTTTTTTTCAAATTCAAACTTACGACTTTAATTTTTCTTCCTTTCATTTTTTCTCTCAAAGTCAAACTCATTGGATCTTTTTTTTGACTCTTTAATTTTTCCTTCCCTTTTCCTCACCATTATTATATGAGTTTTTCATATTTTAATTATTTTTATGACATCTGTTTTTTACAAAAATGTATTATGTTAAGGATTTTTTTCTTTTTAAAATAATCGTCTAAATTTCAATTTTAATTAAGTAAAAAATAGGTGTTTTTGCTTTTGCTTTTCTTTTATTTCCTACCTTAGTTTATTCTTCAATGGAATGTTGGGGTAGGCATTTCCTCCTTTGAAATGATTCCCAAGCTGGTGAATGAAATGAAATTAGATTTCATGTCATTCATACCCCGTACTAGTGTCTTTTGCTGGTTTGATTCAATAAAATTTGAGTTTTTTTATTGGGACATTGAGATTGACTTCAACTATGACCGGAGAAGAAATAGTTTACTGGTTAGGGTTTTGTGAAAAGAAAAAACCAAAAAAACAGGTCGCTGTGAAATGAATGTGGCAGCAGCTAACGCTGTCACTTGTTCATGTGCATGTCGCATGGTCTGTAAAATTTTAACTTGCCCCCCCCCCCCCCCCCCCCAAAACCCCCCCCCCCCCCCCCCCAAACCCCCCCCCCCCCCCCCCCCCCCCCCCCCCCCCCCCCCCCCCCCCCCCCCCCCCCCCCCCCCCCCCCCCCCCCCCCCCCCCCTATATATATTTTTAAATATTTAGTTTAACTTAAACTAAGATGGTGTTCCTTTTTTTTTTTAATCCAATTAAGAGTTTACTTCTTAATCTTGGGTTATTCCCGGTGGAAGAAAAACGAGGTGACATCTAATATTGCTTATCATTTATAATGGTTTGATTACATTTTATCTTATCTTTTTAAAATGGTTTGTTATTATTTTTTTCTTGGGTTAATTTTTTTTTATCTTATTTATTTTTCATCCGGTCAGGCCCGGGATTGTTGGAACAACTCGGAAGCCTATAGAGTATGGACGTCTCCCACAACTCACTGATAGAACTGAAACTGGCCCAATTTGATTAACAGTTTGCAAAATTTGATAAGCGAATTTCGAGGACTAAATAGTAAATATTATTATTATTTTTAAAAAATAATTTTTTTTTGATCGAATGAATTAATACGTCACCATCTCATTTATTATGCAAATAAAATAAAATATTATTTAATAAGGAAAAATTAAAAGAATTTTTTTAAATTTTAATTTATTTATCGTTTAATTAATCTTTAAAAAAATAAAAGGGTTAAACTAGGCCTTCTTTTTGCGTAAATTGTAAGCGGAGGGGCACACTTTTTCGTTGTTTTTTCTTTTTTAATCACAATAATTTAATTTATTTATATTACTTTTGAAAAAATAAATAAATTAGGATTGATTTTATTATTCAAATTAGTTATTAGTCTATGGATATATATATATATATTATGTTTTCACAATCAAAGTTTAAAATTTAATATTTTCATCATTTTTTTATTTATGAAAAGACAGTTGATGTTTAATGTAATATTTCATTGATAGAATGAATCAACTTAGATTTTTAATTATGTTATTTACGATAATTTGATTTCTGTTTACAGGTATTCACATATTAATTTTGTTTTTTTAAAACCCTCAACTGAATAATGTTTATAGTTTCGCTTAACAATTTAAAATATAGGTGCACATTAACGGTAAGGCTGTAACTATAAAGTGTAAATAGAGTGTCCAATGAGTAAATGCAAATATAATGATAAATCGTCTTGCGGCACTTTTAAAAATTATATATGTATGAGTAAATATTAATATACTAATTCACAAAATTCATTAAATTTTTTAGTAAATTATGATTTTTTATTCTATTAATTTTTTAAATTTAAAAAACCAATAATCTAAAAACTCATAATTTACTAAAAATGTTTAATTAAAATATAAAAATTTAAAACACTGTTATAGTATTTACATTACATTAATATTTACATTAGATGCGACTTACATCGCATTTGATTTGATAGTTGTAAGATTTAATAGTTCATAATTTTCGTTTACTTGTAACTCAACAATTAAATAAAAATCAAATTTAATGATAATTTTAATTAGTCAAAATTAATTAATATATATTATATGTAATGTAATATAAATTAATATAAACTACAAGCTCTGTCGTCCTTCTGTTTTTAGCAGGCACGAAAATGAAGCTTGTCGCTGTCATCTCATTGTCGCATTGGCAATTCGCATGTCCTGTATCCCAGATTCGTCTGTCTCGGTGTCGTCATCTTCATCGCTTCCCTCCCTCTCTCCCTCTCTACCCCGCTCTGTGTTCCTGATCCTCAATCCATTCTCTTCTTCAGGTATGTAATCGCAATGCAGGTTTGTATGCACCAGCATTCATGTCTCTAATATGGTCATTTTTGTTCTCTTTTTAACGGAAAACAATGTTGCTTCTGGGTTTCCGTGACACAATTATTGTTAACTTTACGAACACCGTATACGATATCTATTTTCTGTAATCATCGTGTCGGTAGGGAATTTACGCCTTGCATATTGCATCCTATTTACACAATGTTCTTCTTTTTTTCTTTTCTTTTTTGGGTTTTGGTTGCGCCTGCTTCAACTTCATTGCTTTGCAATGTTGCTGTGACTGATGTAATTATATGTGGAACTGTTTATTTCTTCCTCAGAAAAAACAAAAACAAAAACAAAAGAATGTGCATGTTTTAGAATTTTTGTCGTGTAATTGGGTTCGTTTTCTGTTTTGATTTTTCAGTGAAGGCCGTTTATAAGATCAGTATAATCGGAGGGGAGGGTTTATAGTACAGTATCGGCTGGCTATATATGCCTAGCACTGCTTTTATAGCTCAACTAAGAGGATGAAGTAACAGCTCTGGGATGTGAGGTTCCTAGTATCTTCATAACCTGATGATTTGTTTTTTGTTGGTGCTTGCCTTGACCCCCAACTCCTAATGGCTAGTCACTCTAATATTCCACCGCAAAACCCAAATGGCGGGCGTGAGGAAACTACATATTTGCATGGAGAATTAGAAATATGTATATTGGAAGCAAAGTGTCTTCCAAATATGGATTTAACAACGGAAAGAATGAGAAAATGTTTGAATATGCTTGGGCCCTGCAAATCTCCTTTTAGAACAAAACATAAAACTAATCATCTTTCAGGTGGGTCAATTATCACCAGCGACCCTTATGTGTCTGTTTGTTTGTCAGGGGCTACAGTAGCTCAAACAAGAGTTATTGCAAACTCTGAGAACCCATCATGGGATGAGCATTTCTGTGTGTGGGTTGCTCATCCTGTTAAAAAAGTGGAGTTTCACGTTAAGGATAATGATGTTCTTGGCGCTCAGCTAATTGGAGTGGTGGACATTTATATGGATAAAATCGTATCCGGAAACAAGATTGATGGTTGGTTCCCTGTTATTGGATCATCTGGGAATCCTTTGAAACCATATCCTGAGCTCCACCTATCCATACAATTTAGGCCAGTTGGAGAAGACCCTCTGTATGGGACTGGTGTCGGTGCTGGTCCAGACTATGTAGGAGTGCCTAAGACATATTTTCCACTTCGTAAAGGAGGAAATGTGACCCTTTATCAGGATGCCCATGTGCCAGATGCCATGCTGCCAGAGATTTTACTCGATGATGGAAAAGTTTATCAGCATAATAAATGCTGGGAAGACATTTGTCATGCCATTTTGGAAGCTCACCACATAATTTACATTACTGGTTGGTCTATATACCATCGCATAAAGCTAGTTAGGGAGCCAACAAGGCCATTGCCTTCCGGAGGAGAGCTTTCCCTGGGAGATCTGTTGAGGTTCAAGTCACAAGAAGGGGTTCGTGTTGTTTTGTTGATATGGGATGACAAAACATCACATAACAAAATATTACTGAAAACGGTAATTTCTGTGGGCCTTTCTCTCTGTTTCCACTAAACATGGCCAATTCTGTTAGTGTGTGGAGAGATTGTTTTCTGATTGCGAGAAAACTATCTTGTATTTGTATCAATGTGCTCATGTATCTTCGTTTATGTGGCTTATTAAAGAAAGAGTATTCAATACTGAGTTTTGATGCTTCATAGTTACTTATTGACTGCAGGAAGGTGTCATGCAGACTCATGATGAAGAAACCAAAAAGTTTTTCAGGCACTCAAGTGTACATTGTGTTCTTGCTCCTCGTTATGCAAGCAATAAGCTTAGTATCTTCAAACAGCAGGTGTAGAATAGATTTCCCCCTACATGAAGAATAAAATTAATTTTAAACGAAAAAAGTTATTGTGCATCAACACATTGCTTAGGTTTTTTTTTCAGGCATGGACAAATTTTATTTTATTTTTTTTCCATTGCTGCTATGCTTCCTTGATTTAGAGAAAATTTAATCGATACTTGAATAGCTGTTCTTCCTAATATACTGCATGGGCCTGAGGCTTTATAATTCATTGGTGATATTATTATTGTTTTAGTTTGAGATTACTGAAAGATCCATGTTTTGGGCTGTACTTTGTTTTGTTATTTCACACCCAAGTTTCAACCATATTTACTTAAGGGCTCTTTTAGTCCAGGTTGTGGGAACCCTCTTTACACATCATCAGAAGTGTGTCCTTCTTGACAGCCAAGCAAGTGGAAGCAACCGAAAAATAACAGCTTTTATTGGGGGATTGGATTTATGTGACGGTAGATATGACACTCCCGAACACAGGCTCTTTAAACATCTCGACACTGTATTTGAAAATGATTTTCATAATCCCACATTCAATGTAAGTCGTCATTCATATACAATAATCGACTGCTAGTTACTTATATTGTTTGGGCATGATTATTTTGATAAACGTGGCTTGGAGGCATCTGGCTCAGTTTTTCTGAACTATGAAGATAAATGTATTGTTCTCACACTGACTATATCAGTTTGTCTCACACAAATATATACATACCCTGGGGAATATAGAGAGGATGGGAAAGTAGGACATTGTAGCCCTTTGGGTAATTGTGATTTCTGTTCAAGAAATTTGGTGTGAGGGTCTGTTGAATGTTGATTATCTGGTTCTTTCCTTGATTAGACATGTCTAAGCGTAAAAGTTTCTACTTGAATGCTACTGATGAACTATTCATCGTCTTTTTGCTGATGGTTGCATCTGCACTTCATATTTGAAACCCCTCAAACTAAAAAAAAAAAATTTTTTTTTTTTTTTTTTTTTTTTAAAAAAAAAAAAAAAAAAAAAAAAAAAACCAAAACCCCAAAAAAAAAAAAACCCAAAACCCCCCCCCCCCCCCAAAAAAAAAAAAAAAAAAAATCCCCAAACCCCTCTTTTTACTAACAAAAAAAAAAAAATTTATTTTTTTTTTTTTTTTAAAATAGGTGGCTCATGTTTTATAGTCCACTTTTCAACTTCTCATTTATACAAAATCTATTGACTTTCACATGTTTGGTTCTATCATACTACATTGGAATTGTTGGCAATCTTAACACTGATTTGTTATCGCACTACAATTTCATTTTAGGGCTTCTTGATTAACCTCGAGCTCTAACAATCTAATAATCGCTTCAACCCCAATATCTCAACAACTTTTATCCTAATGTCATGACCTTTTGTTGTCGATCTCGTAACAACTGACTACTTCCTGCTCATGTAAGAGATCAACTTACCCCTTACAAACATGCAAAAGCCCGATGTAGACTTCCTGTTGTCAAGGCAACTAGCCCGGTTAATGTCACAATGTGTTCCCATTCTACTAGAAAATGAAGCCATTTCCTGGTGTAATCTTGATATTCTATATACATATGGCCCCTTCCTAGGGTCATGCATGCAGCGACTCACCATGCTCACTGCAAATGATATATTGGAATGAGTATAACTCAAATAAATCAGATTGCCTACAAATCTCTATCATCTCTCATGATTAACCTGTTCTCCCGTCTCTGCACTCATCTTGAAATGGTAAGAGGAATCATATCACGTCATCGGTGACGCGATGACGTGAGGGTTTGAGAGTAGAATGACTTTGATACAATCTTTACCCGACGAGTGATGACATTGACAATGCGGTTTGATCAAAGAAGTGACGACCGGCGACAAGCGCTGCGACATGGGTGCATAGTTCAAACAGGGTCTGCGACGATGACGCGGCGTGGGTTCGAGTCGACGTTGTCGTAGAAGACGACACCTCGCTGCTGCTGTCGCTTCGCTGGAGGGACGCTCATTGCTGTTGCCGCTGGAGAGACGACGAAGGGGATATCGAGAGAGGAGGGATGGGAGGCAGACGATGTCGAAGGAGACAACGACGAAGGCGATGTCTGCGATGCCGATCGACGATGAAGGCGAAGAAGAGAGAGGAGGCTGATACATAACGTCGACTCAGAGGAGGCCTTATCTACGTGAGAGAGGCGGTTGGCTTATCTCGTGTTCTAGATGAGGAGGCGGATTGGGGCGGCGTGACGCCTTAGCCCGCCTCACCCGATTGAGGCGGGTGTCAGCAGATTGGCGTTTTGGGGCGCCCGTTCCAAGGCGCTTAAGGCGGCGCCTCGTCCGTATTTTTGAACCTTGCTCCAAAGGGTGACGTCGTCTCTGAGGAGCATGGTTCGATCCCTCAAAATGTCACATCCACACTCACAAATAGTCTCTTCTCCAGCACACACATACCTACCCCTTGTAAGTACCACAGCCCACTCTGCATAGTGCCAGTCCCAAACAACCTACCAATCCCTTTCTCCCGAAAGAGAACATCAAACAAAACCACACATTTTAGTTCTGATATAATGACACTTATGGTAGGAAGGAACATGCAAAACACTAGACAAAGTCGAAGCTGAGCCGTACTATCAGCACAGTCCGAATGCTCTCTGGGATTGTTAGGTGAGTATAAGAAATGAACTTCCCAGCAGCACCCGTCACATGGCGAGATACACTAGGGTCAAGTATCCAACCTAGTGATCTAGTGGGCATAGACCCGGTTACAACAAGTGTATCATATGAGTACTTGTGGCTGAGTGAGGGAAACAAATTGGTAAGCAAATTTATACCCCTAGCTAGATAAAGATGAGATAGACATATTATCTCTCACTCTCTTCCCATCACCTGGCAGTTTTTGCTTGTCCTGAGATGCCTCCCGGCCCCAAGTACTCGATCCTGATCCTCTGTAAGATCCCTACCACCTTCTTCCTCCTATGCAACGATTAAATGTGTTTGGTTGCCTCCTCCTCTTCCACCTCTCTGACCTCCAAGGCCACGACCATGACTCTTGGGCTGCTACCCCTTCCCACCTCTATATATCTCTCCTTTGGTGGCTCTGGGCAAATCTGTTTCAGATCACCTACCTCAAGCACTGTCGGGTCTCACCCCTGGAGCCAAACCTATTTAGTAAGTTAATTGGCTTCGGCTTGCTCTCATTCTCAACAAAGACGCCCAACACTCGCACTGTGATAGCTATATCTTCAGGTACCAATCTTAGTTCAAACCCAATGTTGCACCCAAAATGTCTCCTTTTTCAATCCCACAACATTTAACAATTACCTTGATACTGTCCCATCAACATAGGAATTTCCAAACATTCAACGAAAGCCTTCACCCAATTGTTGGGAGAAAAAAAAACGGATTGGAACCCTACCTTCAAAAATCATCACATTCACATAAATAGAACTCAGCCCAGCCACTGTCGCAATCAGCATACAACCCACGACACAATCGGCCACTGCTGAAACACCTCTCGCTATTCTGTCCAGACCATTGCAAATCGTCTGTGTCGCCGGAATCGCCCAGAACACGCCCGCTGTGAGAACCAACCATCTCTTCTCGTACAACAGTCTGTCCAATTACCCAACAGTTATGTATCTCCAGAATCATCCCCAACTAGACTGCGCCTTGCCACCACTGTTCTTCAACCCCCGATTGCGTAAAGTTCGCAGGTACCAGGGTCCAAGCAGACAATTGAACCAGAATCGCTAGGGGTCAGTCTCGCTCTGACGGAGTCACCCAACGCCAAGGCCTTCGCCGGAACCGCCTCTGCCTTTGCACGCTGTGCCCACTGCTCCGGCATCGTAGCCCCCGTTGCCGACCCAGCCTTAATTGTGCCGGACGTCGCCGCGGCGAAATGTTAATTTAAAATTTTTAAGAACATTCGATAAGATGTCGTATATAAACTAATAATCATGGTATCACCCACGGAGATTCCTAACCTTACACAATCCATTATTGTATTGTGATAACAGTGGTACAGTT
Source organism: Taxillus chinensis (assembly GCA_023512835.1). NCBI lineage: Eukaryota > Viridiplantae > Streptophyta > Magnoliopsida > Santalales > Loranthaceae > Taxillus > Taxillus chinensis. The sequence goes on along the minus strand of CM042088.1, from coordinate 47,579,188 downwards.
TTGTTTTGATAATCTTATAACACCATTCCACGGTTATGTTTTATTGGAAAACGGTGTATTATTGTTTTTTTTCATAAACACATGTTAATAAACACATGCACCGACACTTGAAAACTCATTTGAGATAAAAACATGCAAAGAAAGAAAGGCGTATCACGGTTTTGAGAGCTGCATTCTTATCTTACTAATATGGTGGCACAGTCTAATGGTCGTGGGCCTAGACAACCGTGGCATGATTTGCACTGTAAAATCGAAGGTCCTGCTGCCTATGATGTACTGACCAATTTTGAACAAAGATGGAGAAAAACCACGAAATGGCGCAAGTTCAAGCTTAAAAAGGTTGCCAATTGGCATGATGATGCTTTGCTAAAGCTGGAGCGGATTTCATGGATAAGCACTCCATCAGACCCCGGTGTTGACCAAACCGTACGCGTTTCCAGTGAAACTGACCCTGAAAATTGGCATGTGCAGGTGCATTGGAAAATCCTCAGTCAAGAGTAATCATTGACTCAATTACATCCTCTGCTGAAATGATAATGATGAACAGGTTCTGATTATAATTCAATTGATTTTGCTAGGTATTCCGCTCTATTGATTCTGGATCTGTGCAGGGTTTCCCAAAGGCTGTTCATGAAGCTGTGGCCCAGGTCAGTCAGTACAAGGCTTAGGCAATGCTATTTATTTATTGTTTCATTGCTGCTGCCTGCTTGGATATATTTTTACTTTTACCATCTTCATTTTATTATTTATTAAACCTTGCTAAATAAACATTCTTTCTCTGGTCCCCCCCCCCCCCCCCCCCCCCCCTCTCTTGCAGCATCTTATCTCTGGAAAGAACTTGAAAATAGACAAAAGTATACATGCCGCGTATGTGAAAGCAATAAGATCTTCCCATCATTTTATATATATAGAGAACCAGTACTTTGTTGGGTCTTCATATAATTGGCCATCATACAAAAATGCAGGTGTGTGTTGCGTGATGCTTTTTTAAATAAAACTAGGAACAATTGCTGTCACCTTACTAGGCCTTTTTTTTTTCTCCCTGTGGCATTAATGTGTTGGTATGAACAATTTTCTGAAATATTATGCACAGGAGCGGATAACACAATTCCTATGGAGCTGGCTTTGAAAATTGCCAGCAAAATTAGAGCAAAGGAGCGGTTTAGTGTATACATATTAATACCAATGTGGCCGGAGGGTGTCCCTACTAGTGCTGCTGTTCAGGAGATTCTTTTTTGGCAGGTTATTTAAATATCTCGCCAGTTTGCACTATATTTGTTTTATGGGTCTGAGCATGTGTAAACGTTTTCTTGTAAGGATGAATATTATGACCGTTCTTCTTACAATCATATTAAGTTTTTTTTAAACATGTTGAAAAGATTGAATAGAGAAAATAAGAAAGTGAGATGAAGGACCCAAGACTTGCTCTTCTTGGTTTAAGGGAGTAATAAAAATATATTTTGTTAGTGCACAAATTATTGAAGCAATCAAATACTAAATCACTACTGACATTTTGGGCCAGAGGCTGACCATTAAAAGCCTTTACTGGAAGGAGGGATTCCCATAGATGTGCGAATCATGCACCTGAACATGGCATGAATTTTGAAAGCGGATAATTTGTAACAGTAATAATATTTGGAGATTTAGTTGATAATTACATACAAGCATATTTGCCCCAAGAAGTGTTTTTCCTATTTTTGACATATGCTAGTAGTCTAGCACAAGTAATAGGTTTTGTACAATCAAATATTTTTTAAAATAACTTGTCTCTTTAAGGTAACATTTTGAGGTGTTTAACCGGCTGCAGGGACAGACAATGGGAATGATGTATGAGCTTATAGCTGACGCCCTTCAAAAAGCAGGCCTTTCCGATGATTTTCACCCGCAAGATTATTTGAACTTTTACTGCCTTGGTAAGCGTGAAGCTTCAGTTCCTGGAAATTCACGTCAAACAAATCAGCCTCCTGAGAATAGTGCTTTGGTATGTGACCACAGACCATCCCCCCCGCCCCCCACCCCAACACACACACACACCTTTTGAGGAACTATTGTTAACACATTTGTTACATACATTTATTGCTTTACAACCAATGATGGGGAAGGCTGTCAATGTGTATATTTATAAAAATCAATGTGATCTATATATTCAAATTAGAATAGTTAAATTCTCAGTTTTGCTGAGCATCATAAAAAAGAAAAGAAAAAAAAATCAGAAAATCTGTAATGCTATCATATCTGCATTATCCCAATTAACAAGTTGATATCCTATGCGGACGTTATCAGATTTGTTATAGAATTTGTACTTGGATATCATATATAAAATAAAAAAGGAATTATTTTAATTTAGAAGATTGAATTGATTTTACAAATTGGGCTTAAAATAATTTTCAGAGATTGGCACAGCAGTTCCAGAGATTTATGATTTATGTTCATGCTAAAGGGATGGTAGTTGATGATGAATATGTACTAATGGGATCAGCAAACATTAACCAAAGGTCTTTGGATGGTTCAAGGGACACAGAAATTGCGATGGGTGCTTATCAACCGAATTACACATGGGCAGCAAAAAAAGAGCATCCTCATGGCCAGGTTCAACTCAAACGCTGTTAGAAATGTTAAGAATAAATTTCGTTCTATAATACCATGGTTCATCTTCTGATTATGTCACAATTCAATTGTGGTATTGACTATATTGTCCTGTTTCATTTATTATTCTTATTTTGTTTCTCTTCTAAAAATGCTCTTGTTCAGTAATAATGACCAAATTCACAGATGCAGGAAAATGTATTTTAATGGAAGGATTAATCGCCACAAACACGTTCAGAACTTGTTAGTATCAGGAAATGTATACATTGTACTGATGTCTAATGTACCAGGGTGTGTCCATATTCATTGTCTCATGTCAGGGCTATATAAGTATGCAATTTCATACCACGATCCTTGATTTGTTGTGCAGGTTTATGGTTATCGGATGGCTCTATGGGCTGAGCACCTTGGCAGCCTTGATGATTCTTTCCGGGAGCCACATACTTTAGAATGTGTTAGGCGTGTTAATGCAATTGCCAAATATAACTGGAGTGCATTTGTGGCCGATGAGTGCAAGGAGATGAAAGGATACTTGATGAAATATCCAGTCCAGGTGAGTTGGGGTGGAAAAGTCAGTCCATTGCCCTGTCAGGAATATTTTCCAGATGTGGGTGGTAAAATTCTTGGAGCATCGACAAATCTCCCTGATGTTTTGACGACATGATAATTTCCAGTGTGGAAATGAATTGAACAGGTTACTTTTTGTCCACTTCAAATGCAAATGCATTGAACAATAGATTGAGAAAAAGGACTGTGAGATGGCCCCAGTGCCCACAGGAGTAACCAGTATTGGAGAGATGTGAAAAATTTTGAAGTTGGGAGGAAGCGGAGAAATATACATTATGCAGAAATGTCCCATTGTGGATAATTTCAATAGAACTGTAAATTTCACTCTGTTTTATTGGAGAAGCAATTAGCCGTGATTGAAAATAAGGGTGTTCACCCTATGGAAATTCCTTTTCTTACCTACATTAACGATCCTTATGTTGGTAATTTGGTAAATCGAAAGAAATGGGGAGAAAACAATCTAAAGTTTTATCATGTTTGAATATATTAAAAAGTAATATTACGTATAAAGTTGGATAACCGTAATGGCATTGCAACATGTTAAATCATTGAAGGAAAATAAGAGAAAACAAAAATTATAATTGTTCATATTATCATGATTTTTTTATGGTGTCGCAAACCGATGGCATCAATTATTTTTCTATATTAAATTTTAAAGACAAAATAATGCTAAAGTTATTATTTATTAGAGTTTGAATTTTAAGGTTACGGGTTTGAGTTTTGCCCTTTTTGAAGTTGTATGACTCAAAAGCCAATGATATTCTCTTGTTTCTCAATACATGAAATTATTAAACTAAATGATAAATAACCACTTGTACATCCGTACTCGTCGGATCGCATAGCGCAGTGGATTAGCGCGTCTGACTTCGGATCAGAAGGTCGTGGGTTCGACTCCCACTGTGATCGTCGACTTTGGCTTACCCTTTCATTAGGCTGTAAAAACTTCAACTTACGAACTTTATTTTTTGCGTGTAGCCATTAATCATTATACTCTATTTATCATATATTAATCTTTATATATATATATATATATATATATATATATATATATATATTATATATATATATATGTTCTAACTAGGGGTGATCAAGAACCAAACCGTTTGGATCAAAAAATTGGTTTTTAAAATTATATTGGTTTATTTGGTTTTTATTTTTGGAAAACCGATGCTATTGGTATCGGTTTTGGAGGTTTGGTTAATCGAACCGACCGAACGACGTTATCACTTTGGCACGTCGGTACTTTTCGCTTCCCAATTCCCATGCATCTCTTAGTTTTGCGCTTTCTCAAAGTAAAAAGGCCAAAGGTTGACATTTTCACTTCTCAATTTCCAATTATCTTTGTCGGATCTACTCATAGAGTTGTAAATTTAGCCGATTAGTGATAATGTTTAAGAATTAAAATGAATATATTTTTTTTATTTGACGTTAAAATTCAAAAATTAATTCAAACCAATGAACCGAACCGAATTTTTATGCACCGAACCGAACCAAGACCAATGGTTTTTAACATTTACTGATTGGTTTTGGTTTGGATTTTTTTCAAACCGAATATTGTTGGTTTGGTTTAAAAATTATATACAAACCGACCGAACCGACCGATGCTTACCCCTAGTTCTCACGTTACTCTTATAAATAGACTTGTTGGTCCTGACAGCTTAAAGACGGTGAATAAAAATTTTTCTTTATCTTCGTAAGGCTGTTAGTTACTAATTATAAATGAATTAATTGTGTCTATACATGTGCTTAATTCATAATATTTTTTTGTGTAGTTTTGAGACAAATTTATTTAGTAAATCAAATGTGTTGTAAAAGCATATTTTGCTTTAGTGTTATTATAATTATTTTTTAATAATAAAATATCCGAGAGGTTACATTTTAACAAACCTGCCCTATCACCCACTCTCTCTCTCTCTCCACCCAAAAAAAAAGTTGTTTGGTAAATTTGTAAAAACTAAAAGTGTATAGAAACACTAAAATAGTAGTAAAATTTTAGACTTTTAGAAGGAAAATAATGAATTTTAGAAGTCTAAAATTTTAGACGTTTAGACTTCTAAAAATGAATTTTGAACTTTTACAAGTAGTAAAATATCACATTTTAGCCTCTCTCTTTTTTCCTCAAAATTTGTAAAATATGTGCTTTCCATTGTCATTTGTCACATTAATGAATTACAAGGGGTAGTGTTATACATTAATTTTATTGGCGTTTGACTGGAATTAGCATTTGCTGATAGAGAAATTGGTGCCCAAAGAGGATAGGCTAGGAATGGCAACGGGGCGGGTCGGGACCGGGTAGTGGGTGACCCGAGCCTGCCCCGGATGAGTTCGGGGCGGGACGGGGCGGGACAAATCAGTGCGGCGGGTCGGGGCGGTCACGGGGCGGGCGGGTATTTAAAGGCAAAAATGTTACAAAATTTATTAAAATGTAGGGGCGGGACGGGGCGGCTAGTACCCGTGACCGCCCCATTATCTCATCGGGGCGGGGCGGGGCGGGGAAAAAGAGCCCGGGTCGGGGCGGGGCGGGCCAGAATTGCCATCCCTAGGATAGGCCAACATTTATATGCACTTTTTCAATTTCTTTTTTTTACCTAGCAAATGGTAAATTTGTCTTGTTCTCCCATAGAATACTGTCTCATCTTAGTTAAAATTTATCTAAAATTTAGTCAAAAAAAAAAAAACTCTAGAATCAATAACGGTACAATAAATTTAACTGGTTGCCTCTCGCTCACTAGATTTAGTGATATTCTCCTTTATTTTCAAATATTATTTATAAATAAAATAATTCGTTGTATTTTGTTTCATAGCTTTGATTTTTATTTTTATTTTTGGGCCTGGTTGCGATTATGAGTTTTGTCTGATTTTTGAGTGAGTTGGATTTAGGTGATTATTTTGTGAGATTTGTTGTTTGCTGGAAAGTAATTGTAAGACAGAAGGACCCTCATTGATTACAACATTCGAACGGAATTTACTTGGTACTTGATCATGTGTCTCTTCGTGGTGGTATAAGAAATTAATATTTTAATAATAATATTAAAACTTAGTTTAAGCTGTTATTTCAACTACAAATGATAACAAGTTAAATTTAGCTAGAAAATTGACCGGCTATTTTAATTAAAATTTAAAAGTCCCATACTAATGCTCTAAACAACTATTTAATTATTATGATTATTAAAATAATAATTAAAAGATAAAAAGGTAAAAATAAATAATAAAAATAATTTAAAAACTATTATATATATTTATATAGAAGAAAAATAAGTTAAATTATTAATTTTATAAAAAAATACAAAAAAAATATTGTTAGTGCCCTAATAATAGGTGTTCCCGATGTAGATCAGTTAATTAATTAATTTATTTTTACATCTAATAATGATGCAAAAAGGGCAGGTTTTGCATTCAACAATGAAATGTGTTCAACTTCCTGCCTTCTATTTCTATGTATTGAGTTGAAGGTGTTCAGGTTTTACATCTAATAATGATGTTCAGGTTTTGCAAGAAATTAGTCGGCAATTCTAATATTGAAGCCGACTTAAACCGCATAATGTCAACCTCATAACATCTCTTCTCAATATAATAAAACATTCTTAACAAACAAACCACATTTGGAAAGGAAAAGATTATCTCCATTAGAATTCGTTACTTTGACGATTATTTAGGTTGCCAAGAATGTTCACCGTCAAAAGTTTCCACAAAATGAAACTTGATATGAGAAGTCCGGTATCTACCATAAGGTTTTCAACACTTACCATACCATCTGCACACAGAGAGAGCAATGGAGAGCAGAGAGATGGCCATCATCATCTTTTCTTAAAACCATATTTCTTACGTTCATAGAACAGATCCGTCTTGGCACTTCCTAAATTGACAATTTTCGGGCAACCATCCCTATCTTTCTCCTGCTGCGTGCACTCCTTGCAGTAGTAGGCATCAGAGATTCCTACTCCTCCACAGATGACACACCGACCCTGGAAGGATCCATAGTTGCATTCGTCGCAAACACGCACAAGCGTGCAGGGTCGCACATAAGAGTCACAGATCACACACTTTCCATCACATTTCTCACATAGCCGACCAATGGCGATACCTGGTTGCTTCCTACACATAATTAGATCAGGATGATGCTTTGCCATGGATTCGTCTGTGACCGGGCTTAATTCCTACACTTCCTGCAACACGATAATATTTTCCACATTAAAAACAACTCATACATTTTGTCTTGCTTTCTCCCTTTTTTTTCTTGAATTCAGGGGAAATAAGAAGAAGGATAGAGAGACAAGGCTGAAGGGAATCCATATAAATTCCAATGTGTGATGAAATCATAGGTAGTGTTGCCTAAAATAAAATGTGTAACAAGCCAAGCTTATAACACCATATATGTCGTGCATTAGAATGTATACAACGAAAGCATAATGTTTCTCCACAATAAAATCAGAATCAGCTCCAATTTATGCGTCTACAAGGAGTACCACAGACTCTTTTTTTTATTTTGTTTTGTTTTTGTTTTTTGTTTTTTGTTTTGTTTTGTTTTGTTTTTGTTTTTTTTTTGGGGGGGGGGGGGGTGGTTTCTAAAATAACATTAAAAAAAACAACCAGGGAATTTTCCGGAAGATGTCAGATATCTCATACAAATCTCAAATGAAATCAACATCAATTTGATTAAGAGAAGGAAAATGATAAAACAAATAGAGGCAGCACCTTTGCATCAATTAAAAGCAATACCATGCCCTTTAAGAAATTGAAAATAAACTAAAAATAAATTTAAAAAAAAAAAAAACAACGTAACATATGTAAGCAAAGTTTGTGATGCTTTTTGAAGAAGGAGCAAAATTGTGGAAAATGACGCCAATATCTCAAAAATTCAAGCAGGAAATGAATGTTGGGAAACATCATATCCAAACATGTATGAATTGTGAAATGACAATCACAACTGCAACAGATTCCGTAGTCAATCATGACTCACCATCCATGATAGGCGGTCAGAAAATGGCTGCAGCACAGCCAGAGCTACTTTGCTCGTTTGTGCCACATTTCATCTTGTGACTGCACAATGGAGTACCCAAATACGGGCAATAAATCACATCATGCATTTTGTTTTGATTCATGCTGAACACAGTGAAGTGTGATATTCAGAATCTAGAACTGATGCCTCCGGGAACAGTTTTTTATTTTTTGGAGTAGCCACGGTGGTCTTTTCAGAGTAGGAATAATCCTCCATAAATGGAATGCTACACATGACATGCCACAATTGCTCTTGCTGTCTTCAATTGTTGTTACCATTTTAATGAAGAAGAAATCATTGCATAACATAACAGGTAAAATAAAATCAAAGGAAACTGAAGTCAAATGAATACTACAACAGCATAGGCTCTATTGACGGTCGTTTTTTCTTTTTTCTTTTAATGACTACTTCAAACAGATTAGTAAAATTAGAGGACTTCAACTCAAGTGAAGCTGGTATGTGACGTTGGTTAGGATCCCAAGGCCCCAAGTATTAAAGCTTTTCTAAGAGTCGATTATTTATACATTCGTTGTCACTTGTGTAAGCTATATTAAAACAACAACAACAACAATTTACTATAACGAATCAAAACACAATGAATGATAAGAATGAACAAGCTAAGAAGCACCGACACGTGATTTTGGCGCTTGCGTATCAGTGTCGGGCACGTTTCCGACACGTCCAGGAGACGCTATCAACGAATCAGCGATTTTTTAGGTCCGGCACGCCATTAGGGACACGTTCCTTCCTCCGACACGCGGATTTGAAGACTAACCGGCGATGGAGAAAAAGAGACGAAGAAGAAGCCGGTGATGGAGAAGAAGGCAAGAAGAAAAGCCGCTGCTGCTCGCTGGCCGCCTGGAAGATCGCGCCGACGGGAGATCACACAACCCGTCGCTGATCGTCCGTCGGTCTATCGCTCACCCACGGCAGACGCGCTGCCGCTGCTCGCGTCAAGAACCTAAGAACCCTCGACGCAGAGAAATTAGAGAAGAAGAAAGTGGTTTTTTTTTTTTACGTTAGCGCCGCATAAGACGCAGATTTAAAAACAACAATATTTTATATATATATATATATATATATATATATATATATTAATAAATCAAACGTGAAACAAAGCAAATGAAAATCTACTAAACACATTATTGGTCTAACTTCCTCGGATGCAAACGCTCTCATAAAATACATGAATAAATGAAAAACAATTAAAATAAGATCATTTTGTTGTAACAAATTTTGAAGTAGGCATATTTACTAAACTTTACCAAAAAAAAAAACCCAATGAAAACTCCATTTCAATATTACAAAATGAATTTCAGCTTATCTTTTTTCCTATTAACAACATTAAAAGAATAATATTTTTTCAAATACAATACAGTGTTATATCAATATAGTACATTCAAAATCCATCACATATAGTATCATGACTATCTTTCTTGAAACGTAACAACAAACTCTTTTTAAGTCTGCGAATGTTTATTTCCCGTTGCATTTTTTTTTTGTTAAATGTCATATTTGTTGTTGTTTTTTTTATCTTGTCCATTTCCTGCATACATTTTGAGACAACTCTAAGTATTATAATTGATTTCAATAAAATAATCACCATACCATTAAAAAAATTGGATCAAATATACATCCACCAGTAATGAACAGTCTCTAGTAGGTTGTTTAATTAATAAGAATAAATATTTATGCAACCGGCTCGTGGCATTACTGTAAAATCGTGAAATATTATATTATCTAAAGATTACCCAATTCCAATTGTCTGTAGCATTGCTCAATTAATAAAATGTTATTATACAATAACGACTACATTATTGAGACCCTATTCAAATCTATTTTTTTTTGCGTGTGTGTAATTTTTAATGCTTTGATAGAGAAGGAAATTCCATTCTCATGTCCAAATTATTCATAATACAAATATGAGCTTTAGTCTTCTAGTACTCATGTTGCACAAAAATATTTATAGATTTGGTGACACAATAATTGAGTAAAAAATTAGTTTTTTCTATGCAAGAATGAAAGGAAAAACACTAATTAATCACTTAAAGATGCAATATTGATTTCTAAGGTGTTGTAAATCCAGTTAAAAATTCAAGAATTCACAGGCACAAACATACATTTTACAATATCCATATCTTAATCATCACCATCTTCGTTAGCTTGCTCTAATATCTCTGAGTCTATATTAGCTAGTAATATAAAACACAATTATATAGCTAAGTTAACATTAAAACGTTATCAAAAACAGATAATAGCAAATCCTTCCCAGAGGATTGCATAAAACATTAACAAAAACAAAACCAATATACCAATTATCATAGATCCATTTTAATGACAAATATTTATTCAAGTATATACGTACAAATCGTCACGGGACCAAGTTTAAAACCCGGCCCATTCTGTTCATTTCCACTTTAAACCCTGGTGCAATCTAAGCCCCAATCCATTTTTGGGAAAATAAATATTAAAATAATCAATCAACAACGAACGTACATATGTGGTTTACATGCAGCTATAACCTGTAGCTACCTATAACTCTGTAGCTTGTGATTCAAGAAACGCGAAGGTCCATCTTCGGCTCTGACTTCGTCGTCTTCATCGCTGGAGCTGCTCTCGCTTCCGCTCCGTTCATCTTACAACGTTCGATGCCGCTACGACCAGCTTCGTCGCTGCCGCCGGCATCAATGCTCTTCAGTGAAAACTGCGAATCGCTGTCTTCGCCTTCTCCTCCGCCCATCTGATCCCTAGGCGGTGGCGGTCATGGTGGTATATATGGTTGCAGACTTGCAGTCTTGCAGAGAGAGAGAGAGAGTGTGACAACAGATAGGGACGGACAACAGGAGTCTCCGGCGGATAGGTTCACCAGGTGAGATGAGACTTAATGATAAGCGGGTGGGTCCCACACGCAGGCCACGTACTCAATTTTCGCGACTATCGCAAAAAAATGGCGTCCAATTCGTTACCAACCGTCCGTCGTAAATACGCGAACCCGCAAAGTTGTTTCTCGACACGTTCACCAAATCAGGAAGCAACGAGGTCGCGACAGAGGGAGAAAAACGTTAATAATAAAAGTATAAATATAAATAAAAAAAGAGAAAAAAACAAAATTGAGGGAGAGAGGGAGAGAGAGAGAGATGAACTAAAGAGAGAGAAAGCAGCAGGGTAGAAGACTAGAGAGAGAAAATGCGATCGGAGAGGATGAAGCATATTTTCAGGAAGCTTCACCTAGGAAGCAACCACGACCCCAACCGATCCAACGAACCGACGTCCTGCGCCGCCGACGCTCTCGCCGGAGGCTCCGGACAGAGCTCCGCACAGTCTCCCTCGAGTCCTCCCGCGTCGTCCTCGCTGTCTCCCGTCGCCGCCGTCCCCGATCCCGGTGCCCCCGCCCCCACCGGCGGAGGAGATGTGTCTCCTTCGAATACCGTGCCTGCTTCGGCGTCGGTGGCGATGCCGGATCGTCCGGACTACTTCTCGTCAGAGGAGGAGTTCCAGATGCAACTGGCCCTAGCGATAAGCGCGTCGTCTTCTAGCTCCGAGCTTCGGGATGATAGAGAGAAGGACCAGATCCACGCTGCTACGATGCTCAGTCTTGGTCGGATGCGGGTCGATTCCCCGCGCGATGACGGCAGTCCCGCGGAATTGTTGTCGCGGCAGTATTGGGTGAGCGCTTGGGGTTAGGGTTTTGATACTGGGTCGTGGGATTTGCATGGAATTCTCTTGAATTTGATCATGGCTGTAGTATGCAGTATACTGTAGTTAAGCTTGGGTTAGGGTTTTGCCACTGCGCGTGGGAGGAGTGTGTTGTGTTATTGCAGTTTATTTTTGATCGATTTCAATATAATCGAGAAAAAAACTTTAGGCTGATCTCTGCGCTAAGTCTTAACTTTATTTTTAAGCACTGCCTTCTGCTTTCTCAAATGTTGCGGTATGCACGTAGATGATGGCATGATGCAGGAAAATGGCATTGGGATTTGGAAACCCAATATTCTATTTATTTACTTGGGTTTTTTAAGTGTCCCAATTTATTTCATTAAGAACGGTAGAGAGCATTGAAATTGCCCCATGCGAATACTTTGTTGTTTTTTTTCTTTAAAATATTGTATGTTTATTTTTATTTTTATTACCCGTTTCGCCTTTTTGCAATTCCAAATGTAAACATTGATTGCGTTCTTAATTTCCGAGGAGGCAAATACATGCCAAAATAATTGTCCGTGTTGATATTTGTTTAGTTCAGTGAGAAATATGCTGCTGTGTGTACCTTCAAGTTAGCTTATGCTGGGTTTTCTGGGCCACCAGGATTATAACGTGCTTGATTATGAAGAGAGAGTTGTGGATGGTTTTTATGATGTCTTTGGGCTAGCCACAAATCCTGCAATTCAAGGGAAAATGCCATCATTAACAGAGCTTGAAGCCAGCCCCGAGAGTTCTGGATTTGAAGTTGTAATTGTTAATAGAACTATTGATCATTCACTAGAAGAGCTGATTCAAATTGCGCATTGTATAGCATTGGATTGTACTCCTGCACAGGTTGGTGTTTTGGCACAGAGGCTTGCTGAGCTCGTAACAGAACACATGGGTGGGCCAGTAAAGGATGCTAGTATAATGGTTGCAAATTGGGTAGAGAAAAGCACGGAATTGAGGACGTCTCTTCATACTAGTGTATTGCCCATTGGCTCCATAAATATTGGCCTCTCACGTCATCGTGCTTTACTTTTCAAGGCAAGTTAAAATTTTTATGACATTACTTGAACAGTTAACTTAAGATAATTCACATGTCTGCTTAGACTATTATATGGGTTATGTACATTGAGATGTTCAACTTCCCTTTGTCTATTTTAGTTGTTTTGTTTGTATAATATGGCTGTCTTATTACCCTTGCTTATTCAACATAGGTTAATTTATCATTTGCATTGTACGATGCAACTCTGTTACTTTCTGTTAATTAAATGCATTATCCAGAAAATGGTAAACTTAATGATCATATTGGTTAATGTTTATCATTTGTGTTTAATTTTGTTATTAGCCGTTTGTTATCATATGAAAATTTACAATCTCATCTTATGCTAAATGTTCCTCTGCCTCCAACTTCCTTGCGGGAGCATCTTTACCTTTACAAAAGAAAGGAAAGCTAGAATGCCCTTGATTTAATATTAATGGTAACCATGTTAATTGTGTTTCTTGAAGATATCAGCTATTATTTTTTATGATATGATGGAGTGCCACTATAATCTATTTCTATTATCATAGCTCTGCGTCTCCCTCTCTGTAGCTTGAAATATTTTTGAAAAATGAATATGAATGTATATTTTTTACTGTACCATGTGTAAAATATTTGGGCATGGCATTTTTTGAGACATGGAGATTTATATGTATGCAAGTCTTTGTATTTCTGTGTATGATGGGAACTGTTATTGGTATGTTGTACCTAGGATGCACTCAATGGGTCGACAATTGACATGAGTGCACACACTTATGTACAAGTGCACACGTAGCGTAACCTCTCATTATGGATTTATGATTTAGCATTTTTTACACTGACTTGCTCATGACTGCACTAAAATAATTATAATAATCCTAACAATTAATACTGCAAGTTTAAATTTTGCTTCCTTTAGAGTATCTCTAACCCTCTCCTAAATGACTCCCTACTCTACTGTGGTGAGCGTATCATGCATTATAGCTGTTCTAATGGTCACCCCAAATGGCTCCCTAATTTGTATAGTGAAGGTTTTGGTTCGCCAATTGAAGGGTTTATTAATATTTTAATGTAAGGGTTTTTAATTGTTAAAAAAAATGTTTTAGTCAAAATTTTAAAAAATAATAAAATATTCTATAGTTATCTAAAACAGGGAACATGATTGGAGTAAGTAGTGTAAAAGTGGTTATTTAAAATAGCTTTTAGTTGTTTTAACGGTCACTCAAATGGCTCTCTAATTTGTATAACTCGTCAAGCAACTCACTATATATAGCAAAGGTTTTGGCTCATCAATTGAAGGGTTTGTTCTTTTAATGCATGGGTTTTAATGCAACGGTTTTTAATTGTTGAAAAAAATTAATTGTTTAAGTCAAAATTTTAAAAAATAAAAAATATTTTATAGTTATTTAAAATAGAAAGCATGATTGGAGTAATTAGTATAAAAGTGGTTATCTAAAATAGATTTTAACTAAAATAGAGAGCTATTTAGCTAAAATTTAGTGAGCATGATTGGAGTGGTAGTGTTAAAATAGTTAGCTAAAAAAACTTTGAGCTAAAATAGGGAGTTATTTGGCTAAAATTTAGGAAGCTTGATTGGAGTTGTCCTTTGGTTCTGATTTGAGCTTCCTTCAACTATTGATTTCTCGTGTTTGTTTTTTTTAAGATAAGGTTTTTGATTTGTCTTGCTGATAAAAGCAATGAATGGTTGTTGTGTTATATGGCAATGGAACTATTTAATAGTTCCATCACGGAAGTAATCTATTTGTGCTTTCATTTATTTTTATCTACATTTAATTTGGGATGTTGAGAGATTGTGTTTGTTTTAACCTCCTTCTGTTTGGTTACTGCCATAGATTTCATACTTTTAAAGCTGAATATTGATATTTATAGGTATTTACTTTTGTTGAATGCCTTTCCACTACTGAATGTTATTTGCTTTTATATTATGAGTAACTATATCATCTGGTTATTTCAACTATATAAATTGAAATGCTATTTATATTTAAGATTTGTTGATTTTTAAACTTTGTCATTCTAAAAATTTTCAGTTCAACAATCTACAAGAAATGCATTTCTATTATTTCAAATGTTTGATCTGAAATAGTGATTTTTTTCAGAATTGTCAATCTTTTCACCAAATATTTTAATAAATTTCAGTTTAAGCGATGAGAACGATGGTTCCATTATTTACATTTCCTCACTTCTTTGCAGGTATTGGCAGACAGTGTCAGAATACCTTGTAGGCTGGTTAAAGGCAGTCACTATACTGGTGTTGAGGATGATGCTGTTAACATAATAAAGTTGGAGAATGAAAGGTTGGCTGGGCTGGTTGTTGATTTTTGTATGTAATTTTAATCTATGTGTGAGGTTTTGTGGCAGTGTATGCTACATCATCAGTGGACACGTGGCATGTTGATAAGAGACCACTTAATGTCATAATCTAGCAAGAGGAGAGGCTTTACTAAATTTCATTAATTCGTAACTTGCCATACAATGATGAAAACAAGGAAATAAATAGTACTCAAACCATTAAGTCCACTAACAAGTAAACTACCCATTAACCCACTAAGTAACTTTCATTATTCCACTCATATAAAATTATCCCATATCTCTATGACTGCATTAGAGTGAATCCATTACCAGTCAAGAATCCATTGATCTTTATGGCACTAGTTTTTAGAGTGCTTGCATGCAGGCTTGTATGTTGAGATTATATTACCTCTTTTTGCTTGTAATTCTGATATTTGCCTTTCTGCTTGTAGGGAGTTTTTGGTTGATCTCATGGCGGCCCCTGGGACACTTATACCTGCTGATGTTTTAAGTTTGAAGGATAATACTTATAAGTCGATTAATTCAAAACTAAGCAGCATCCAATCTCTTCACGCATCTAACAACTCTGCAGTTATCGGCTCAATACCAATGCCACTACTCGGTGGATTTGAAAGCAGTAGTCAAAACACTATAGCCGAGAGCATTTTACCTTTCAAAAGAAGATTAAGTTCTGAAAATATTGAACCCTTGCCTTCATTACCAAGTGAAAGTGGTGACACTGGTGCCTGTTCTTCTGGAATTTCTGATAAAAGTTTCTGTGCTAATCAGTTAGATAACTTTTCCACATCAGCAGTTGAAAATTCTCTATATAAACGCAATCACGGGACTCAAACAGTTGGTACTGGTTTGAGGACAAATGTAAACATAGTTCCTTATTCACAAAAGAAAGTAGAAGACTCCACAAACCTTTTTGCTGATCTTAATCCATTCCAGATTAAAGGACCAAGCAAGATTTCAGTGCAGAATAAGCCTGTAGAAAATAAAGTTGATGCATCACAGAAACAAAAAAATGACAGTGTCTCTGGCCGCCCCCCTCTTCCATTAATGTGGAAGAGCAGATATGCCTGCAACGAGGTTCCTAGGAATAAAGAACAAGATTTTGTGGACATTCCAAAAAATAGACATCAGTCTAATGATTTTAATGCATCATCGTTAGCTTCAACCAGTTCCTCCGCATCAGAAAATGTTCAGCCTAGTGTTTTCAAGCTTTCGGGTAATTTATATTCATCCAGTAGCTATAACAATGAGAAGGATTATTCTCATGGTACCAGCTCCATGTTGCCCTCGGATGCAAATAGTAGCAATAATCACAGGAATGCAAATGTGAGAAATAATCACAAGGAAGAAAAATATGGGGGTGGTAACTTCATGAGCAAGGACGTGGCACTTTCCCATCAGGAAATTAGGGGTGCTGGTTTTCATGATCATTCGAAACACACACGCGACAAATTTGTAGAAACAAAGTTGAAATTAAAGGAACCAGCTGGTCCAAGCTCATCAGTTAGCTCTACTGCAAGCAGGGTGGATCAAATGTTGGATGATGTAGGAGACAGTGAATTACCATGGGAAGACCTTGTCATTGGTGAAAGGATAGGATTAGGTAATACATGCTACTGGCCAATTTTTAATAAATTGTACTAGTGGCAGTGGTCCTACGAGAATGTTAGAATCGATTGATCTATTTATTTACTGTCATTTTTATAATTGTCTGTTCAAGAAATAGAGATGATGGTTTTCATTCTTTCAACTGTATTTTTTGTTATGAGTGGTGGTGGTTATGAGATTCCTCACATCATATTTTTCTGTGTTTTTACTTGTAACATATTTACCCCTCTCATTATTGGTTTGTCACTATCCTGTAAATAGGTTCATATGGAGAGGTATACCGTGCTGATTGGAATGGAACGGTGAGTTCTGTTGCTATTCATATTCATTAACTAGTTTAATATAGAAATGAACTAAGATTACAAAATCAGTGCAAATATATATATACCATTTTTAGTGTTTATTTTTATATTTCAGTATGTTTAAACATTGTTTCTATTTTTTATTTTTATTTTTATTTTTTATCTGTTGCTACCAAAACAATGTATGCTTTCTCTTTTGACCATATGAGTCTGAACTTTTAAGATGCCGAAACTTTTGAATTTATGAGCTTGCTTTATTATAAACTTTATTTTAAACAAACAAGCTGCTGTACAACTATTATATTGCATTTCTTATCAACTATCATTATCTTTATCTCTACATTTCTCTTTGGTGGGATATTTTCTTTTTTTCATCCGGGCAATGGTTTTGTTGCGGTGTCTATTAGTTCTATTACTTTAAATTGATACCAGTTACCCAAGTTTTCAGTCGGTAAATTGCTGCTTGACAGGAAGTTGCTGTGAAAAAGTTTTTGGATCAGGACTTCTCAGGCGCTGCTTTGGAAGAGTTTCGAAGAGAAGTAAGAAATAGCCAAGCTTTTGACTTCTTATAGTACCATCTAAGAATGACATAAGAAAATTGGAACCTGACAAAGTATATTTTTTACTTTATACCCTCGCATAATACAAGTACAAATTCTTGGGTTAGTCACACAAGGCTTATTTTGGTATCATTTTACATCTCTAGTGCTGCTATTATCTAACTAATGTTTGACATGAGAATCTTGAAAAAATATTTTTAATAGTGGTGAATTTCTGATTTTACAACATCTTCCTTTTGGTGTGTTCTTATGGAGAGGAGCTCGAAAGATGCCTTGTCTGCCTGTATTTCTTTTTTGTTTCTGAGTTTAGTTGAGGGGCTCATGAGTTGTCCATGACATATATTAGTTTGTTTAAAATAGAATTCTGACTTCTTCCTCATGCAGTATTTTTAAAATTTTGGAGGACCGTTCTGTAGGAAGGAATAGGTGTACTTAACCAGGTGGACTTTTACATGTTGTATAGTTATCTGTTGTAAATTTGTGTCAACTTCTTGGTGGTTTTTCAATTTTTTTTTTTATAGAAATCTCCTTTTATTTGATGGGGGAAATGTGAGGGATTGTGCCAGTGGTACTAACAAGGCTGTTGTTATGCCATATGCTTCATGTCTGCTCTGCCTGAAGCAAATGGACTACAAATGAAATGTTCAAAGATCCTTTTGTTCTAATATATTCTTACTGGTGTGGCTTTAAAACAAAATCCAATAAAATGCACTCTAATTTTAAATATTTTTTTGTTGTCTTTCTTTTCCCCTACATTCTTGTCATTTTGATTTTTCTTTAGAACTGAAACCTGGAAAAGTGTATCTTAATTTTTGAACTTTTCTACTTGCATAGAAAAATAGATGGAACATACTAGGAATAGTATTTTTGAGCCAGCATCCATCATTGTAGCTTGTTGGCGATCCAAAATTGATGGCTTGAGTGTTTTGTTGTTTTAAAATTATATCAGGTGCGAATAATGCGCAGATTGCGCCATCCAAATGTTGTCCTTTTCATGGGAGCTGTAACTCGCCCTCCGAACCTTTCTATCATCAGTGAGTTTCTTCCCAGGTATATAATTGCATTTCTCTTTCTATACTAATTGAAGGACTGATTGTGTTTGCACTTTCGACGGAAAGCTTTTGGTTTGCAGAATGGCCATTTATCTTGAGTAACTCTATGACGATTAAATGTTATAATTACCTAATGTTATGAATAAAATTCAAGGTCAAATCAAATGACTAATATGATGAAAATGGGTATGGAGGTAGGATTGGCTGGAATTTCTTTTTCAGATGCTGACCTTTGAAAACCATGCTCCTGGGCTTTGTTCTAAAATTAATTTTATAAGGCTTCCACTGGATACCTAGAACCTCTTTCTTGAACTTTGCTATTTGTTTGTTGGTCTATTACAGATTGGTTGGGCTAGGTAGTGTTTCCCAAGCAGCCGAATCACCCTACTGCCCAAGTACAAAGCAAGTAGTAGTGGCATTTCCCTTAGTTTTTTTGTATTTTTATTTAAAAATTTAATATTGGCGGGTGATCCAATACTTTTCTGAATCCTGTCAATCACGTGAGCTTCGTGTACTGAATTTATCCTTATTTGAAAATTTAATATCCAATATTATAACTATGCTTTCATAAGTTAGATTGTATGAACAAGTGTATGCTACTTTCTTTCAGTGGGTTAGATAATATGCAATGACTTTCATAAGTTTTCCTATGTTTCAGGGGAAGCTTATATCGGATTCTTCATCGTCCTCAATGTCAGATCGATGAAAAGCGTAGAATAAAAATGGCTCTTGATGTGGTATATGTTAATTCCTACCTAAAATTGCATATAATGTCTTTAATTG
Source organism: Taxillus chinensis (assembly GCA_023512835.1). Classification (NCBI taxonomy): domain Eukaryota; kingdom Viridiplantae; phylum Streptophyta; class Magnoliopsida; order Santalales; family Loranthaceae; genus Taxillus; species Taxillus chinensis. The sequence goes on along the minus strand of CM042088.1, from coordinate 47,559,701 downwards.
TTGATCACGATTATTCTTCATGTACAATATATAAACTCATTGGAATGTGCAGGCAAGGGGTATGAATTGTTTGCACAGCAGTATTCCGACAATTGTTCACCGTGACTTGAAGTCACCAAATCTACTAGTCGATAAGAATTGGAATGTCAAGGTGCTGTATTTTTATTATTATTATTTTCCAGTGAATGTTTCTAGTTCATTTGTATTGTAGATTATAGTAGTTAGCTTTTTAAAATACAATAAAAATAACTAGTTTGAGGAAATTGGTTTGCGTATGTGGTGAAATATGATATCATCATCTGAAAATGATACAAAATTGTCATAACAAAATCACCATACATGCAATTTAGAAGTGGTAACCTTGCGAAGGGTGTAACTTCAATTGTGTTCTTTAGATGATAAATTGAGTAGGGATTTTGAGTACAGATGGTGGCCAGCTCTCAAATGGCATTCCCTTTTTTTATTTATCAATGAAATGGCATTCCCTTTTTTTAGTTATCAATGGGCCTGGGTGGAGGGAGGGAGACTCCAATAATTGAGAGAGATCAGCAATTTTGATATTACATATCCAATCAGAGTAACCCCATACAAAGATGAAAGGAGATACACATGTCGATGTGCTAGAAATGCTTTATTATTCCATCTGAGCCTTTACAATTTAAGCCTGTTGCTGATCATATCAGTTGAATTCAAAAAGCATAGATTTTTGAATTATGTTCTGGTTCATCTTTTAGTAGACTAGAAGTCCTAAATAACTTGTTGCAGTGATAGCATGTGAACATTGGTTTGATCCTGTTATCGCTGCTTGGTTTAGTTTCTATCCATATGATACATTTTGTTTAGTATGCCTATGTGTATTGCTCAATTTCAAAGCATTAGAATAGCATAATATATCCTATCATATTTGGTTGTTGGTTGTCTTGCAATTATTACATTTATACTATTTTTATCACTGAAGGTATGTGATTTTGGCTTATCACGCTTGAAGCATAATACATTTTTGTCATCCAAATCTACTGCTGGAACGGTGAGAATTTTAATTATTTCTTTCAGCATCTCTCCAAAAGATTTTAATGACATGTTGTGGCTTGTTATCACCACCCATTCAGGATCTTTCTGTAATTTTTTTTTTTTTTTTGTGGATTAGCCTGAGTGGATGGCACCTGAAGTTCTCCGGAATGAACCTTCTAATGAAAAGTGAGTTCACTGTGGGCCTTTGTCAATTAAATTTAAACAATTTAAACTGCCTCGATTTATGCTTTTATGCTTCGGAGTCTGCCTGATTGCTTTTGTAATTGTCTGACTTGGTGGTGAATAGTTTGATTCTCTTCGTATTTTTTATCCTAGATGTACACTGATTTTCATGGGAATAAAAAATAAAAAAGTAAGTATACTCTGAACTATAATATGGCTATGGAAGTATGAATATCAATATGAATTTAATTTTCCCATCTCCTTAGCATATCAGTACAAATTTAATTTTCTCATCCTGATCATGAAAGGATCTTGCTAGAGTAACGGCCAACCCACAAACCTCACCTCATTGTAAACCTCACCTCCTTGAACCCCGGCCCAATTTAATATTCATCCCGAATTGAGCTTCTAAATTACAAGTAATTTCCAATTATGTAGCATATTTATTGCTAAATTTTGGTGAGAGGGATTACTTCAGTTCAGTACCAGCTTGAATATCCCTACTTAACAAGAACTCTCAGCAAGCTTAGTTTTGGGGAGTTTATTATGGAATGCCTAGCATGCTTCATGGGAACTTTGAATTAAGTCGCTGACCAACACAGTGGAGGTTAGAGTTCCACTTCTCTTGTAGGAGTCTTTCTCTTATTAAAATTAATATAAACTGAACAAACAAAAAAGGAAGTTCCCTTCAGAGGGAACAGTGGAGTTATGGAAAGAATGCTTTCGTTTTGAAAAAAATCCATAAATGATGTCCTAAATGGTGCCTTTTGAGGGAAATGTAACCTCTTGAAACATTTACTATTATAAAGTGGGTAATACTCACCCCCACCATTTCATAATATTTAAAGTATTGCCTTAAGGATGTCTCTACCCATGATTATTTTTCTAGGATATTCTTTATCCTTGGTAAAGTTATCAATTTATGGCAATTTGGTGAAGTGTGGATACAAAATATTAAATTTTATAATTTTTGACCTTGTAGCATGAACTATATGAATAGATAACTTATCTAACAGAAGTTTATATTGAGGGTCTTTGAAAGACTTACTTCGTGACGTGTTACTGCTAGTTTTTATATTATTGCATATTTTATGTTGGATTTACAGGTGTGATGTATATAGTTTTGGGGTTATTCTGTGGGAGCTTGCAACTTTGAGATTGCCTTGGAGCGGAATGAATCCTATGCAAGTTGTAGGGGCAGTAGGCTTTCAGAATCGCCGCCTTGAAATTCCTAAAGAAATTGATCCATTGGTTGGTAGGATAATTTTGGAATGTTGGCAAACGTAAGCTAAACTATAATCCTACTCTATGGTCAAACCTTGGGAAATTTTGGTCACGACATTGTTGGCTCTAATGAAACTGTTTGTTTGTTTTGTTTTTTGTTTTTTTGATCAGGGAGCCAAATTTGCGCCCTTCGTTTGCACAGTTAGCTGTAGCTCTGAAGCCCTTGCAGCACCTTGTCATCCCTTCTCATCTAGACCAACAAAGCTCACCTATGGTGCAAGAGATCTCTGTAAATTCAACGCCTTAAAATGCCTCAGTTTCGCAAATGCGAATGAGGTAAGTTTTACCTAGGAACCTCCCATTGAAGCAGAAGATATAGGGAAAAGAAGAGGAAGGGTATTAGGTGAGAGACTTCTAGGATCAATTCTCTACTGGTGAGGATTGTTATGTTTATCTCCGAGTCATTAGGAGAGGCTGAAGGAGGCGCTTGTACAAAAGCATGTGCATAAGATTATGTTTATAATTATAAGAATTGAATATTGGGAAGTACACGCTCATACCCTTCTCAGAAGGTAAATGTGAGAATTACGGCGATACTACAGATTTTTCTTGTTTGAATTATTTAAAACTTTAGTTCATACCAAACTGTTTCTGTAATTAATCAGCTCAAATTTTAATGGAATTGTAGGGGATTTTGAGTGATAGTTTTTGCACAGCAGCAGAGTGTCTTTTTCTTCTAAGTTTCTAACATATTTTCTGCCTTGAATGACTACAAGTACCCTCCTGCCTCGAAAAAGGAATGCGTATCACAAATGGTGCCATAATGTCACAGAAAGATCTGGACTACCAATATGAGGATTTCGTTGGCTAGTCCATTTCTAATACCAACGTTGGCCAAAATTTGACAACGTTGATTACCATTGCCAATGCAAAGTTAAAAATGGAGAAACCCCGTAGTTTATAAAATACATGACTGACATATACTGAGGAAGAACAGAGGTTTTGTTACTCAATAGACGAAAGTCTAGAGGGGCTTTTCTGTCGTACAGCGACCGTGGGGATGAAATTTCGAAGTGAGCGAATTAGAGAGAGATGAGGCCTTACCCTAACCTGTAAGTTTTATATCAGAAGTAAATCAATAAATATTTTTGTCTGATTGATATAATCAAATTTTTATCTGTCATGATTAATTTTTAAAAAACACATAATATTATGTCACACTATCATCAGTATAAAAATTTAATTATCAGACAAGTAAATCAAGTACTCCAATAAATCCTTTCAAAAGAGCGAAACATTGCATGACTCTGAAAGAGCGTGTTCAAAGAATTAATCATGGCATCAACTTCTCATAACACTAGGTTGTCTTAAAACTTCCTTTCTCCTATTGCCTAGCTGCTACCATTCAAGCGGTCATAAGAAACATAATAGTTAGATGTGTTTTTCCCCGGCCAAGAATTGAAGCATTTCAGAGTGCTTAAAAAACAACATATTAAATTTATTGCAGGGGCTTCAAACCCTCCCTATCCTCCAATCCCTGCATATAATAAATGTTTGCTTCCCAGTCCCAAAATCCTCCCTGAGCCTGGGAATGCTATATATAATTTAAAAAAAAAAAAAAACATGTCACCCAAGGTGGGCTAATAAAGGGTTGGGAACTAGAACAACAAAATTTCACCTCATGGCCACAAAACCTTGAGAGGAAATTTAAGAATAACAGCAAGGCCAAAGAGTAACTCCTACTATGCTGGCTAAACAACACAAGAGTAGAAGAAGCACCCAATGTGAACATACAAACCACAAGAAGCTCAACCATCCATTGATGAAGAAAGCTTATCATCAGCTTCAGCTTCACCATCAACACCCACGCCCTCATCATCATCATCATCGTTCTTCAAGTTGCCACATACATTACACTCCAGAATGTTTGATGGAGTAGAGTCTTGTGGAGGCAATGGGGCTAATGTGCCACAGCAATTCTTCCGATCACACGTGAATCTGTAGAAGAAGTAGGCGTGAGGAAAATCATCATCGTCACCATTTTCATCGCCCGCCATTGGTTCTTCATCATCCTCGTCCATCACATCCTCATCCGCATCCGCATCCTCTTCATGGTCAGACCAGTTGGCTTCGATCTTGCAGCGTTCGCAATCGCAGGTGAACCCAAACAGCTCCCTCAGCCTCCTCTGCCTTTCAGAGTAACTAAACTTCACAGGAAAATAACTCAAGCAGATTTCCCTCCCTTGAGGGACATCATGAATCATTCTTATGATAAAATCAGTGTTCCCATCAGCAGCGGTATCAACATAGTCAAATCTACAAGCATTCGGAAGGCAATCATGATTGAAGAACGAAGCGTTGGGGTAAATACCGTAAGCTCTCTCGCGTCTCTCGCCATCCGAGGAGAAGGGCCCCATGAGGCCAAAGGTGTTGATGTCATCCTTGGCCAGAAGCGCAGCCGTGAGATCCTCCGAGAATTCAGGGATAGGCGGCGGCGAGACGGCAGAGATGAGAGAATGCAGGAAGGAAGCGGAGGAGGAGGAAGAGGAGGCGGAGGCGGAATCGGCGGCGGCGCCTTTGAGAGTGAGCAAAACCCGGAAGTCGGAAGGGGAAACGACGGCGAGGTTGTAGGCGGCGACGAGGAATCGGAGCTGGACTTGGCGTTCTTCGTCGACGGAGAGGAGTAACGAAGAATGGCAGAGGCGGGTCAGGGTTTCGCACACCCAGGGGGTGTGGGACGACGGCGCCGCCGCCGCCAGACAGCTAGAGCTACAGAAGACGGCATTGGGGCAACTGGGGCAGGAGACGGCGGAGGAGGGGCTGGAAGGAGCGATCTGTAGGATTCGGAAGCAGTGGGAACAGTACTTTTTGTTTCCGTCTGCGGCGGTGGGAATTAAGGGGAAAGGGGAGTAGAGAATGATGGGCGAGTCTCTGAGGACGATTTGTCCAGCTCTGAGCGGCTGAGCGGCGACCAAAGACCGACCCTTTCCGTCGATCTCTGCAACTTGGAGGACTGGGGTTGCGGCGGTCGCCGCCGTCGTGGAGGCGGCGGCCATGGCTTCGCGTTCTTTCAAAATTGGGAAGGACGGGGTCGAAGAAGCAGTGTAATATTCCAATCAAATCTCCACGATTTTATTCTATTTATTATACGGCTGTTAGGTTTTGTTAAATTTCAACTATACACTTTTAATTAAATAAAAGCAATCCAATATATTATGTGATTTAATGTTATTCACACAACACTCATTTTACAAAAATTCCTAAAAATATTGTAAGTAAATCTCATCGGTTTATAAATATGGATATCAAAATTAGTTTTAAAAATAAAATTATTTTTAAAAACTATAAATTAAAATTACAATTTATCACTTATAAATATTTTTAAATTAATTATAATAATGTATTTTCAATTGTAATATTTTTTATTTGGCTGAACATTTTTAACTTATATATTTTTCTCAAATTTCGTGTCCATGGGCTTTCTGGGTTGATGAGCAAAACACCTCCGTAATGGCCCATATCAATTGATGGGGAGCGATACTGTAGCAACTGCAAGAAAAATTTAAATTTTTGAAAAGAGGTGTAAAATTTCCCAAAACCGTGTGAAGCAGAAGCAAACGAGTTGATGCCACAACTAGCATTATCATCTTGAATCGATTATCAATAATCTTTTGTAATATGTAATAATAATATAAGATTACGAGTGATATTATAATAAAAACTTTCATTTTGAATTAAATTTTTATTATATTTATAGTAATGATAGGAGACCTAAAACCTTTTTATTTGAAAAATAAATTATTATAAGTCTTTTTTTAGTTTATTAGTTTAGTAATATTTGAGGTTTCTATAAAATTAACTTTAATCGATTTATATTGAAAATATGAATGACTATTATTAAATCATAACATTTGTTTACCGTTATGCTACTTATCTATTAATATTTTGATTGAGATTAAACAATATCTTAGTGTCTCGGTGTTCTTCTCCAAGTACATATACCTCCCATTTATGAATAAAACGAAATTCATTCTAATAAAATTATTTTAAATTTTTTTTAAGAACTTGCCCATGATATTCAACTCTACGGGGCCCTGGCCCTAATATGTGCCCTTCAATTATTAATATTTTAATAAAAAGGATAAGTTAGACATTTTGGATGAGTCATTAATGTCATGAAATTTCAAATTTTCTTAAAAAATTATTTGTTTGTTTAAACCCAAAATTAAATCTCTTGAAGGTGAAAATTCTAATTTTTTCACTGAATTTACATTATAATTACCAATCGGTATTTTATTTATAATGAAAATAAGTTGTGTAGTAAATTCGTATAAAAATACTCCCCGAATAATTTTTTTTTAAAAATAATAATATCAATTTAAAATAATAAAAATATTTTTATATGACTTATCTGCAATATATTTATAGGTAACATTACTCATTTATAATGACCGATCATGAGCTATTAAATAGTGTTAAATTAAATATATGAATAAGAAAGACAAAATCTTCTTATTTGTTTGTTTGTTAAGTCTATCATGTTTTTCTTTTTCCCTTTTAAAAATAATATTTACATTTTACTTTTTAAAAAGATGAAAATCGCAATACATTCAATGTGTTAAATCAATGCGTTTATATTATTCTTATACATATTTTAATCTTCATTATGAGAAATATGATGTGACTTTCAAATATTAATTAATTAATTGATGGATTAAAGACAACAGTAGTTTAGCTGGTCAAGATATAAAACTGCGCCATTTTACGTAACTGCAAGATGCAAACCCAAACCGAGGAAAGGGGCTCTGGATGGAAGGGGAAGAAGAGGATGAGGACGACGACCTTCATTGATTCCTTCCACTCCAAATCGTTCCCTCCCACTCCACGGCCTAAACTGTGCAATCTCGAAACCCTAATCTCACACGCGTAGATAGATTGAAACGAAGAGTGAGAGAGAGTGTGCGTGAGGAGAGAGAGAGAGAGAGAGAGAGAGAGAGAGAGAGAGAGAATGGGGTTAGGGTTTCGCCGATCGAGCATCAGCCGGAAACTGAAGAAGGCGGCCAAGATTTTGTCGCATCATCCGTGTCCTCCTTTTGCGATCCAAATCCCCGATTCGCATTCGTCGCCGAATCATGACTCAACGGGCAATCTGGCATTGGCGGCCGCTAATAGCGGTGGCGGCGGCGGAGGAGGAGGAGTGTCGGGCAAGGCGAAGAAGAAGACGGGCGGGTCGCGGCTGTGGATGCGATTCGACAGGTTCGGGAAATCGGAGCTTCTGGAATGCGACAAGAGCGTGATCATCAAGCGCGCCGCCATTCCCGCCAGGGATCTGAGGATTCTCGGCCCGGTCTTTTCTCACTCCTCTAGCATTCTTGGTACTACTGCATTGGCTTTGTTCCCTCTTTCCTATTCTTTGAATGTTGAATTTGTTGAGCCTAAGTTCAATTCTTTCCTGTTTTTGCTTATGTTCATGCTCGTGTAGAGAATATACACACATGCACGCATACGGACTGCAGAATTTAAGGTGGAGCATAATCAAATTCATGCAATTTATGGTGTGATTATTTTCAGTTTTTAGTGGACTTAGCGGTTGGTTCGTTCACTTTCTAAGCTCCTAGTAAAATTATAGAGCTTTTCTCTCGAGAATGAACCTTGTAAGCAAGCCAATGGTGCATGGCTAGATTATCCATGTATGACGTCTTAATTTAGTGTAAATGACCAACAGTTCTGTTTTTCTTTGCAGCCAGGGAGAAAGCCATGGTTGTCAATCTAGAGTTCATAAAGGCTATAATTACAGCTGAAGAAGTGCTTCTCCTTGATCCTCTACGGCAGGAGGTTCTTCCATTTGTTGATCAGCTGGGGCAACAACTTCCTCATAGAAGCGCAGGAGCTGTAACCATCGACATTCATGATGCTGAAATGAATTCTCCAACTGATGGACGATGGTTGAATGTTCCTGAAGCCGGTGAAGGCTTGCAGTCAGAGCTTCCATTTGAGTTTCAAGTTCTGGAGATTGCACTGGAAGTTGTGTGTACATATTTGGACGCCAGTGTTGCAGACATGGAGAGAGATGCATACCCTGTGTTGGATGATCTGGCTAAGAATGTCAGTACGAAAAATCTTGAACATGTGCGTAGTTTGAAAAGCAATCTCACTCGTCTTCTTGCACGTGTACAAAAGGTAATGCTGCTGAGTGCACTTTTTTTTTTGGTCAAGTAATTGATTAAAGCTGATGAATTTTATTGATTCACCTAGAAATATTATGAATTCTGGTATTGCTACCTCATGGTAATGGTAAGAGAAGGGTAGGGAAAAATAAGAAATATAATTTTCTATTATTTCAAATCCAACATAATATTTGATAATATTATACTTCCATGCATACGCATATTCCGTAACCCCCACACAGCTATTTATGCACTCATTCATGGCGGTCTGCATGCGTTTATTTGATAAGAAATGAATGTGTTTCCCATGTGGTATAGCTTGTTGTTTCATCATCATGTTTTATTATACAATATACACGTATGTAATATGTTTAATACTTTTGGTGAGGGCTAGTATACATCTCATTCCAGGTGAGGGATGAAATTGAGCATCTTTTAGATGACAATGAAGATATGGGACAATTATATTTAACGAGGAAGTGGATCCAGAATCAGCAATATGAAGCATTGTTGGCAGCTGTGCCTTCCAATAGCCTCATCACTAGCACCGTCCATCTTCCTCGGTTTGGTTCTAACAGAAGTGGAAGTTTGGTAACTAGCAACTATATGGATGATCGGGATGTGGAGGATCTGGAAATGTTGTTCGAGGCATATTTCATGCAGTTGGATGGGACTCGTAATAAAATACTTTCGGTGAGTACTAAAAGGTTATGGCACAAGCAGTTTATATTCTTATCATTTCTTTTACATACTTCAGACACTCTTCTCTCCAAGGCTCAGGCCCACAGTTATTCCTCTAATGTGCTTCCCCTCATCCAATGCACCATAAAGAATGAAAATTGAAATTTACCTTCGTGAACTTCTTTATAGGCAGATTCCATATAGGACTGGATGCTTCCAGAGGAAGATCTGGCTGTCCATTATCACAAACAAAAGTCCTGAACTCTTGCATGCAACCATTCTTCATGATCATGCTCCTCTCATTGGATAAGCAAGCCATATTCACCTCCTAATTATGTCCATATGTATTCTCACCCTTCCATAACACTATTTAATTTCTCCCTGCGGCTGTTCTTCTAACCTTTTTTCCCTAGCTCTTAAACTCTGGATTGAACCTTTGCAAGCTGGTTTTCAACAAATAGAATAAATAGCAGAGGAACAATTACAAATATCGCCTCCTCCTTAATGATGATGACTGAAGTGTTTGATTACCTAAATATATGATATCTTTGAAGGGTTTGGATATCTATCATGTATAATAAAAATCTTATGTTAAGTCTGGATCCAATACTGATTGCACAGTAGGTATGTTTAACAATACACACACACACACACACACAATATTATTGATAGAAGGGTGGAATCTGGTGTTGTCAAAGTAGTTTAGTTTTCCTTTTTAAGTGTAGACCGTGAGTATGTAAAACGCGTAATCCACGGCTTACCCTTAGAACTTTGATAATGGAACTTCAATACAACTGTCATTTAGTCCCCTTAGCTTGGGATTGAAATTTATACGGTATCTACGCGTTTCTTCTCTTTGGTAGGTTCGAGAGTACATTGATGACACTGAGGACTATGTGAACATCCAACTTGACAACCAACGAAATGAGCTCATTCAACTTCAATTGATTTTGACCATTGCGTCATTTGCTATTGCTATTGAGACACTAATAGCTGGCCTGTTTGGCATGAACATCCCATGCACATTGTACCACGTACACGGGGTATTTTTCTATTTTGTTGCGGGTACTTCAGCTGGCTGTATATTGCTCTTCCTGCTTTTTCTAGGGTATGCAAGATGGAAGGAGCTGCTCGGTGCGTGAACCAGACCTCATAATGAACCCTGGCTGTGTCCTTGTTATATTTTTCCAACCTACACTCTTGGAACGTATGAATTTTGGTGCCGAAATGCTTTTTGACATATTCACACGTCATCATGTTATTTGTTTTGTTTTGTTTTTTTTTTCCTTTATAGCGAAGAGATTGAAAGTTCATTTTGAAATACTGAGTGTAGTTGGGAGTTGGGGACACAATTTATTGTATGAAATCTCTGACGAAATTTGAGAATGGATTTACCTCTGAAAGTGTCGTGAGTGATAATTTTCTTCATGGTTGACCGTAATTTACTCATGTATTTGAAACTTTTTCTACCTGAAAATCTTTGATGCACCGAGTTAAAATGGAATAGAAATCTATGTTTTTTAAACCCAAAAAACGAAAGAAAAAAAATCATTTTATAGTCAGTCCCAATCATTTTTGAACGAAGACCGATGATTTTTATCAAGAAGGGTTCGACGGTATAAACGACTTCAATAGTTTTAGTTAAATTTATATATGATATTTTTAGTGAAAAGTAATCTTAATTATTTAAGTTAATTTTTAAAATATTTATTTATTTAATATTTTTTGTCTGAGGAAAGATAAATTAGAGTTTTAAAATAACAGAAAGAAGTAACAGGATTATATAAAATTATACTTTTAATTGATTTTAATTAAAAAATTTAATAAAAATAAATATAAGTTACAGTTTTTTTTATATAATTTAAGTTTTAAGTTTTTTATTATTCGAGATCTTCTAGAAAGTCAATTTTGGCTTGTAGAGTTTCGTGCATAAAATAATCATATGCGTGGCTAAATGATTTAGTTAAATCAAATCATCAATGATTCAATTAAAACTTTTTTTGTCTAAAATATTATGTTATACATCGTCCATCTTGTCTATTGTTTTCTTTTTAAATATTATTATTATGATTCTTTCATTCTTTTCCGCTCGATACCATAAAATCATAAATGACGTGCGAAGGACATTCAGGCCAAATCCCACCTCATATACTTTTATGAACTTTCAAGTACTTTAAAACTCTCGTTGATTCCGATGCAATTTTTGTGATCTAAAATATATTCGGTGCATCATCATCATGACTAAATTTATAAAATTAAATAATTTCATTGGCATGCTATTAGTTGTCTTATATTTTTTTAATTAGACAATAGTATTAATATTTGGATTCGATCATAATGCATGGTTTTCTTAGAAAGAATTTGGATTGAATGTCTAAGAAATAATGTTTTTTTATATAAAAATATCAAAGTGGTGGATATTGAAAATCGTATTACAATGAGACGTAATGACTAAGTATTTATAGTAAATTGGTGGAAATTTTTTATTTTTAGATATTTTATCGTTATTTATTTCAAAAAGTAATTATTAGATTGAATGTTAATACATTATGTATTAAAATTTCACGTTTTAATTTTTATATAAATTTATTTATTAAAAATTTAAAATTAAATTTACATAAAAAATTAACGGAAAGAACTTAAATGTGTCATTGAAGTTTTTCTTATCACGCCATGAATCTTGGAAGGCAAGATTTTACATTGATTAAGAAAAAATCTCGCCAATTAATTTTTCTTTCCGTTCTCATAGTTTATACTTTATTTTATTCACTAAAAAAATTAAGAAAATAAAAAGTCAGCAACAATCCAAAATCTTACTTTAATGTTAGCAAAGACAGGTTTTTTTTTTTAAATAAAAAAACTTAAATAATATAATTAGTGTTTTATATATGGGAACGCGATGCCTCATAGCACTACGGTTCAATAAATTATTATTATTTTTTGCCAGCTGTTCAATCATTGAAGGTGCGATCGATCTTTGAAGCTTTAAAAGCCTGCAATGCAGGAGGGCTGTTCGTTTCTTATATGATTTTTTTTTTCTTTCTTTTCAAGTTGTCCTTTCTTTAAAAGAGTGGGCCACCTTGACACCTCATAGCTCCAAAACAACAAGCAATTGAGATAGTTAACTTAAAAAAAAAAAACATATGCTGAGCTGTTAATTAGTAATACATTGACTACTTGAAAGCTACTCTAATGCTTGCCAAAAAAACCTGAGCTGCTGAGCACTAGATTTTAAAAAATAAAATAAAATCGGTGAATTAACTAAAATTTTCTATAAATTTCGTTTCTTCACTATAAATTTTGTATATTTACTTTTTTTAGTAGTGAGTTATTTTTCTTAATCTGTGTTTTTATGGTAAATTTTATTAAAAATTCAAATTTCAAGATACTAAATAATTAAATTTAATCAATCAATACCTTAAAATATTAAAAAATTATAATTAAAATATAAATTTTAAGTATAATTTATTATTAATATTACTTTATATAAATAAATTTATTAAAACTTAAAAGTCCTCTGTATCAATATAATGCTAAGGTATTGTTTTTTTTTATATATATATATATAAAAAGAAAACTATGGCTCTTAATTTGTCCAAAACCAAAATGTTTGCTTAGTTGGACATGTAAAGACATGTCGGTGGGGGCAGCTGACTAAAAAGCCCGAAACAGTGAAAGCCTCTTAAGTTTATTTATTTATTTATTTATTGTTTTTGTCGTTTTTTTGGTTGATTGATTTGAGAGCCAAGAGCGTCAACGCCGGGCGAGCGAGGCGGGGAGGGAGGGATAGGCGGACAAAGACAGAGAGGGAGAGAGAGAGAGAGAGAGAGAGAGAGAGGGACAATTGGAGGTGAGGGAAGACCAAACCCCTAGGGAAGAGAGAGGGGACGTGGGAGTTAGGGTTCCAACATCGTCCGATCTGCCCCTCAATTTCATTCGCTATTGTCGAATTCGAAAACCCCCGATCCCGCCACCGATCTCTCTGATTCTCTCTCTCTCTACCCCTCCCCTCTCTCTCTCTCTCTCTATCTCTCTCTCTCCTTCTCTCTCTTCAGGTCAGCCTCATTTTCCCAATTCGCATGTTTCGTGAATCTGTCTCTCATCTTTCTTGTTCGTTTTTCATGCCTTTTGGTCTCCGATTGTTCTGTTACTGTTCCTGGATCCGTCGCGGCTTTCGGGTCTCTTTTTTCCTGCTTGGTTGCTGATAAAATTTAATAGTAACTTAAAAAAAAAAAAGAAGTCAAATGTAAGGATTCTTTATTTATCTTTTTCTTAATCATGCTTGCTCTGTTGTTCAAACCTCCGTTGACGGTTTCCAGGGGTCGTCTTATGTTTGTTTGTTTGTTTGTTCGTTCGTTTTTGTATTTATTTATTTATTAATTATCGATTACATTTCTTTTTTCCTTCCTCCTCTCTGTTGGAAACTGTTCGGGAATTTATAAGGTGTCGGGTGTTTGCTGTTTTCGTCCGATCCTGTACGATTATTTTACTTTATTTCTGATTGACGTTGTTCTTGTTCCTGTTGTCTTAGATCACGTAACATTCTATTCTAACACCAACTGTGGAAGATTATTTCTTGTCGTTCCCTGTGCGAAGAAAAGAGTTGGAGGGTAATGTAGTAGTTTTTTTTTTCACATGGTCTTCCGACAATCACCTTCGAGGGTGTCTCCCACATGTGAGTCCTAACCTAAGTCACGCTAAACTAGCTGAGGGAAGGAAAGGGGGTGTCTCCCAGATGTTGTTCTATTTGTGCCGACACATGCATGTAGTGAGGCCTCCATCCTGGTTTTTTAGGATGCACGCGTATGAGTAGCAGTACCCTTTGAAATGTGGTCGACAGAAGCTCTCCCTGTGAGACGTAGAGCTATTCAGAGTTAATGTTCAGAGTTTGATGATTATTGACCCATAGCTCGTTTCTAAATCTGATTCCGTTCGGCTTTTCTTCTGGTCCTAATGAAGGATGAGATCTGGTTTGTTATGTATGAAATTTAACTAATATACACCAGAAATGATACTCGCTTGGACTTCTTGTTGTTCATCCCTTGTTTGTTACCTGCACCCTGTTTCGTGTTTCAGCACGCGCTTTTATCCCGTTGAGGGAATAAAAAGCTTTTCTTCTTCCAAGTGCGTCCAGTCTATGACCCCCTTCCTGTAATCTATATTTCTCTTTTGAAGGAGGTTTTTGTGGATGGTTTAAGTATCCCTTGTTGTTTACCCGTTTGGCATTGCTGGGTGATTCTGTGTTCCACTACACCAGATGATACTATTGCGCCACCTATTCTGAGTATATATGTGATCATAGGGTCTCCGTCACATAAACTGTGAGCTTCGTGAATGGAAGTTGCCATCTTTTCATTAAATTTTTTTACTTCATTAGACTAGACCTAGATGGCTTTATTTGAATATAATTTTATGTTTTTGTAACAATGAAGATGTTGGTTTGACTCTAAAGGTTTTAGTTAGTGAATTACTTGTTTGTTCACAAAACTATGGCGAATTTCCTTAGATGTTCCATTGTTATTTTTCCTTCTTTGTTTGATTCATGGTGGTAACCCTCTTTGATCTTGCTGGGTGTATTTATTTTATCTTATTTAAGGGATCAATTCTTTAGTCTGAATGGGCTCTGAAAGTGATAATGGGCTGATTCGGTCGGTGGGAGAAGAAAAACACAACACTTACTAACACTTTCATCCCTTGGAGAATCATCCAGAAAATCTTGGCTGAATCTTTGGTCATTGGAAATCAGAAATCGAATAACTGAAGATTATATTTATTCCCCTAAAACATGTTCTTATTTTGTCCTTGCAGCAGTTATTGAAGAACCAAGTGCTCTCCTTGTTCAAATATTCTTCTTTAGATTATATCGACTTCCATATCAGGCTGTTCGAATCAAACTGCTTGCCATCTGCAAATTGAACACGAATGTTCTTCTATAACAACTTCAATTTTTCTTCTGATCAGCTTTATTTGATTTTTTGGCCTTTCTGACTTGGGCATTTGTTTTTCCTTGGTGGTGTTGTGTTCTTGATTTGGGGATTTTTCTTCTCCAACACCAGATTCCTCCTTTTTAAGATGTGCTTGTGTTACATTTCACTTATTTTGCTTGATTTCACAAGTGGGAGGGGACCGTAAATTTGGGGGTTCATCTGCTGATTGGGTCCTGAAGGTTGAACCACTGGTTTAGTTAGTAACATGAATTGGGTCTCTCTTTTTTCTCCTTAAACTTTGGGATCATAGATTTTGTTTTTATTTCTCCTTTTTTCTGTGCAATAAGCATGCAGCAATGGAGAAGAATTCATATGTTTCAATTTCCTGATGCCTCATTTACAACCAATTAAATATGTTGATGTTGGGGGAATGACAAACCCATTGTTTTCTGCCTTTATAATCTGTTATCTCCAAATGATAGAGGATTGGAGCAGCACTAATAAGATAATTGAGATTCTGTACCATCAATTTTGGAACACAAATTTTGCCAATAACAAATAGCTTAATTAAAAAGTATGATGATCTTTCAGTTTTTTTCCTTATGAGTTGTGTAGAAACAGTCTTCAAAATTCAGTATTCTGTTTTTGCTGTGGCACTCAGGAATTTACCCGGGTTTCAGATTTCATTATTTATTTATTTTTAAAAATGAAGTTCCACCGGACCCTATTCAAGGCTTATTTTGCCTTTGAAGTTACTTTCCTTCTGAAAATTGTGTTTGTTCTTTTATTGCCTTATAGAAAATTCTATTTCCATTTTCCAGTTTTCTTTTTTTAAATTTGTTTTTGTAAATATTCTTAGTATACTGATTGATTATTACTTGTGCCGAATTTTTACAGGTTGGCATCATTCTAAGGCTATGGAAAATTCGAGGGTATCAGCAAATATCAGAAATTTGCCGTGCTCAGGAAAGCAGTCTCTACTGCCTCCTAAGTGTCCATTTCCTAGCATTTCCCCATCATATCCTGATCATGTGTCGAAGGTACCTATAGGATCTAAAGGAATTCCAAGCCCTAGAGATAGGATTGCATACCATCAACGAACTTCCTCTGAGAGCAATCTCATAGAGGAGCAACCATCGTGGCTTGATGAACTCCTGAATGAGCCAGAGAGTCCTGTACGCAAAGGTCATCGACGTTCATCAAGTGACTCATTTGCATATATAGATGCAGTAACTGGTGCTTCTAACATAGATTATTTAGTTCATGATGAGTATAAATTCAAAAATCAAGTTCCCTCCTGGAGATCACACTGCTTTGATCATAGCAAAGACCTTCAACAGATCCATTTTTACAGAGAGCTTAATTCTTTTAGGAATCAAAAGAGTAGTGCATGGGAACCCACTTTCAATTCTCTGCCTTACAATTGTGGGCATCCAGCCACAACAGATAACAGTGTTATTCAAAGGTCGGGATTCCCACAGGAAGCTGATGTGGTTTCATCTACAGTTGGTGAAAAGCCCGATCATGTTGAATCTGGTGTGGCTGAGCCAAAATCTTCTTCTGAAAGAAAAGATGGCTCCCTTGTTAAGGTGCCGGTATCTGAAGCTGATACAAAGCGTGCTAAACAGTATGTTAATCAATTGGTTTGAGTACTTTATACATATTTTGTGTCATTGATGCCATCAACTCGTAATTTTCTAAGGATTTATATTATTCTGATGATGTCTAATGCACAGGCAATTTGCGCAACGTTCACGAGTTCGTAAGCTTCAATACATAGCAGAGCTTGAAAGAAATGTGCAGACCCTGCAGGCTAGTGCCCATAGGGACGATAAATTTAAGATATATATATATATATTCTGAAATAGTGGAGCCTTCTGATTATAAATCTTGCTTTTTTTATTTTTTATTTTATGTTATATATGTATATGGTTTACAGGCAGAAGGGTCCGAATTTTCAGCTGAGCTAGAATTTCTCAACCAGCAAAGTCTTATATTAGGCATGGAGAATAAGGCACTGAAGCAACGTTTAGAGAATTTAGCCCAGGAGCAACTGATAAAATATTGTAAGTGCCATTTGTTGATCTGAAGTTAATGTTGGGTAATTTAGTTATCGTTTTATCTTTTGCTTCGTGGGAGCTTAACTATATTTTTACAGCCTTGATAGTTACAGATCCCTCCATTCATCCAAACATAAATAGTTACAGAAACCTATGTATGGAAACAATGTATTCTAAAACGTCTGTAATATATTTTGGATTCATGGCAAGTATATGCTATTTTTGGTATTATATTGATGTTTTGCCACATGAATGCTACAATGTACAGCTTTGTTATCAAAATTTGTATTTGTCACGTTTTAAAAACTTTTACAAATATGCCATACTCTAAAATTTAGCAGTAAGGATGATCTTTTTCTAGATCACAACCCCCTAATTAAAGGGTGACCTGAGTTTTACACGGATATTGCAACCTAAAGTCTTGTTTCAACCAAGCCTGTCTGTACCATGAGACATAATGCTGGATGTTCTATCGTCAAGAATTGTGTGTAGAATTGATTGAAATCTTACACTTTCGAAGACACTTATTTTACTGCACCCGGATGCCTGTTTTGATGTTTAAACATGCTCATAGGAGTGATTAGAAAAAAATATTATGGCCATCACATGTTGATATTTGTAGCACGAGCTTATGTTTTGGTAATCAGAAAATTGCTTCTAGTTGTCCTGAAATGGTAATGAAATTTTCTTAGTTCTGAAATAATCCAAAAGTATTGAGCTCGTCATGTACCAGGGGAACTATTCTCACAATTACTAAGAGCACCACATTAATGATGATTGCTCATTCCTAGTGAATAATCGCTAGTGCATCCTTCTGCATGGTTGCTTTGTTAAGTGGGAGGTAGGTGAGGATGATGTCGCCCACGCCTCCTATGCTGGGTGACGTGTTAACTGCATGGTGTGGCATCATGGAGTTTTCCTGTATAGAAACTGATTTTTATATTTATATTTGTTTTTGCCCCAGTGGAGCATGACGTATTGGAGAGGGAGATTGGAAGGCTAAGAACATTGTATCAGCACCAGCAACAGCCACAGCCGCAGCAGCAATTGTCTTCCAGGCGTTCCAACAGCAGAGACCTCAATTCCCAGTTCGCAACCCTCTCTTTGAAGCACGAGTCTAGTACTGGTCATGACTCTGTTAGTGGCGCTCTTCGCATTTGACCTCGAGTGAAACAAACTGTATCTTGTCGATGAGAGATAGTCATTTATCTAGTCTTCTTCGAGCTTCTCATTTTGGAACCCTCCCAATCCCGTTCGTTTTATTTTTTTTTTCGTTTTTTGCTGCCTTGTATTTTGTATTGTATCTTGTTTACCATCCCACTTTTTGCCCTGTATGTGCACCTGGTAGCCATCGCTTGAGAAATAGTATTTTTGCAAGTGGCTCATCGGAGGTGGTAGAGACATGTACAAGTGCTGCAACATTGCTTCTGTTTGCCTGTATTTTATATGTGGTCCCCCCTGTTATTTCAGACAAGTGATCAAGGTTTGCAAATTTAGTCACTCTGTTTTGCCAACGATTACAAGGCTCAAATTTCATTATTAACAACAGGCCAGAACTCATTGCACGGGCCAGGTTTCTCCCTTACCCACCCTCTAAGCCCCAAACTTGGGAACCACAGGGTGTATCGAAATCCATAATTATAAAGAGAGGGAAGCCATAATTATAAACGGATCCATTTCCGTAAAATTTCAATGACAGCCAGTTAATCAAATTCCAATCTCCAACCGTTGATAAGTTATTACACCCTCTTCACAAACTGGTGTAGCAAAATTAAGTAAAAATAGAGGTTTTGATTCTATTTGCAAATCCAGACTCAACAAGCATACTTGCAATTCGAGCAATAGCTATCCTAATTGTATAAATAAGCATGCTCTAAAGTTATGGCTGAGAAGAAATTGAATCACTCAGCACTCATGTGTGCCGACGTCTTTTGACGGTGTCTTCAGTGTATGATTCCCAGCATCTATGGTCAAGATCACTAAGATCATCTAGCTCTGCAATGGCAAGCAGATACTGGGTAAGCTTCACTAGCTCCTTATCATTGTCCCGATTCACATGGGCCTTCTTGAATGGCCTGATCGCCAAACCATTTTGTGGGTTCATCACAAAATTCCTCCGCAAATCATCAAACATAATGGTGTTCTTTGAACTGTAAAACTGCAAATACAACAGGATATATTAACATTATGTGGAATGATTTCATGAACCAAAAAAGGTAAAACAGAACAATTTAACCTCGGTGAGTTGAGCCCAGATCAAGCCAAGTGGCTTGCAATCAAAGATCCCACGTGACTCTGATTGAACTGTGATCATGGCTAGATGGTCTAGAAGAGCTACGATTTTGTAGTTAGGGTGGTCGAGTACCCCTAGCTGTGCCATCTTCAACTCAACCCACTTCAAGCTGTAAGGAAGTGGATTAAAGAGTAGCATAAGCACAGTATCTAAGCAGATTAAAACTAGCAAAAGTTCCGTAAATTTACTTGTAAGTTTTGATAACACAACATATAAACATACAAGAAGATATCAAAAGACATTATTTTCCATAAATCAGCAGTGGAGAAAATTTAAAATAACCCAACCTTGTTGCAGACCATATGATGATATCATACTCAGCATAGGCGGCAGTAAGGAACTCATGTAGATCTGCAAACGAAAAAAGTTAGACTAACAATTAAGAACAACCTCCCTAGCTCCCGCTGACACAAGTGATAAAAAATTAAACACACACGAGTAGAGCCATTTGCGTAGATGAATTACTCACAAGGTCTCATAAGTTGAAGTGGATTCTCTGCTGTGGACCGGTGATCAAAAAGAGTATAATCAATATCCAAAACAAGCAACTTTTTTCCTTTACGACATGGATTCCGGAGTTCAATCTGTAATTTGACAGAAGACGGAGAAAACCATCATCGAGCCCCAAGCAAAAAGTGAATAAAATAATAATCCCATAAGCTAATAATCATTGAGCATATCTAATCTATGTATCTACTCAGACATTCCAAATGATAGTTAAACATGGATGATTATCTAACAACACCTGTAAAAGCTTCATTTTTCGAACATATTGCATGCATGATAGACTCCATTAGAAATTAGAAATTTTCTAAGCATTAATGCTACTCACTTATCACAGTAATAATATCCAAAGGAAGCAAGGTAGTGTTAATGGCATAATTACAAGACAATCTTGACGTGAAAGCCAGACAGTAAACAGATATTTTTCCACTCGTTAAGGCTAATTTGGAGTTTCTAACCAGGAAACTTTAGAAATACCCAATTGCCATGGCACTTAATTGACTATAATTAGACTAAATTGGCTAACGTATATGCAGATATGGACTCACTAAGTGCCTGTATGGGAGAGTTTAATGTTTGGAGGCACCAATTTTTAAGTTGCTTCACATTGGCAAAATAACTTAAAGCTGTAAAACACCAAAATTATCAGAATGGACGAAACCAATATTAGGTGCATATATTTATATGCCATAAATTGATTTAATGAAAGGTACACTTGACATTTCCCCCAAACAGGAATTGACATGGGAATGTTCCTTATCTGGATTGGATCAGAAGCATTGGGCATGAGCAATGAAAAAAAAAGTGTAATGGAGACATCCCTTTTTGAATTATTACAAACCACAGGGCACTACTATCAGAACGCCTTTAAGATAATCAGTCCAAATAAGACACCCATTTTGCAAAAGCAAATGCATTGAAGTATTTACTGCTCACATAGTTGCTAAAAGCACAAGCACGCTCAAAGTGCAAAGGAGCCTTAAGGATTAGGAGCAAAGGGAACATTATATTGATACAAAGCAAACAATGTGTGCCTATACACCATATATGCTTAACAATTTATTTATAATAGAAAATCAAGCATTTGAATAAATATAATTGTTAATATTAGCGCAATTAGGGTGAACATTTTATTCTATATTCTCCCTCAGAAATAACAAAAAAGCACTCTTTTGGTTTTTAAAATTTAGTAAAAAAGGGGGGACATCAAGTAGAGCAAGCACATCAAAGCCTAATCTCCCATACTGGGCCTTTCCAAGTGCTTAGACAACTATAATTACTCACTGTTCTGTAGTTGAAATTAATGTAATAACCAGTGACGCTACACATTATTACAGCCAAAGTACAAAATCACGAAGGATGATGCTGATCCACTAAGATGTGAGGAGCTGCAGGGATATTGGTTGACATATTATAAAGAAATGCTCAACAGTATTTCAAATTTAATCATGGCAAGTTTGGTTTTATTGTTGTGCCAAGAAGAATGAGTATGGATATTACTAAAGGTGCCACACCTAGCAATGGGCAAGAAAAATACCATACAGCTATTTTTGGTGGTGTCATAGGCCTCCTATACGCATTATGTGAACAGCATGAGTTGTGTGACACTGTAATGGATAGGTAGAAGAAAACATGAATGTGTGATTCAATGCACAAATAGCAGCAAGGACCATGAATGGAGAATATTGCCTAATGGTAGATCACTCTATGGCCATGACACGAATTCTTCAAAAGCTCACTACTTTGCTTGTTAATGGGTGTTTAAAATTTTGAATGTACAACATAATCTCTTCCATAAATGATTAGGTGTGGGTGTGTGTATCGAGAAATCACAAAATAGATTTTTCCACCAATCATTCCCTTATTGAATGAGTCCATGTCTAACGACTAACCTTGTATTGTGCAATACGCCGTCTCAACTTTTGCACATTGTCCTTTTTATCCTTGATATCAACTACTTCATCTTGTCCGATTTCAAAATCATCAATAATTTCTGGAGAATCCGCCTGATCCATTACGATCTCATCTTCAACAGTTCTGAAAGATCAATTTAAAATCAAAAATACATGCACATCCAACTCAGAATGGTACACTTTAAGTACTAAAAAAAAATAGCAACCCATATCACAGTTAGAGAAATGAAAAGCGTTTTCAAATTCATCCCATGCATATACTGTGCTTTCAGAAGTGACAATTCAAATCTCAATTGTTTGAAATAGAAAGCACAAATTGCAAGATTAATAATTTCACAGACATCCGTAAGCAGACCAAATAATCCGTAAAATTTGATAACTAAATTACCAATAAAACTCCTGGCTGTCAGAGGTACCAACCAAAAAAACAAAAAAGCAAATCCAACTATTCACTATCGACTGACTTCACTCCATCACATTTTCACCTATACAGTAACAGTAGCACCAGAAAAACAAAACAAAGAATAGGTTGAGAGAGAGAGAGACGAACCCGATCATGGTCATCTTGAGGGAAGCCTTGAGGGGGAGCTGGGAGAGGAGAACCGAGTCATTGGCGAGTCTGTCGGCGAGTTTAGGGTACAGAAGCTTCTGGCGCTTAGGGAGGACGTTGGTCAGTTCGCAGATTCGGCGCTTCAACTCAGCCACTGAGTCATCGCTACACACCCGGACGGTGTAATCCTTGCCGCTCCACCGCACGATCAGCGTCAGCTCCTCCGCCGCCGCCTCCGCCGCCGAGGACGACGAAGCCTCGGCCATGGAACTAATCGATTCAATTTGGATAGGCTAAACGGCTAAACCTGAAACTTCAAGGCAGCAAAACCTGGTCGGCCCCCAAGGAGACGTCCACCCACCCCTGTAACCAATTTCGCCCGGATCACGTATTGAATTCAAATGAATTGAAGCATAATTTCTTTTTAAAAATTAAATTTTAAAAAAATAAAATAAAACAGTTGAGGAATTGTTTTATTATTATTATTATTATTATTATTATATATGTGGTTATATAATGGAAAGCGAAGTTTTTATGGAAATTTTAATTTAAATGCTTAAATGATTTAGATTAAATTTTTACTTAATTATATATAATTTATAAATGGAGAGTCGGTTCAAAGTCTACGTTACACAGAAATTGTCCAATTCATACGCCAAAATTCAGCGTTATAAATTTTGTTGATGAAACAGTTTGGGAGCTAAATCAAGAAAACGTGAAATGCAATTTGGCTCACGTATACTTTCTATTTATGTTTTTTTTAATTTGAAGAGTTAATTTAACAAAATTTTACTTTTCAAATTCTATATTATAATTAAAATTTTAATAAAATAAATAATAATTCTTTAAATTTAACTAAATATCATTTACTCTCTATCTATTAAAATATTATATTTTATCTTACTACATTTAATTTTTTATTTTTTTCTCTTTTCATATTTTTTATTTAAAAAAATAATATTTTAATTAATAAATAATTAAAATAAAAACGACTAAAAATATACTTAAATTATTAAAATAAAAAAACTATACTTTAAATTATTTAAAAAAAAATGAAATTTGAAGAGTTTATAATACTCTAATGATAATAACTTTATTCAATGTAGGGGTAGCTAATACACAAATGAATTCAAGGAAAATTTATACACTTCAATTGGCTTGTCTATAATCGAATACATAAACATTTAACCATGATGGGATGGGTGGGAGTGTTGTTAGAACACAGTAAATATGAGTGAGTATAAGCCTAGTCTTCAATTTAAACTAACTGGGATCAGGGTCAGTCCTCGTACTCTGTCTCCTCATCGTCATCGTCGCCATCATTATTTGCTCTATACCTTCGCCTGTCCTCAACGTTGTCCCCGTCCTCCTCCGTTTCTTCGCTATCTTCTTCGTCCCCGTCC
Source organism: Taxillus chinensis (assembly GCA_023512835.1). Classification (NCBI taxonomy): domain Eukaryota; kingdom Viridiplantae; phylum Streptophyta; class Magnoliopsida; order Santalales; family Loranthaceae; genus Taxillus; species Taxillus chinensis. The sequence continues at coordinate 47,535,785 of CM042088.1, read as the reverse complement.
CCATACATTTCTTCTTTGAAGGGCCATGATTTTTTTATTATATTTACACTGGCAGGAGACGGGCTAGAGCCTTTGCGCTGAGAGATTTTTGAAGGAGGCAATTTCAAGTTTGGCTTGGTGTGCTTATTTTGTTTTGGATTCTTGCCATTACCCCGCTTTGCACCATACCCATCTTGGTCGCTTGTTTCGTCCACCTCATAATCTATGGCTGGTGAAGCATTCTTGGCATTGTCATCTGGGAGATGCCCGGGATGCTCTCTTCTCAAATGGAGGTTTAACTTGTACTCATGGATGTAGGACTTCTCGCACCCTTCATATGGGCAGGAATAAGGCCGATCGGATGATGCAGAGGTGTACGCTCCGCTTGCAGTGGTGGTTTTGGGAGTTTTGGATGGCTTCTCTGAAGGTATAACATACTTTGTTGCACTTGCATCAACAATGTTCTAAAATCCAAAATGGGTGGGCCAATTAGCACCAAAAAAAGATTAATAAATATGTTAAAATGCTCAAACAAGTAAAAAAATATATATATATTTTAGAATTTTTCTTGAGACCTTGACGCAAAATCAAATAGCCACACCTATTGTGTTCTACATACAAGTTAAAAGAGAATTATTTGAAACATTGAATAAAGATAACACCTATAAAAATAGCATGCCCCAAAAACCAAGGATGTGATGTAGCACTAACCTTCTCGTGGTGAGTCATGATGTGATTCTTCAGCTTGTATTCGTGTGCGTATCTCTTTCCACAATCAACGTGTGGGCATATATGGTAGTTCTCTTGTGAATGCGTTTTCATATGAGATCTCAAGTTGAAATCTAGAGAAAATGCCTGCATTGTTTCATAAGCTGCTGTCACGATCAGAGGAATAGGGAAATACAAAGGAGTTCAATTCAGGAATCATCACTAGAAGCTCAATACTCCCAATGTACAGTACCACGTACTAATTAAAAAATAGCATGAAAGATAGGACCCCCATTTGCCGTACCAGTGAAAAGGCTGATATAGGCCTTCAATTAATATAGCACATGGAATACTTTTTAAATAAAAAAAAATTGAGGCGTGTTGAGGTGCGCATGAAACTAAGAGACCATATGACATTAAAAAAAAAAACGCCAAGCCATTAAATCACCTTGCCACAGCCTTCATGAGGGCACACAAAATGCCTCTCTCCTGTATGAATCAGGAAGTGTCTTTTCAGTTTTGAACTATCCAAAAATTTCTGCAAAAAAGAGAGAGTTACCATAGCGGTGTAATAACAAGCAACAACCTGAACAGAGGCCCGCAATACAGAAATTTTATTAACATATAAATATATTACCCTTTTTCTTCGGAATTACCAAATAAAGTAAAATCTTTATACTAAATAAGGGTAAGAAATGCAAGTGCACATTGAGGAATTATTACTCAGTGGCATGTTAATAATAAAAATTAACAGCAGCTAGAGCACAAATACAGTAGCTTATACTTCAGTGTTTGAAGTATAGAAATATTTTGATAAGAATATTAAAATAGAAAGATCACGTGGAGAATCAGAAATTGAGTACAGATAACTCTACTCCTAAACAAAACATCAGAATCAGAAATTGAGTACAGATGTTTTGTTTAGGAGTAGAGTTATATGTAGAAATATTTTCCAGTGATTATGTTAGAGCCTTGTGACTAAAGGGTTTCATTAGCGTCCAATTCCATTATTCATTTTATTTGAAAATATGAAGATTGATTTTTCTTGCATTGAACAATGCATATAATTCTTAGTAGCATCATAAGACACAGAGAAAACATACCTTCCCACATCCTTCATAATGACAAGCATATTGTCTCTCTCCATGAATGTGAGAGTGCTTTCTTAAAGATCCAGCATCTATAAAAGTTTTTCCACAGCCATCATAACTGCAAAGGAAAAGAACTTCAGTAGTTGGTTCCGGCTCTGGCTCAGGAGCCTCTGGCTCTTTTGACTTCTCTTTCAAGGCCTTCAATTTGTCCTCTGGGAAGATTAATACCAATAGGAAATACTGTCACAATTTCAGACAGGCATGTGTGCAAGGTGTTCCTATGAATAAAAATATATATGATAAAACATAGTACTTGCAAGCAATTACTAATCTCTACAAATGATAACATTCCATTAGAATATGTTGCTGGGGAACACAAAGTTCACAAAGTCTAATGTGTAAACTAGCCCTGATATCATCTTCCAACAAATTGGGTAATAATCCAATCCAAGGAAAAAAAGGAGAAGTGTTAAACACAATGAAACTATCATCAAAATTAAGTACAATTGTATCTATAAACAAAGATAATGACCCCTTCAATGCGGACTAGTGATTAAGTGCTCTGAAATATTTTTGAACTTCTCATAAATGCTACATTGAAATGGTACTATTATACATCTTTAGTTTGTTTGCAATAAGGTTCCCAGGTGAGAACCTTTAAAAGACAGAACCCATAACCAGACAAATATTAAAACATTTGTATTAGAAAAAAAATGAAAAACGAGAATAGTTTTACCGATCATTTTTAAGAATGCAGAACTATGTGAATCAACCAACAGCAATAAATAAGCAACACTTACCTGTAACCCATTTCAAAACAAGGCACTTTCCACCAGTTGCTACAACGTCTTGGGGAACCCTAAAAGGTACATTGATGGCATTACAATCATACTACAGACAAAGTAATTAGTTCCATAAGAAATTAAAATGAATTTAACTTTGCCTAGTTCAATAAGTTTTTGATAACATCACAGGCTCACAATTCATAAAATTGTGGTCTTTTTTTACTCAAATATATCCAAGAAATTCTGTAAGCAGAATGGAACAAGTTTAATCTATGCACCGAACGCAGGCACAGCTTTCACTTTATGTTCCTCTCCTACATTTACTTGTCAATTTTGAAGCAACTGTAGCATTGAAATTTCAAATGACTGGCCCAATACCTACATGCTAAACTGTCTCACTTTTAGTGGCAGTTTTCTAAGAACTTTTGAGTTTTAAGTAATTTTTGCAGCACATGGCCTTCAATGGTTTCCAATGGCGGTTGCAAACAATCTGATTAGACAGAATACACATGTAATCTCATACAAAATTATATATAAGGATAATACAACTCTTTCCCTCGGGTAATCAAATGGAAACATTATTTATAATGATGCACACCCTAGTGGTTCTAATTATAACTATCTGTCTCTTGATATAATTACTACACAGCTCTCTTGAGTTCCCAATATTTGTGTGTGTGTGTGTGTGTGTGTGTGTGAGAGAGAGAGAGAGACCAAAATAAAAGTTGGCTTAGTGCCGGTAGCCTGATACTTATACTAATTACAGCTTATGACAAATTCCATCACAACTTAGAACTGTTTAATGAAAACACACTCGTTTTAACGTGCCAGATATCGCCTTCAAACACGCCAAATCCGTCACTGCTGTAAAATTTAAAAGCGCACTGCTTTACCATTCCAAGAAAGGAAAAACAAAAAAAGAAAAAACAAACACTGCAATAACAATACAAAAGAACAAGTCGATGTAAGCAAATACAACACTTGAACCAAAAATCAAAAAATTAAAATGACAGCGTGAAGGAAGATCAATTCAACTGGCAGCGTCCCAAATTTCCCAACTCTGCGAAACCCAACAACTGGAAATTGGAAATTGCAACAGGGGACCAAAAAAAATTAATTGGGCATAATTTTCATAGGAGCTCGTCAACTCTGTTGGGAACGAAGCAGGAAAATCCAAACCCTAGGATCTTCGAACAACATACCATTCTTTGAACCATTTAACGGCGGGAGCTTTGGACTTGAAAAATGGGCGTCGCTCGAAGGGAGAGTAGTGGTGTTGCATCTGATGCTGAGCCTCCATCGTCTTTCTTCTTCTTCTTCTTCTTCTTCTTCGCTTCTTCTGCGTCCCTCCGCCTTGCTTGCCCGGTGTTTGCTGTAAATCAGTGGCGCTTTAATTTGTTTCAGGTCTCCAGTCCAGTCCAGTCCAGAGTTTGTTGGGCCGACCGGGCCAGGATGAAACCACTCTTACCGCCCATCATCGATCCGCGAGCCCGAGGCGGGCCTGCCACTCTATCTTTTTCTTGACGGACTTGGATTCCAATAATAATATATTAATCAGTTGTGGCCTTGTGGGTACATCCCAAATCATTATGTTAAAAAGATTAGGAATGGCGAGGGAATTGAAATGAATCATTTTTATTTCGATTATGTAAAAAAAATTATTATGTTAAATAGGGTGGATACTTTTTGTAGAGCCCCCCCCCATGTGGTTAGAGTTAGCCCGCAATAAGAATTTGAAATATCCCCCGAATCATTAGAGCCTTTGAGTTATTATTAATATTATTTTAATATCTGAAATTTATTAGTAGGCATTATTATTAATTATTATAATTACTTTAATATTTTGTGTTATTCCTATAATTTTGGGTGATATGGTTGAGAATTTGTTATTATTTATTATGGTGCAAATTATTATTATTATTATTATTATTATTATTATTATTATTATTATTATTATTATACTTACTACTATTATTATTATTGTAAATACAACCCCCCCCCCCCCCCCCCCCCCCCCCCCCCCCCCCCCCCAACCCCACCAAAAAAAAAAAAAAAAAAAAAAATTAATACATATAAATATAAATAAAGGAGAAATAGAAAAAAAAAAAAATTTTTTAATATAAAAAAAAAAAAAAAAAAAAAAAAAAAAAAAAAAAAAAAAAACGGTTCAATCAACCTTTCCAAACCAAACCAGGTAGGTGATTCTTGATTTTTCATTCATTATACATGAACACGATCATTGGTTTATGTGTGTAAACATTTATGTGTATAACCATATGTAATATGTAAAACAAAACGGGTTTGATTTACGGTCCCCCCCCCCCCCCCCCCCCCAGAGAGGGGGGGGGGGGGGGGGGGGGGGTCCCCCCCCCCCCCCCCCCCCCCCCTCCCTCCCCCCCCCCGGGGGGGGGGGGGGGGGGGGGGGGGCCCCCCCCCCCCCGAAGCACTCCTTGCGCCCCCGTCGAAAAAAAAAAAAAAAAAAAAACCCCCCCCCCCCCCCCCCCCCCCCCCCGAGCGCCGGGGGGGGGGGGGGGGGGGCCGAAAAGCCCACCCCCCCCCCCCCCCCCCCCCCCCCCCCCCCCCCAATGTGGAGAAGAAGGAAGGAGGGGGTGATGGCAACATTCCATCTCCAACAACCCCCCCCCCTCTCATCCAGCAAGCCGCCCGCCCCCCCACCCCCCCCCCCCCCAGATCGGAGCGCGTCGTGCGGGTTTGGGGAGAGGGCGCGGCGACATGCCGCTCTTCGCGTGTGCGCACCCGTCGCTTGAGGAGAGAGAAGGGGCGGCTCGGTGCCGCACGTGCCGTCCCGGCCACCCCTAACGGGCGGCGAGCTGGGCCGGCCCTTCATGGGCCCGGCTCTTCCCCCTTCCCCTTTAAACCAAGCCTAATATATTTATATATATATATATAATATATATATTTATATTTATAAGTAATAAATATCTATATATATATAAAATAAATAGGTAAAAACAAAAAAAAAAGGTTGGAGTATAAGGTAATGAAAATAATAAAAGGGATTATTACATTAGCTTGAAATTGTGGACCTAAGCTATGAATAATAATTGGGTTTTGTTATTGTTCGTTGGTGTTGTAATTAGCAATTGTACCCTGTTAGTTTGGGGTTGATGATTTTAATACTCTGATTTGTTATGTACTTAATATTGAATTCCTTTAACTTTTTCTAACCGCTTGGGTTAACGTACGTGAATTGGTGGAAATTTTGGTGGTGGGTTTTGTTGGGATAACCCCCCCCCCCCCCCCCCGCAGGGCCCAAAAAAGAGGGGAAAAAAAAAGCCCCCCCCCGTGGCGTGGGGGGGGTAACCTCGGGTCCCATATGTGGTCAGGTTATCGATGGGAACATCATGGGTCCCATAATGGCCCCTAATTGGGGAAGATTGACCCCCATGAGATTGGTCGTGGAAATTCCAGGACGGTTGGGTTATTTTGTATAAGTTAAATGACCTAATTATGACGTGTAGGTTACCCTCCCTGAGGTTATATGTAATGGGTTTTTTATTCCATATTCAATAGACTTAGGTTTTCATGTGTTAAGGTGTTGAGATGGGCCGATCACTCCCCCCCCCCCCCCCCCCCCCCCTACTTTATTTAGATTTTCCCCCCCCCCGGAGCCACGGCGGAGCGGGTCGGGACATCTTCATGTAGTATTTCCTTATAGATTGGTCTATTTTTTATTATTCATAATTCCCCAAATAGTATTAACTTGACAATGGACCTTGTTAATTAATGTTTGAGGGTGTTATTTGAATTCAAGAATACCCTAACCCGATATAGATATGGTTGGCCGCATGTTGTATTTGATCATTGCTAACCCCGCCGTGGGTAATCCCCCCTACGTTATGTATTTTCTCAATGGGCCTACACTTTTAAAATTTTACAGAGTTTTGTTTATTTTTGTTTTAGTAAAAAAATCACTCTCAAAAACAAATAAAGAACAAACTATTTTGAATGATTGAAGGAGCCGATTTTTTATTTACAGACCAATAGAGTAATTATGAAGGACTACTCTCTAACCATTTGTCGGTTTTTAATTGATGTAGATGTAAAGTATAATTGTGTATTAGCTTATAATAATTAATTAAAATATGTCACCTTTTAAAAAAAATTTACAAACTCTCACTGGTATCTAATTCTATAATGATGTTTTTCTTATAATTAATGAATAAAATTTAGAGTTTTAGTAAAAAAAAATTATTTATTAAAGTCCCTCAAATTAAAATTTATGAATAGATATTGAATGAAAAATATTTATATTTAGAAAATCACGATTTATGCTTCTGATAATTATTTAAATGTATTTTTTTGACATATTGGTGATTTTGATCGGTTGTAATAGAAATATAATTAAACGAATAGGCATAGAGATGAAAAAATAAATATAAAAGAACAAGCAAAACATATGAAAACAATGTATTGTTCATATTTTAAAATATAGATAACGAACATAAATTCGAGTACACAAAATATTATAAAGCATAAAACAATGTTTTATGGCCTGTTTAGCACATGTTTTTTTACATTATTGAGATTATAAGTTAAATATTGATCTGAATTCAAGATTCTAACAAAAATTGTTTAGTTTTCTTTCTAAATGTGGTAACTTATAATCCAATTTTTAAAAATTGTGTCTATTAGCTAATTTTGTTGTGGAAGTATAAGTTAGCTGTCGAGTATAAGAATACAAAATATTATTTTATTATGTTTTATAATATTACCTTATGTTATAAAATTTTGTGTAATTAATCGTATTAGTTAATTTTAAATTGTATATATGTAATTAAATATTAATCATATATGTCTATCAATTATTTTAAAAATATGCGCTAAAAACGTTAATAAATTATAAACTTTAATCCATTGAATTCTTAAATTTAAAAAAGCAATGAAATAAAAATCATTACTAACTAAAATTTTCAGCTAAAATATATACTTGAAATACATGTTATAATCACATGTGATTACTATTAATCATATATATATATATATATATTGTAAAAAAAATTAATGAGTCAAACGCTAGTTTTTTTATATTAAATTTTATATTTAAACCAAGAAAATTGATGGATGATTCACTACTACAAAAATTAGTAACGAAAACGATACTTTTCAAAATACAGAAGTCATTACCAAACATGTCCTGAACATCCTGCGGTTTTATCACTCCCACGGTAAATAACAATTACCAGCGAAGGACCGCGTCGGACAGCAAATATTAACCCCCCAATTATAATAATAATAATTATTATTATTATTATAGTAAAAATGAGAGCATAATAAATAATAGAGTAGTTGGGTCAATAAATAAAATGATTGTATATAATAATGTCCGTTTGTTTTATGGCGACACAATGGTCAAACGCTTCGTATCTTCCCCCCACAAAAACGTTATAGACGCCGCAGCCTCTGTGCAGTTGCGGAAATTACGGCACACTTGATTGGCTACGTGGCACCCTAACAAACAAACAAGGTTCACCATTTATTCATATATATTATATTTGAAGTTCCCCTTAAATCCAAAACTCTTTACCGAAAGCCGAGTTTTGTCGCGATGGAATTAAATTTTGAAATTGGACAAGGATTGACTTTTGAAAGTGCTAATTTTTTCCGAGGTCAAGGAAAAAAAAGAAAAAGGTTTAAATATAAACGGTTAAAATTAATGTATTTAGTATTTAAAAATTATTATTTTAATATATAATTAGTATTATATAAGTCATTTAATCCAATTTGGATCGTCTAATATAAAGGTATTGGTAAGTTTTTTGATATTTAAGGATAGAGGAATCAAGCAACGAAAAAGTGCTTAAAGAATGATTTCTTATTAGAAGTGTTCACTTCATAAATTTAATCACGTTACGTGATTTCAAATCAAACGTACCTATCTTGTAGATAGTCGATGGTTGCAAATGGCCTATGATGCTAATGTGATTTATAATTAAAATATTAATGGTGCGTGGGAATAAATTATTAGACAAATCATTCATCAAATGTTGATGTTTGCCACGGTCTGTAAAGCTTGTGGAAACACTGATAAAGCCTGTGCAGAATTAATTGCCGCTGGCTTTGAGATAACTATTTAAATGATATAATTGAGTTCTTCCTAATGAGTCAATTGACATGTAAGTGACGGCCTGCACATATATAGTTTGGTGTCGGCCTTGTGTGCCCGACTTCAAATCACATGTTTTACACGTATGTTATAAATCTAAGTAACAAATAGAGATAATCAGCATTCCTATTTAATCATAACAAAAATGAAATACCAATTCTAACATGAATTTATTCAAAAGTAAAAATACTTTAAGAATTTTGTAAACCCCTGCCAAGCGTGCTTAGGCCAATGTAGGAACGGGCGTGACAAATATTTCCTAATTTCTCAAGGTAAAGGCATGGGGCCATTTTTCTAAAGAAACAACTTAATATAATATCTTATTTCCTGTACCGGAAAACAGGAATGACCCGAGAGCTGGTTCAAACCGTTTTCTATTAATAGAGCAGACCATGTTTATTGTGCAACAAAACAAATATCCTTTTACAGCTATATCACACAGTTGAGTCAAGGAATTGTATATATAAAAAAAGATCCTCATGAGCGGAGAAATTTTTTTAACCCAATAGGGCATGCAATAGAGGAGAGGATGAAAAAAGAAAACATATATATTATGAGTCTTTTTAGTACGAATTTTAATTTTTATATTTTTTTATATTATGTTAGAGTTTTGGTTGAATTCTAATATGAAAATAATTTTTAGAATATAATTTTAAAAAGTATATGTATTTTTAAAAATTGAGTTGCCAAAAAATTAAAAAAAAAATTGTTGAACTCAAGTATATATCCTAGAGATTACAAACAAGTAGGCTCAACCTTGAGATTTGTATTTACATATTAAATTTGGGGGCCTCAAAGTTTGTATTTACTTTCAAAATTTAGTTTAGAATTTTTTTAGGGGGGGGGGGAAAAATTTGGAAGTTTAAGGCACAGACCTCAATTGCCTGGCTTTGAAGTTGGGCTTGCAAGCAAACTATACGTTACAAAGTTAGACTTTTGATCTTGTTAACTCACACGACACTTAGTCACCTTGTAAGAGAAAATTGATATAAGTAAACCTTAGTGCATATATGAATTGACTTAGATTCATGCAGAAATAGAGAAGCAAGAAAATCAAGAGCACAAGAACACCTGGCAAAAAACTATTATACGTGAATGTTTTACAAGTGTAAGTATAAGTATTGAAACTAAAACAATACTCTACATAAAGATCTTAGCCTTATTTCATCTCCGCCATCAATAGATATACAAATAAATACATTATACATGATGACACTAACTATTCCTATCTCAAACTACAAAATATACAAAGCATAATATGATACAAAACTTATCGTATGACACCAAACGGTGACATATAAGTCAAGTCCCTTCGCCATAACAAAACAAAATAACAATTGCACGGGACGTTTTATGGAAAACAAGTTAAAGAGAACTAATACAAATGAGACAAGTAAGCTTGGCGGAGGATATATAATTTAATCTTGTTAACCATTTTGCTCACTTCAAGGCCGCTTTAGCAAAAGTAAGAGCATTAAGCTTTCTTCAAGTAACATAAATGGCCATAACAAGAGTCAAACAGTTGATGCTATCCTAGATACCTAATAAAGAATCAAAGCCATGTAGGGACTCAAGAGAGTTGGGATGTCATATGAAGGAATGATGGTGCATATGATCCCACTAGTGGGTTTTGGGATCAAGTTGGCAAAGGTTGCAAATGTCTACTTTACCAAGAAAAGTAGCACTGTTGAGAGTACGCATTTTACCCTCGGTTGCAAGGCATGTGACAAATGAGATCTCGGGGGAAATAGCCACATGCTAGATTACCTTGTGTAAATCGAATGCTAGGTGGTGTTGTCGGAGGTAATCACAGACCCTTCCCGTAATCATTTTATCAGATTCAATCCAAGAGTACAATTTATGCTTTACTTAAAGTTGACCTTATTCCCTGGCAATGAGGGTATGATGAAGAGCAAGCATTTGCTCTAGAAGAACTGAATCGGTGGGAGACAGAATAATCCCAACTTGATGCTCCATTGAAATAAAAAGTGGGAACACCCACTTGAGCCAAAGAGAATCCTTTTGAGAGTGAAAGTCCCAGATAATTTGGCAAAGGACATGGTTCCAAGATTGGAGGCAGTGGAGACCAAGACCCTACGACTTTAGACAGCAACCTCTATCCATGCAACTAATACCATGAGTAATAATAGAGAACTAGATAGTTTGGAACAGTTTAAAAATAACATGAGGTGATATCATAATCACACTTAAAATTCTAAGTTTATTTAAAAATAAACTCTATTCAAGAGTTATTATAATGACAACTCTCATGTTTTTACTATATTGTTTTAACTTGTTTGGTTTGCCCGGTTCGAATATGAGAAATAATGTGTTACGAGATCACAATATTACTGCAAAATCACGATATAAATAACCGATTAATATGCTATTACATTATCACGATTATTAAAGATTATGCAACATAACATTACTCATCAGAATATATATATATATATATATATATATATATAACCAGACAAAATGAAATCTATTTAGTGAAAGAATAATATCACAGAACACTTACCATTAAATTTATTGTATTATTTGAAAACATTTTTTATTAAATATTATACTAAATTACGTTTTCATTAAATTACCCTAAGTGTATGTAATCCTCCCCGCCATTACCCATATTACCGAGTCCAAGACCTCATGAAAAGTGTTTCCGTTGCAGTCTATTTTTGAAGTCCCTAAAATTTATCCCATCTATTGGGTGGAAAAACTTTCATGATTACTAACAAGAAAATAAAGAGTTTACATCTAAAAAGGAAAAGTCTTTTTTCAGTCTTATTATTTAAGCCCCGCACATGACACATAACTGAAAAAAATACCCATTTTATACAATATTTTGAAAAAAATAATTTCCAAAGGCTACTAAAAACTAAAAAGAGACGCACGTTCCAATACCCATTGTGTGCGCACCAGCACCATTGTCAGTGTCGTTAAAGAATGCGGCATTTGTCAATTCCAGAATCAAAATGGCAAATTTGGTAGCAAATATTTGTAAGTAAAAGTGGAGTATTATCAATGGCATTTAAAGTGGGTGAATATTTTTTGTTGTCCACACCTTTTTTTTTTTGGTAAGTAAGCAAAAAGAAATATTGAAAGTCAAGCAAAAATAAATAAACTGCATGGACAACAACACCCAATTAAAAAAAAAAAACAAAAAACTAAGTCTCATACGCGCAGAAGCGAATATGAGTTCTAAATGAGCACACATCAGATAATTATCCTTCTATACAATCTCTCTCACTCGATCAGTGTTTGTCCCTTTGGACCAAACAAATATATATATATAAAAAAAACTTACATCATCAATCTAAGAAGGCAAGGAAAGTAAACAAAAAATCAAACAAATCTCAAAAAAAAAAAAAAAAAACCTACACAAACTAAACTGCAACTCTCATTCCCTCCCTTTGGGCATCATCATTCTTACCATTTTCAAAGCACCCATTGAAAGATTTCAACTCCATGACCCAAAGCTGCAAAGATAATAAAAATCACAAACCAACACAAGTAATCTCTCCTCCCTGCTACCACCCCCACAACGAATCAAGCAAAGTAAAAGAAAAAGAACAACAAGAAGATCAAGAGAGGCTACGTTAAGCTATACTCAAAATATTATATATATATATATATATATGTAAAATCAAAGAGAGGGGTTTCCACCTTTCTTCATCAACGATTAATTTCATTGCGAATTGTTGCTTGGATCATCGTCTTCGCTCTCGGCACCTTGATTGTGTTGCTGGAGCTGCTGTTGTTGTTGCTGCTGCTGATGGTGGTGGTGATCCAATGGATGGTTCTGCTGGTGATGGTGCCCATAATTCAAGCTCACCCCCCTCGAATTGTAGGCATTGATGGCCGCTAACATCCCCAAATTGGATTCTGAAATCCCTAACCCAAGATGCTGCGACGGCTGCTGCTGCTGTTGCTGCAACAGCATCGATCCCAATCGGAGCCCTCCGCCTCCGCCGCCTCCTGCTCGCTCCCCGCCCATGCCGCCACCCTGGAATTCCAGGCCACCGGGGAGGTTTATTCGGGGCATGAAATGCAGAGGAGCCTGCACGCTGTTCCCGCCCGCTGCCGCGGTCGGGAACGTCCACATCTGCGTCTCCGTGGGGCCGGCGGCGGAGGCCACCGCTGCCGCTCCGCCGCTCACCGGCAACATCCAGAACGTGCTTCCTGTAGTGCCGCCGCTGGTCGGCGCCACAGCCCACATGGCGGCGGCCGGCACCACACCCGACTGCCGGAGGAGTCCCGACGGTCCAGCTCCGGCCTCGGCTTCGCCGCTTTTGAAGGCCTTGTTCGCCCGAGGAGACACTGCGCCGTCCCCCTGCGGGAGTTGAGGTTCTTCCTTGAACAAGTCCTCCCTAAACCGCTTCCTCATATAATCGTTGGTGGAGTCGCCTCCGCCGGAGCCACTAGCCTCGCCACCGCCACCGGGGAGGGCTTCGGTGATCTGATCTGCCGTGAGAAGACGAGGCTGCTGGTGGTGGGGCTGATGATAGCCCAGCATCGTCGAGTGGGCAGCGGCGGCGAATTGATCTTCGTAGCTGGGATGGTGGGCGGCCAGGGCCAGGGCGCTGTGTAATGAGTGCGGCGCCAACTTCGACTGCGGCCCCGACAAAATGGAGCTGCTGCTCCGGAGAGAGACGTTGAGGGTGGAGATGTTTGCCGGAATAGTGCCGGTGCCGGTGGCGGAAATGATCGCCGGCTCAGCCTGCTGGAGGAGCCACTCGATGGTTTCGCCGTCGGATTTGTGGCTCAACTCCCTGGTCAACTGAAACACCCGGGCGGCGCAGGTCGCCGGCATCCGGATGCGGCGGCCGCGCCCTTCCACCTTTGTGTGCCGGTCCTTGGTCGATCGCTTCGGCGGCGCAGGGTTCGTGGCGATGGTCAGCGGCTGCTGCTGAGTCTTCTTGGTTTCATCGAAGGGCGGCTGGGCGTCCGATCTGGTGGCGATGGCGAGCGAGGCGTCCACTACGAGCTGCGGCTGGGCCGTGGAGGACGTGATGGTGGAGGCGGAGGCGGACGAAGACGGAGACGATGACGGCGGAGAGGCGACGGACGCGGCAGCGGTGAGGCCGGGTTGAAGAGAGATGGAGCCGATGAAAGGGGCGCCGCCGCCGCCTTGGGATGGCCCGGCAGATCGGGCATCGAAAGAAACCCCAAGCGGCGTCTGCGGCTGCTGATTGAAGTGGTGGTGGTGGTGGTGTTGGCGGCGGAGGTGGGGTTCTGAGGTGTTGGTGCTGTTGTTGTTACTCTGCTTATTACCCTGCTGCATATCTGTGATTTCCATACCACTCTGTTTGGTTGTGGGGTTCACTGGTGGGGATTGAATTGGAACTTGGAAGACTACCCTTCTCTTCTTTTTTTTTTTTTTCCTTTTTTTTTTGGGGTGGTGGTTCTCTCTCTATACTCTCTCTCTCTCTCTCTGGTCCTTCGTGTTCAAATTCAAATCCAATGAGTCCTAGTCGTCCCCATTTTCAGTCTCCTCTGATGAACCAAATCTAAACCCATCTTCAATCTCCTCTTCCACCACCTTCCCTTCTTAGAGAGAGAAAGAGACTGAGAGAGAGAGAGAGAGCTAGAGAGAGAAAGAGAGGGGTTCCAAACAGTCTTTGAGCAGGGGCAGGAGAGTGTGTGGGCTGTGGGGTTGCTTCCCTTGCTTTTTGATTGACTGGTGTCTTCGCCTAGTGAGAGAAAGGTAGAGTGACACAAAAGGGTGAGCTGAGCGGGTGCGTAGGTTAAAATGTTGGATGAAGCAGGTGGGGTCCTTACAGAGAGAGCGGGGAGGGAGAGGAGGCGGTGACTTTAACCATAAGCCCACTCGTGGGGTCTCGTAAAGGGGAAGTTAAAAACAATGGCCTTTTCTTTTTCGTTTTTTTTGGCTCTTCTTTTTACCCACACCCTCCCCCACTCGACCGGTAACAAATAATTTACCTCTTACCCAACAAAGTGAAGCCACAAAGCTCATCTTTGCAGAGAAAGGCAATAGCACTCCTCTCACTTCTGACTCTCCTCCCCAATCCCCATCATGCATCTTGATGCCTGTGAACCACCCACTCCCGTAGGTCCATGGTCGAATACACACAGCCCTTTTATTTTTGATAACTTGAGGTGTTTGGCTCTTGAAATAAGGCAATGACAGACTATATAATTTGTATCTATTTCATATGAAACAGGAGAGGTTTTGTTAGGTTGTTATCATTAATTATTAAACAAGATGAGAGTTTCACTTTCAATTTCTATTTCTATTTATTACACCCATGTCTCTAATTGTAATTTGAAATTTAAATGTCTATTAGTAGAAGTCGAATAAAATGGTCATCCATGCCATCGTACCAACTAAAAGCAGCAAACCACCACCACCACCACCCCGGCCGGGGGCTTGTTGGCAAGGAGCGGGGGGGGGGGGGGAGGGGCAGCTCTGTCATTCCGCTCTAATTTGTAGGAATGGCCCCAAAAACGGAAAAGGAAAGGTGCCCACAAGCACTGACATTCAAAATTCACCTCCCACTCTCTGCTCCGTGGTGTGGACTGTGGTGTGGTGTTGATGGTGGTGGTGGTGACAGTGGTCAAGTCAATGAGGAAGTAAAGTTTAGTTTTTTTTTTTTAAATAACAAATCTGCAGTGCCAGGAAAATTGCAGAGGACAGGTCCATCTTAATGACCAGCACCATGTGACAGCCCACCGACTACAAATTTTCGAATATAGTTATTGTTTAAGAACCATGATGTTGGAACTAAAATTTTGAAAGTGTGTCGTAGTCGTTGTTTGATTGTACACTTGCCAAAAGGGCTTTAAACGAATTGTAAATGAGCTGATATACTTAATAGCTTGTTTGTTACTTGTTTAATTAAATTTAATTATTATACAAGTTTAATTTAATTACTATACAAATTCGGCTCAGCTTGAATTATTAATAAACTTATTCGGCATATATCTTTGAATAAGCGATACACTCGACAGTTCGCTTGATTTTCGTTCTACTAAGCTTTATTTGTGCTCAAACTCAATACTGTACAAGCAAGATTCGGCTAGAACTCAACTTAACTGGCTTTATAAGACTAGGCTACGGTGAAAATTTTCGAGTAAACTAAACTGCAAAAACGGGAGCCGTCCACGACAGTGAGGCTAGGCTAATACTGCATTAATTTCAAACAAGTTAAAATGGGCAAACATGATGGATGTATAGTTAAGTGCAAACATGTTACCTCAAAACACGAAACTCGCAAATAGATTTCAAGGCAAATGAAATGATTATGGGTACAATCATATCATTTTGGACAGCTGCGGTCCTGATTTGGGATGAGTTTGTGTATTTTTCATGATTCATCCAAAATTCAACTCCTTGTTAAATCTTGTAATTTACTTGCCAAAAGGTTCGGGAAAATGGTGTTGTCGTATATTATAGAGTCCATTTAAATATATTATAAGTGTTTCTCAACTTACGTAATTTTAAATTATTAGCTTGACTAATTAGCTCCATCATCGCCGACCATCACACAAACACATATAACACCAACTTTCAATTTTGATCCCGATCCGACGGCCATTGCCTTACTTCTTTTTCTTTTTCTTTTTCTTTTTCTTTTTGGAAAAAGGATGGTTTATTTTTTATTTTTTTTAACACCTAACAAAAAAAATTTAATGACTTCGAACTTGGAAGCCATATAATAATAATAATAATAACTAAAAAATTGAATAATTAATTAATTAAAGGGGACTTTATATTATTAGTTGGTGGCGTGATTTGCGATCCAGAAGATTTACCTGCGAGTCCTGCTAACATGCAGGAGGACGCGCGCAACACGCACCCATAATTTACCCGTGTGACCGTACCACCACTCGGACTCCAGGAAAGAAACAACGCCCCTGACAGCGCAGTGGGTGAGCTTTAATATTTTATATATAATATATACAAAGAGTGAAATTTAAATTTCATGAAAATACCAAAATCGATTTTTTAAATCAAATTTTATATTATTAAAATAATTTTTTTATTTTATTTTATTTTATAATAATTTTTTATAATTTAATATAAAATAAAAATTAATATTATGAAAATGTAAATCAGGGAGGTGAGAGAATTTTTTTAATATAATTTAATAATTATAGTGAGTAAATAGTGTTCTTCAATAGTGTTAAATATAAAACATCTACTGTGAGAATGATTTTATGATTTTTTTAATTTTTTTTTCCCAAGTTTAGAAAAACAGACTTATATAGAGAATCTGCTACTAGTATTCTTATTAGATAAAACTGTGGAGAGATATTTTTATTGGTATTAGATTAATATTATTTTTAAAAAAATATTCAATATATAATATATTGAATAATATTCTTATGTGAATAACCTATCTTGTAAATAATTTTTTTCAAAAAAGTATTGCATGTGTGTAATATTAAATTTGAATTTATTTTTAAAAATTATAACTCTGTTATGAATGATAATGACTGCTATAATATTTTACTATAATAATGCGTTAAATAAAAAAAAATTAATTTGTTAAAAGCAAATCTAGCAGTTGAAATTATATTAATTTGATTTATTCGACAGGAAGTCTCATAAATATTCTATAATCGGGTGACATGGCATGCAGTATTTATCGGACGTGTAATGTCAAATTAGTTCAATTTTGCATTTATTGTACCTATATTTTATATTAAAAAACAAATTCAAAAAAAAAAAAAAACGCGCGCACAACACACTCTCATTTCATTTTATTTTCTTTGATCCAGTGTGTCATTAAACGTGTTAGTATTTATTTCGCGTACTTAAACAAGAATATGTGCAAAAGGAAAAATGTGTCGACCACTATGCAGTAAATATCATATTCATATACAATCAAGTGAATGAGACGAGTTCCAGACAAATATGATAACTAATGTACTGGGAAGACGCCAAGAAATAATTAAAATCTGCAATTAAGATAAATTAATGTAGCAAAAAAAAGAAGCAAATTTTCACATCAACTATATGCACTATGATGACGTTAGTAATACAAGGTGTCATTAGATAAACCATAATGTGTCGACCGGTTGTTTCGGACGATTAAATATGTCCTCATCTAAGTATAAACCATTGGACTCGATGAGGTGCCCAAAATTACTGCTACCTTGGACGCTGCTTTCTCAAATGAAACAACGCTATAAATTATAATAACTACATTATTCCGTTATGTGATATTGCTTAAATTTCTAACTGTTATTTAGTTATTACCCAAAAATCCATTGGATAATGCTACACTTTTACCTAGCCCAAAAAAAAAAAAAAAAGACAATAACAATTGCAGTTGCAAGGTGATGCTACACTTACTTTTTCTTTTTTTAACACCCCCACGAGCTCCCCAAATAACGGCTAGGTGCATATGTCATGTGGTAATAGGTTTTCGCTCAGTGAGCTATCCCCATGTAATATTATCGGTCTCATAGTAGCTAGGAGGTATTGTAGGTATTTTCACCAATTAACTATATACACATAATTAAGTAATGTGTTACGAAATCAGGGTTTTTATTTGTACGATACTTGATCACCTTGATGAATATTTCGAATCACTCAAACATCATGTATCATTCATTCTAGCGCATAATTGCTTGTGTTTGACATATTTAAGTTTCCTCTATTGTTATGTTTATTTATTAATTTATTTAATGTATTTTAATGACATAAAAATTCTTAGAACTATGATTGTATTATTTTATGTTAAATAATTAAGAAAGAAGAATTCTTAGAATTATGTTTTTATTATTTCATGTTAAGTAATTAAGGACAGAAAAATCTATTTTACTGGGATTTCTCTTGTAATGGGTTACCCTCTACCTAGGTCGTGAATAGAGGGTATGAAAATTAAAAGTATCTAATTTTTTTTTTCTAATACTTGGCAAACATGGAATCGGAATAGTAGTGAGGGAAAATGCCATTGGGAAGTGTAAATTCTTTTCTCTAGTGAATCATTGTGAAAACCTATGAAAAATACACAATATCACATAATTCCAATTTTACCCCTTAAAATGGTACTAATCAATCAAACATAAAAAAGCAAAATGGTAAAATTATAACAAACATAAAATATATAAAAATTATTTTTATACCTTTTCTATCTTCTTTCTACATTAACCAACCACCTAATAGAAAATAGTTTTTTCACCTCTTTCCTTTTTACCTATTTTTTCTCCACCCTAAATCTATAAGTGGCCAAGCATAGGGTAAAATCTTTAGGGTTTTTTTATCAATATACTTTTCAATTAATTACTTAAATTATTTAAAATATGATTTAAGCAAATATCATTATCCATCTCTATATTTATTATTGGATTGTAATAGAGCTCCAAGGGGATGGGCCATAATTATTACCGAGAACCCGCATGGCCAAATGACCTTTTATATATTTTCCCGGTAGTCATTTTAGAACACTAATTTGATGATTTTAGTATTGTAATTGGAGAATCAAGATACAATCTTTCTTAAACATTCTTTGTGTTCTTCATCATTTTTCATTCACTTTATATTTTCATTAAAAGTCAAAAATAGATTTTTCATCGAAGAAATCAAGATTTGTTCTTCAAAATTCATTAGAGATCGAGATGAGTGTAGAAACAACGATTGATGAACAATGGCCATAAGCTTTTGAGAAATTTGTAAGAGAATGGGTGGGTACTATGGCGCAAATGACTAGGTGTCACACTTATTGTATGGCCATAACAATGGGGGAAAGAAAATGATACAAACTCAAGTGGATGGATGGTGATCACGTGAATCGCGTCATGAGGCTAAGTTCATGTCTTGTACCTTGTCTAAGGGGATCAATGACCCAAAACGAAAGTTTTCGATCTCTCTAATTCTATCTACTTGACTGAGTGCTGCATATGAAGCCCAAACCAGAAGCAACAAGGCCATTGCCGCCAATGACTATCACGGCAACATAATTGTTATCCTCAACGGTGCCTAATTGGGTGGTGCCATTATGAAAAATACAATGTCTATTAATTACATCCAATGAGAAATGTGAAGGTAGCATTGATAGCTTAAACCTATTTTACGATGCGTGCACAAATTGGGTCGAGTAAAGGACCCGATCCATATGCTTTAATTGCATCATTAGTCATTACCCCACCGTGAATTACAACTACAATAATAACAAATACTTATAATATTAATTGAACTCACTCACTCACATTAATTAATAACACATAAAAATGAGGATGGTATGCCGCGAAATTCAAAAACATAAGAAAATTATATATTTTACTTTTCATGGCATCTATTTGAATAAAAATGTTGATAATTAATATGAACATTATTATTTTAGATTTAATATTTAATAATTATTATTGAAATAATTATATTTTCTTCTATCTATATTTTTATTTTCAATTTGTCTCTCCTTTTTATATAAATATTTAAAACATAAAAGTTAAAGAAAAAATAAATAAATATGTAAAATTAAACTTTTAATGAAATAACTGGTAAAAATAATTTATTAAATTAGAGAAACTAAAAAGTATGTTATAAAAAGATATATTATTAAAATATTTTTTTTGTATTTAAAAAATCATATTTGAAGATTCGGATGCTTTAAAGTTTTGATTTCTAATTTCTATATCTAAGTGCAGCTGTCACTTTGAAATCTAAATATTCTTCTAAAACAATATTTAATTTATAAACAAAACTACAATGTTACAAAATTTAATTTTAATTTATATTTTTTAAAACCAAAAACGTTTTAAAAAATGTGATAAAACATTGAAAGTAAGTTAGCAATCTGACATGCTCCCAGTTTTGATAATTTAAATTAACAGTCGTGTATTTTGTTGGAATATGAAAAGCGTAACTGGTGTATGACAGACATAAGTGCAAGTGATATTTTTTAAAATTCAAACGTTCTGATCAGTTTAGTGCGAAAAGCACGTTATTAGTCGTGAAATTATCTGTAAAAAAAAAAAAAAACCGAATTAGGACACTGATAGAGAAGGGTATAAATGTAATTGAAAGAATAGTGGTACGTAGTCTACCTGTGAGTGGTTGCTGGAATCAGGGAGGACAGTGAGTGGCTACAGTAGCATTTACTGTTCACGCACCATGCATTTGATGGTGACGCTTCCCCCAATCCCTTATTAATTTTACCACCACCCTGCTACCAATACCCACCTCCCTTTTCCCAATTCCCATCCATTCCCACTCAGACCCTCACTAGCAGAAACTAATATTAAAAGCTTCAAATCATAGGCCAATTCGCTACCCTCACGGGGCTGTCACAATTCACAGACAGGCCGTCCTCCAGCCTGTTTTTTTTGTTTTTTTTGGGTTCTTTGTATTCGCAGTCTCATTGGTCAGTGAGCTTCTGAACGTGCGCAGTGCTGTCAGTCCAGATTGCAGGTCCCCTCCAAGTGAGAGCTCTCTCTCAGTAGTGCTGATTCTCATTTTTTTTTTTTTCTTTTCTTGTAAACTTTCCCCTTTAATCTGCTCCCCCATCCCGGCAAACCACTCTTTTTTTGCCAAACAAAGCAGCTATTAAAATGAGAATCAACCAGGAAAGTTGTCATACACCCATGCTTGAAAAAGACAATCTTGTATCCACCAACATTAATTTTGGGAAGCAGCAACCCAGTCGGATCTCCAGAGTGATGGCTGTTGGGTCGAGTCTTTAAAATTTCAGTGATTGACACATCGAGATATATATATATATATATATTGATGTTTTAGGAAATGCCTTCAAAAACCCACCCTCTGACCCTCATCAATATTGATGTGAATCGAAGCCCAACAACAACAAGAAGTTTTAAAAAATACTGTTTCGAAAACACCCCCCTTTTTTGTGAGATTGACCCTCATCAATACTGATGTGCCACTTTTGTACTCCACAAAGCATTCTTTATACTTTTATGGGAAGTTATTGTTAAATTTTTATGAAATGATAAGTAATCCAGTAAAATATAAACCTAAATATCCGACCAAATGATGGATGAAGGCCAAGTATGTATGTGTGTGTATATATATATATATAGGAGTCAACTCTTCTGTCACGCTGACTTGATTTTTCCTTTCTGATTAATAATGTATATAATAATATCATGATCATATCCAGTATACCATGTTCAAAATTACCCAGGAATTTACTGGTTCATTTTTTTTACTACAGTGAGAAATTAAAAACAGTGGTAATTAATGTACATATCTGTGTGTGGCCACCGAGGTCAAGCAAGTAAGCCTCAAATTTTGGCTCAAAAAGGGGGGCCCATCTGACGTCCTCACCACCTCACTTCTCCCACTGGACGTAGCGCACATGCAGCCTAATGCTACGCTAACCTAATCAACAGATGCAGCCTGCGCTTCATCACCATAAACACCACTGCCATCTGATCGGACACCTCCAACAACCCCGTTGTTGCCTACCCTGTCGCCGCGCTTGCTGGTTTCTGATCCATGGACACTTCTATATATTAATTAATTAGTACTTGTTATATACATATATATATATTATTGTATATATTTTCTTTTAATTTATAATAATAATATTTGATAGTTTAATATACAAAATATAAAGACTATATATATATTTTAAATTTAAGTACCGACCTGTACGTGCAGTCGTGCAGTGTGTGTTAGTAGTGTTACTGTCATGTGGCATGCACAGGCACAGGCAACCAACCATCCCTGAATATCTGGCAAGTATTTAGTGTCACTGTCGGCATCAAAATCATCGATGGTGGCCGTGGGATACGAGTGCGGATCGACGGGAGGCAGGGCCGGTTTTGGTTTCTGAATACACACACGAAAGAAACAGGTGAGCCATTGACGCTTCGTCGTAACATGCAGTAGCAATATGGTACACTAATGAGGTCCCGTGGCCCCCACCTACTTTAATGTGTTTCGCCACCTCACCGTCGGTCGGAGATTCTCGGGGCCGTTCCAATAATTTCCACACCCGATCGATTCGAGGTCGCCAACTCGCATCGCAATTCACAGACCATGGAGATGGGAGGCCGGCCGGAGGAAGATAAATAACCCAACGCTAGCTAGCTCCATGTGCGTTGACCACCCGGCTTGACCAACACCTCCCTCCTTTTTACCAACTCCATGCGTTGATGGCGTCACACAATGACTTCATTCACATTACTTCTCAATCTCATAAATTGTTACTATGACTATTGGTAATGCCGTTTTTCAATCATAACACGCATACTTTCCTTATTAATAAATTTTTTTTATATAATTTAATAATTAAATAAAGTAAATAATATTTTTTAAGAACATTCACATCAATTTTGATATTTTTATTCTTATTTTAGGAATAAATAATAAAAAATTTACTTAATTTTCAAAAACATCAAACATCTCATTCTCTATTTCTATCTATATTTATTATTTATTTTATTTTATATTATTTATGTATTATGCTTTCATTTATTATAAACAATCAAAAAGTTACAAGTTTAATATATATATTAAAAAATTATAAAAAATATACCCTATTTTAAAAACCTGCTGCAAATGAATTTTTGATAATTTTATATATATATATATATATTTAAATTATAAGAAAAGTTAGATTATAGAAAATCTACTGTGAATGTTCTAACATATTAAAAAATACCGTATAAATATTATAAAAAAAATTAAAATATAAGACTTTTGTTTTGAAAATAATTTTATGATTTTTTT
The DNA here is from genome assembly GCA_023512835.1 of Taxillus chinensis. Taxonomy (NCBI): domain Eukaryota; kingdom Viridiplantae; phylum Streptophyta; class Magnoliopsida; order Santalales; family Loranthaceae; genus Taxillus; species Taxillus chinensis. The sequence continues at coordinate 47,512,424 of CM042088.1, read as the reverse complement.
TTAAAAAATTATAAATTAAATTAACGATACTAATATTTTAAGGAGGTAATATTTGTATAAAAAATAAAAAAAAATAAGTTGAATTTTAAACTTAACAAAATAATTGAAAAAAGGTCATTCGGGCAAATTTGGTATTTTACTTTTGGGCCCGTGGGAGTCAACAAGGGTTGGCGACGCTGTGCGTAGGCCAGGCAGCGGAGGCGGTGGTAGGAGAGAAATAATAATGGCAAGTTATTGACTTCTGTTGATTTTAAGATCATAATAGATTTTGACTGGAATTGCTGCTGTGTTAACACGAAAATGAACAGTTAATAAGTAAATAATTACTTTTTAATAATTTCAAATAATATACTATAAAATATTTATTTTTTACAACATTAAATATTAACTTTATTAATATGTTTGAGCCCAAATTCATATGATATATGTGGTTCAATTGAGTTTTATTGCCAAATCAAGACACAAACGAAATGATTTAAATTAAATTGATTTTAGGTTTTAGTCATTACTTCAATTTTTTTGGTTCGAGCTTTTAGTTTTCCATAAATATTAAGTAGGCATAAACGACGATAGAGAATAATATCTGAACACCAAAAATATTTACAACCCCATGCAATTGCACCTGTCAATCTTCTTTACTTATAGTATTTTTTTTACTACTCTTTGACTATTATTCCTTTTTATTTACTTGCTCTCTGCCATACAACTTTAGTTTGTATAGATTTGACCGCATCAAATCTTCTCTCACCCCTCTCTCCCACATTATTCGCAAATTTCCCTTTATATTTTATATTAAATTATAAAATATATATAATATTATTTTATCGATATAAAAGAATAAATAAGAGAATTTATTGTAATATTTATTTGTATAAAAAAATAAAAATTAATTTTAAAATTTCAATTTAAAAGAAAAATAAACAATAGTATTCTTAGAGCATACATGCCAACTTAATATTTCTCATTTATTTTAGAAAGTGAATAATATACTATTTGATATATTTTATTTATTGCTTCAAATCTCATTTTCTATCTATATCATTAATCTTTTAAATTATTTTTTTTACTTATTTATTTTTATTCATATATTTTATTTATTACAAACAATCAAAAGTATATATATTTTAAAATATATAAAAAAATTATTTAAAAAATAAATAATAATCCTCTATGAAAATTCTCTTTTAAATTTTTATTCCTAAACTCTATTTTAAAGAAACTGATATTAATTTTTTTTATTAAAACTCAAGAAAAATATCATTATAAAAAATCGAATGTGATTGCTATGATATTTTTATATAACAATAAATACAAAATTTATCTTAAAAAAAAACCTCGTGTGGCCGTGTCCACGCCCAAAGGTCAGTGAGTGCACGTGCGTTTGGGTATCCAGGGCGTGGGGTCTACTACTTGATGGGAATTGAATAAAATCGGAAGCCTATAAATCAGCACGATCATGTAATGATTTTATTTTTATTTTTAAACAACTCTTCCTTAAGGAGATAATTAACACACACACACATATATATATATAAAGACATACAGACATGCCGCGATTAGAATAAAAATGCATATGCGCTTTGATCCGTGGGTAATTATAAAGTTTAGATACGCTTACGATGCAGTGCCTAAAAACACAGAAGCGGACACGGTATTTATACTGTTTTATGAACTGTTTACATACACAGTATAATATTTCATTTCAGTATAATAATTTTATATTTAGAAAACTTATTGTAACATATAATCTAGACTAATTCAGCAAACTCTATACCACCTGGCATGAGAAACATCTATGGTGCTCAATAATATAATAATTATTTAAAAATTTAGAGCAAATTGGACACCATATTATATATATTTTTCTTCTTTTTTAATCACTACTATTATTATGCTGACAAAATTGGGTAAGGGAGAAGAAGAACCCGAACCGGCGTGAAATCATTCGACGGCAATCCCAATGCCTTCTTTGTCAACATTTTATTATAGATTCCCTAATTAGTAGGGACCACCAGTATGACGTGAAGGTTATCATCTTACTTTAAACACAAACGAACAAGAGAAATACTTATAATAACAATAACAATAACAATTATTATTATTAAGTATCTATAATATGATGGTGAATAATAATAATTGTTCGCACAAATAAGGCGTGCTCATGATTAATCAGTCGGGAGCTACCTATATACTTAATATATAAGTATAATGACCAGATCATCAAAACATCAGCTATCGATAACCTTGTTCTCCAAGAGTACCTACCATGATTTTTATGTTTCAAAAGATATGTTCTTTGTTTTTCCACCACGAAAAAAATAAACCAACAGAAAACAGATGGGTGCCTTCTCCAAAAAAAGAAAGAAAGAAAGAAAGAAAGATGATGCTGGCAAATGTTGTTTTTCTGCAGAGAATGCATAGGGCCACACCTCACACCCTCGTGATGTTTGGTACTTGTTGGTGGTACAACTAATTTTAGCAACACTAGAAACACAATCCTCGCTGGAGGCAGCCAAATTTGAGATCCATAATAATATCTCAAATTGCATCAGTTGTTGAAAATTGAAATGATCCTCCGCCGGGGACCGAATATATTCGATCCCCATGGGAGCTGGTATTTGGAGTCGGCACCACAAACAAGACAATCTGACAAAGATTACCTCATAATGTGTACCCGATTCAAAATGGGTGACTCGGAATGGGCCAGAATGACCGCATCAGCTGCTGAAATGGTATATGAAATAATTGGGGTTGGCACTACGAAAGCAATCCCAATTGAGATTGCCTAACAGAGATCCTAATGTTTTCTCGCTCTTCAGCATTTAACAGGTCCAAATCTAAATCAACAAAAGGAGATTCTAAAACACACAAAAATCCATTAGAGAAATAAGATTTTAACTCAAGAACAAAACCATACAAATTGGGATAAGGAGCCTGAGAAGAGGCTTTCCTTTGTCATAAAAGTGAAAAAATGGGTTCTAAATATGAAGCAAATCATTTAATGGCATCAGATTCAGTATAGACCAATGTCGTCGATGTGTTAAAATAACTCCCCATACCTCGGGGACAACAACCACCATCGTTCTTTGGTCTGATTACTGTACCTCATAGATTACATACAGTTGGAGTCTCTGCACAATATACAGAATGATGTCCCAACCCGTTGTTTGCCTCTTACATCATAGGCAAAATCCCATGATTATGCAAACCTAAAGTGAAATATGTTGTCTTGTTAGACGGATAACCAAATGAAGAACGTGTATATAAGCGAGATTTTCTAGGCTCAGTAGTGCAAAAAACTCACTATTAAACCAAGACAGGCTAAGTAAACATATCTAACCTCAAAGAAAAAACAAAAAGTACTTCCCGCACTGTCAAGACATTAGCATGCCTCTACCCACTTCATCAACCGAGGAGAAAGAAAGCATAACAGAAGGAAATCTTACCCGTGAGGGAGCTGATAGCTTGTGAAAATAAGCCAGAACATCTCACAAATTCTTATCCGTTTGCTTCCATTCCCCAGGTTCCAAGGGCAATAGGGACAAGATCTGCATCCTGCACGAAGAACAATGAATCAAGGTCTGTGAACATGGAAACTTCACCTTTACTTGGAGATATGGCAGCAGTAACTGACATTTCCCATTAGGTCGTGGAAATTAGGTTTTCCATTTTCACTGTAAAAGAAAACAAAAGCCACCCAGAGTGACGTGCACAGACCATTCAATACATCCTATACTATAGCTAATAAAAAGATTAGTGCACAAACACATGGAGTGCAAAGAGGTAAACTTACGACAGAGCATTTGCCACAAAAAATATTGGCAGTCTTCCCAATGCAAAACCTTCCTCTTTTCTTTTTCGAGAAGCGATAACTTGTTCAGCATCTGAGCCAGTTGCTGTTATAACAAACTGGACAACAGATATTGTCAATGACGAGCTAAGTACAGGTGATTATTCATTAAATTATATAGTAGGTATGCGGCATGAAAATTTATAACCAAGCCTAAGGAACTAGAACGTTGTTGCTCTTTTGCTCTTGCTATTGTTAGAATAAATACTTGAAATCTGGGAATTATAAAAATGGTCAACACATACCAGTGGAAAAAGCAAAGCCATAACCCCATAGCTGACAAGAGGAGGAAAAAGAAGATGGCCAGAACGCATGGATTACCTGAAAAGCATCATGCACAGACCAATTATTGTGAGTAGTATTTAACATATGCTAAAAATAAAGATATGAACAGATTTCAAAATATAAATACCAAGCATGAATCATCCTGAAATCTCAATTACTCATAGGGCTTCGCACATCATTATCAAACAAAGATCGATAAACAGCAAGTATCTCCTCATTTTAAAATTTTGTTAATCAACTGGTAGAGCAGCTCCTTCTATTTGTTAAATTAAACAACAGATTATTAGCACGCTGCAGCCAACTTAAATGTAAGAGGTAGATAAAAGTTAAAAGCATAAAATGAAATATTGTCTTCAAATCTGGACTTAACTAGTTAAGATTAGCTGAAAAATCTTACCAAACAAAAAACGAAAAAACCCAATCATATTTTACTTTCATCACATTAGAGGCCCTTAAATGGAAACCATTGCATATTGTTTATAATGTGTCATTCATACTTCCTGAAAAATAACAATATTTTTACATATGAGACCAGTGTGGCACACAGGCTTTTTGTTCGTTTAGGAAGCAGTTGATTTCAATCAACCAGGAATCTTGATAAAAGATATAAATGAACAAATCAAATAGAGTTAGAAGGCTACCAAAGCCTGCAAAAAAAGCCCAGTTCGATTGAAAAATTCCAGCCTGTTCTCCAAGCTCACTTCAGAAAGGTTCCATTTGTACCTGAAATTATGAATATTCTTATTGGGACTCAATCCAATAAAAGCAAGAAACATGTGAGATGAAAGATCCAGATTCAGAACATACTCAAAACAATAATAGGCATACATCCAGGATAGTAGAAGAAAATTGAGTGCCTTCCCAATATAGGGTACAAATCCCGAAGCAGAAACCTGAGTTTTACTCCCAATGGTTAGTAAGACTGTACCCTACGTGTATCCATATTTTCAAGAATAGCCCACCTATCCGTATCAGAAGTGTGATTGCTAATGAAACATGCATATGGAAAACACAATGAGAGAAATTCCCCAAACTCACATGAAAAAAATTTGAAAATTAAAACTGGTGAAAATGATTGAAAATTGGGGAGGGAAATAAATTTTTTTTATTTTATCTCACCTCCATGAAGAAGAAGATAAATAAGAGGATTGAATAGATCTGCTCTGCTATCCCAATCATAACCCTGTACACAGAAAATAATAATAATAATAATAATTATTATTATTATTATATCTATATCTAATTTAGCATCTATATCATTTTTAAAAAGTTAAGGCATTCAGCAGTTCTGGTTTTATACATTAAGCAACTAAGATGGGACTTTACCCCCCAGGGCCAGCAGGTTTATTCATGTTCAGTGTTTTTCGGGACGTTGACAACTCTTTTGGCTTGAGGTTCCCGACATGGATAGTCCAAGCCTCTCCATTGCAATAAAACCATACTTAGCTATGTCATTGTACCTGGAAGTCATTCAAAATAAAATAAAATGCAGGTCTGGATTTGAATTGCACATTAAATAGGCTTATGGGAAAACTTTAAAAAGAAATTAGGGCAGTTTTGATACGAAGGAATGGAATGACTAATTCCCATGGAAATCATATTCCCATGAAATCCTTTGATTTCATTTGTCTAACCTCGTTTGTATTGAACCATTCCCACGGCCAATGGCCATGTGTTTTTATTTCATAGTAATTAAAATAAAATAAAAAAATTGATTCTTGTGTACATTATTAGTTTTAGTTTATTTGTTTAAATATATCAAAATGATAATTTGTTTATGACATCTTCTAATATGATTCTAGGATAAATGAAAACATGTTTTGTTTTGTAACATTTATGAATTGACCTTAAACGTAAGTTGGAAAAGTAGACTCTAGATTAGGTGTGTTTCCAACTATCTCCTAAGTGGCCCAAAGATAGACTAGTCATCCCTTACTCACCTAGCTCCAATCCAGAATAATTGCTCTAATATCACATTGTCACCCCCCAAAATTTAGTAAAATGAGCCTGAGGGTTTGCATAAGAATCATAGGACTTTGAAATCTTCGAAGGACATTAAAGAACATCATAAGACCTTTAAAACAGCAATTAAGAGTTATTATATTGGCATTGTAGGGGTGCAACCCATGAGTGCATCATTGTGATGGCCATATGAGTATGCCCTTGGTAATGGTAATTTAAAATTTCATTTTCATTTCCCCAAATTCATTTCTATAGTGATATAAAACAATCATTTAAATAATGAAAACAGGGGCCAAAAAATCATATTAGTGCACTGGGCTACCCTTTCTAAAGAGTCTAAGAGAGGTAATATGTAGGTAAACCTTAACCATTGAAAATATTTTTTGAAGAGGTTGCCCTGAATAGCACAAACAAATCAATATTGAAATAATATGTGGAGCCAATCACTGTGCCTCTTCGATTGAATAATGCGTAAACTTGCGATTTAAACAAAATATACAAAAGCAACCGCAAACACAAACATGCATAAATCTAAATTACTTTGACATATGCACGATGGCATAATAAACATTATTAAAATTTTATGCAAAGATGTCATGTCATAGCATTTATTAGAATTCAAGAGACAATGTCCTATAACTAACTAGCCGAAGGAAAGACTGCTCTTGGTTCTTTATTTGGTTGTTAACTTCTTCAATGTGAGACTCTAACACATCTCTCTCACGTGTCAACGTAAATGATATATATTGTCAGAAATCATGGGTAAGACGGAACATTGGAAACACACATCTCACGGAATGAACATCGTAAGTAAAAACACAATCTGCTCTGATACCATATTAAAATCCAAGGGTAAACATCTTAAAATCAATTAGTTGAAGGAAAGACTATCCTTTGTTTTTTATTAGGATCTATTTTGTTGGTAACTTCTTCAATATGAGACTCTTAACAACATTAAATGTATAAAAAATTTATAACCATTCCAATATTAAGCACAAAGTACTACATGTATGGAGTGGAGACTATGGGAGCTAGGTTGAATACAACTTACAACACTCTAGACTTGAGCTTATGATTGCATTTTCATATATTAACACAGCATTGAATTAATTTATGTGAACCAAAAAGAAACACCATAAAACACTTTTATAACAATAATGTTAGTTGGCAAGATGGAAGTCTCAACCTGGGTCCATCTTAGAAGCTCAATATCTCATAAATTGAAAGTATGACAAATAATATAAAATAAAATAAGGAAGAAAGCAGTACCAGATATTGCTCAAAATATAGCTGAATATGTACAGTGGATAGAACCAAAATATCTGCAAGTAATAATCAGTTTTGGTTTAGCACAAATCCAGGTTAAACAGATTATGAAAATGAAGCAAGTAATTTCTCGACAAGTATAAAAATGGAGCCAAAGAAATTCCAGGATAATTATGAAATGAAGCTAAAAAAAAAATCAACACCCAACTTCCGTGATAGTTACTAAAGGATTTCAATGGAAAATATAAATGATAAACACCCTAGTCTTCAACAAAAAGAAAAACTGCAAGAAGAAAATTTGCAAAGAGGACTAAAGAACATTCAAGGTTTTCTCTCCAGCGGCCCTTATCTCCTTTAACACTATGGCCTTGGTTGGTCCAGTGGTAGCGATTGGGGTTAATCAACTGCCACCATTTTAATAACATTTAATATTTTTATTTATTAAATTATTCAATAATATTTAGTTTATTTATTTTGACACCATAGTTTTAGCTTTTAGGGTAAAAACAAGAGGTCCACTATAATTTCTAATATACTTTTTGATTTTAAAATTATTTTACACATTGTATTGTTAAATTTTATTTTCCAGACAAAGTCCAAACAACACCAACTACACCAAATAAGCTCAGAATATCTGCAAAAGGCATATATCATGGTACTTCATTTTGACATGGTCCAAGACTTTTAAAAACTACAAAACGATAATTACTTGGCTTGTTGAAATGAATACCATTTAACTTTCATGTTTTATAGATTTAACTCAAAACCATGGTTTTCTCAATGTTTGTTTGAATATATGTTATATCTTACTTTTACAAGGCACATGATTTTTAGTCAAATGCTCAAAGGTACCACGGATAGTGATTTACCGAGTAACCGATCAGGCTGAAACAGGCACATACCTCTCTAGCAGTCAACTAGTTTACTCATAGAGTTTTGTAAAAAAGGGTTATAACCCAAGATGAACATTGGAATAGTTGACCCATCTACTGCTCTATGCCAAAAATGTTTACTTGTTTTCACATTTTATCCAAACTTCAACACACTTTTTTACGCGCTTCCCAAATGGTCACGTGAGATTCTTAAACTATAAAACATCCAAAAAACCCACAACTAACAAACAAGAGAATCTACTTCATAAAATCATACTTTCTTTCCTGCATTGAGTTATATTGTAAATAACACTCAAATCTTTATTGAAATTGTTGTATCTTAGCAATTAGGTTAATTGTGGATTTTTATTTATAACAAAGCATCATATTAGATTATTTCTTAGCCCTATAAAAGTATAATATAGGGTATTACTTAGTCCAAAAAGGCATAGCTATAAGTTTGTCGTTTTAACCCACAAAAAATAAGGCATAGAGCAAAGCTTGTAGTTCAAGCTTATATGGTACAAAAATGATTTCTTAGAGAAGTGGAATACAAACTAATAAGGTTTCCAAAACAATATAAAATTATTATTTGTCTTTACAATTTTATTTATTTATTTATTTTGCAAACATAAGATTAGTTTCTTACATTTAGCTTCTAGTCCCAAGCACATTTATATAAAGATTTGTTATTCTACTTTGAATTGACCAATATCTCTTTATCCATTTATACTTTTCGCAATCAATTTGTGAAATCACTAGGCTAGAAATTCCAACAAGGCTCAATAGGAATATTTGATGTCTCATATAGAAAAATAATAAGGTATATTTCAATAGTTTGACATAAATGACAATTTGCAAAACTAACTTTTTTCAAACATCGCACTTAGCACAACAATTTGTAAATTCAACACAACAAATTACAATACAAGCTTAAAACTTTCTTGAGAATCAAAATTTTCTCAAAAGAGTTGTACCAACTACCAAGAAATACTTATATTCGCAATGACAAAAAATCAAACAATCTTTGTCTAAATCTATGCACAAGCTAAATTTTTGCTTATATAAAAGAGTTGTCCAAGTCAATGGCATGGAAGGGAATAAATTTCTCTAAATCTGACAATATTGACATAAAATCAAAGAATCCTTTTCTCTAACTCTGTGAACAAGCTATATTTGTACTTACATAAAAGAGCTGTATGAGTCCATGGCGTAGAAAGGAATAAAATTTCAAAAGACCGTGAAATGAGCAGGGTTCTTGAGACTTAATTTGAGTGCACTGGTCAGGTAATATCCATTGCAATGTTGGGATGACAACTGAATTTAGAACAAAAATGCTGCAGGAAATTGTAGATTGAGATATTCCTAAAAAACAAAAACAAAAAAAAAAGTGCATAATTTTAAGTTCAAGATTCAACATCCACTAAATGCCTTAGTCCAGCCTCCAGCAAATAGCCTTTCATAACAACGTGGGATAACAATAAGCAGATTTTTTTTAAGGGGTAGAGGTAAAGGTTTAAATGATAATAATCATACTCAAACCCTTGGGTAAGATAACCAATCATTAACGCAAAAAAAGATATACTACCTACGAAGAGATTGACACAAACAACACCTATCAAGAACAGCTATTCACTGTTTACGTTTTCATTTAAAATCGTAGCAGAACACTAAAACTTTGTATATGTTGCATTGCCTACTTTAAAAATATTCCAAAAATAACCTTTCTTTTGGGTATTCATTGATTCATTTAGCAAGAAGCCTAATGACGTCTCGAGTTGAGGAAAACCTATAGGGTGTTTGGGGAGCTCTTTTTGTTAATAAACACATGTTTAAAGCACTAAAAATGCCTGGGGTGCTTATTTTAATCATTTTTTATTTGTTTTTCCAGGTTTCTGATTATGAACCAGAAAGAACTCCCCTAAACACCCTCTTCGTCCCCAATCTAATTTTGCATTTGCAAATTTTGTACACAGGTGTTGCCCGACAGATTGGGAAAAATAAAACAACAAAAAACTCATCAAGAGACATTGTGACCTGAATTTCACAACTACACCCCAATAGCCGTACATAGATACACAGAAGAGACGGACTTGGTTGTGATCATACCTTCCTAAGAAAATCAAACCGTTGAGAAGAAAGCATTGTCCGGTTCGGATCAAAAGCTTTCTCGACCTGAAAGGAAACACAGTATTGAAACCTAGAACGCGAACTGAGAGAGAGAGGGGGAGAGAGAGAGAGAGAGCCACCTGCGGCAGTAGATGAATACTCTGTGAACACACAGAGCCTCCCTGAAGCCCTCGAACCAGAGAACCGCTACTTGTTCAACTATGCCTCTCACGGCTGGCATTGACGACGCCATGTAGCGTGAAGTTGCAGGAACTAGGAAAGGCCTGAAGCAACCAAACGAGGAAGGAGACGACCCCAGTAACTCTAGTCTCTAACCAAGCTGGATGCCTCAATGACTCAATCAGATACCACCCCCGAGTCTAAACAAATCGGAGCGAAGTTACCTCTTAATCTTTGTAGATAATAATCTTAATATTAAAGTATGCAAATGATAAAAATTTAATATTAAAGTATGCAAATGATAGATACAATTTCAATACAAAAACACACGTGTGTTTATGTAAATAAAATCATCACATAATTATTCATTTCCAACACACACACATGAAAACATAGTTGGTTTTTTTTGTTTGGATTATATAATTAGCGTCACTTAAAATAACTTTAATATGAAAAACATAATGAATGTTTTCTTTATTTTGTTATTTATCACTTTTAGGTTTGATTGCTATAGTTTCTATGAAAAAAAAAAACTTCTACAGAAAAGTAAATTTTTATTGCTTGATATATAAAGAATTATCATAAAATTTGTCTTGACATGCCTGACATGTTTTTGATTCGCCATAACTACACTCTTAGTTAAAAATTACCATAAAAGAATAAACTTGATATTTTCAATAATATTACTTTTTAAATATCACTCTTTTCATCTTTTTTCCACCCCAACTAAATAATTACTTTTTTTACTATTTTTTTTCTACCTATTTTCTTTTACTCTTTTTCCACCTCAAATCCGTTCACTCTTTTTCTACCTTTACAAAGCATATTATTTAAAGACATCATCGTAGTTATTGAATCAATTGAAATTTAGTGATAATAATAAATAATACCCAATTAAGTAAATTTGTATCATCAAAATTTGGAGTACCAATTCATTATCCGAAAACGAAACTCGGACAACCTCCGACGGAGCGAATATTTGGACAGCGTGGCACCTGTGAAGGTCGGTTTTCAAATGCCACGCAAACCAGGCGCGTCAGCTCCGATTTCTTGAACGTTGATCGAGAGAGACAGAGAGAGAGAGAGAGAGAGAGATGGCTCGGGCGAGCAAAGAGCCGTGCAAGAAGGAAGCGTGCAACATCCAAGCTTGCCTCTCCAAGAACAACTTCCTCCCTCAGAGGTACGAATACGATTCTCTTTGTGTTTTGTGTTTTGTGTTTTGTTTACGCTTTTGTTGATCTCACTGGCTGTTTGGAGGATCATTTTAGTCTCCGACCTCGATTGATTGCTTTGATTCAGCCCACGATTGCGCTTTTCTAAACTAATCTTTGTTGTCATGTGGGATCAGATTTCTTTGGGCCGCTGATTTTATGTTTGGTTTATTTCATTTTTGAGAAATTTAAATTATAATTTAATACCAAAAATCAAAACTTATACCAAATAAACTCACATGAATTTTCAGCTTTTTCAGGGGTACAATTCTGCTTAGCATTCACTTCACAAAGCCTTATAATTGGAATGAATGGCAATTTTTGTTTATGCATTTTTAATTTTCTATTTATTTTTTGTAGAGATAGGACTGAAACATCCAAATATATGGATTCTCTGATTTAGGGGTCCAATAGCACATTTTATTAGCTTTAAGGCTACACGTTTGAAATTAACTGATCGGTATTGACATTGAAACATTTGGAGTAGATTGAGATATTTTTTGTTTCTGTTTTTAAAATGTAATAATTATATTTGAATACAGAAAAAATTTAAAATTTAAAAAATAAAAGTTTATTTTTACTCAAGAATAAAAATAATATTTTATTAATTTTAATTTTATATTTTTTATACTTAAAAATAACAATTACATTTTAAAAACCAAACAGAAAACACAGACATACTTACCTAAGAACTTGCATTGTTGTTTGTGCATAGCAGTTGCATTATAATCTCCTCTTTCCCCTTGTTTTTTTTTTGGTTGCAAATGGTGTAGGTGCGTCAAAGTCATCGAGATGCTGCAATATTGTTGTGAGAAATGTAGCTATGACTCTACACATTGTGCTTCTGTTTCCGACCTTTTGAAGCAGATTCCCAAGTAACTCTATACGTTGTGCTTCGAGTCTCGAGATCAATGGCAACTACATGACATCAATTGGCCTGTGGCTGACTGTATACCTATACTCTTGATGTGATTTTATAGTTAGAAACTTCACGTTACACATTTTGTATTGAAGCTGACATTTTGAACCATTGAAGCTGCTGTTTTACATTTAAAAAACAAAGAACATATTTTGTTTATGCGATTTTAGGCCAGAGATATCTCATAAATGAAAAAAATGATAAGAGCAAAGTTGTGACAGGATTTGTGCTCCACCTCTATCTCCTATTTTGTTCTTGTAGTTTCCTAAGATGTTATAATAATGCCTGTGTTTTGAAATTTAATTTACTCCCTTAAATAAATACAGTTTTGCATATCATTCAACTGTAGCGAAGTTATACTTCGAATTTCCTGCTAAAAAAAGTGAACAAATAATAAATCCAAGAATAAAGAGAGGATCCATATGTAATCATTACGCTTAGAATTCCAATGACCATTGACTGTGTACAGCTTACAGAGTTGGGATGAAAGGGTATACAAACTTTTCCATCTCGAAGTGTAAAAGAAGCAAAATCACCCACCTTTTTTGTAGTTGAATCCAGAAAAAAGAATGACGGGGTTGGCTAAATCTCAAGTTGTTGGTTGAAACATCCCTTCCCCAAAGAAGAAGCATTTGATGTGTGGGGACACGATGAAATAATCATTAATTCACAAATAACATACTGGTCCCCGAGCCGCAGTTGATGGTGAGATCCTTTTCCCAAAAGAACCACCAGCTCTGTAAGAATGATAATTGTGAAAATATACTTCATGATGATCACCTCATTGACTCTTGCAGTGTAAGTGGGATGCCTTCAGAACCATGACCATCTTCATCTGCATGCTTAGAATACCGAGGCAGAGTTGGCAACCCTGCACATGGTTTATGACATTATCATAATTCCCACCAAATCAAAATCTAGAAAACAAAACATCGGATACCATCATCCACAAGGAGTTTATATCAGAAAGTTGCTGAGGTGGCAACCGACCCTCAAAAAGCAACCTCATAGAATATCACAGAAACAAAAGGTATCCTACGAGAAATTTGTAATGTACCATCTGCCATGTCTTTTGTTTTGTGAAGAAGAAAAGTTCCAGCAAGGATTGTCACAAATCCACACATTTCTGTGACAATCTGTGTTGGATTCTGCCTATCCCAGTCCTGATGAAACATAATCAAACTCAGAACATGCTAATTTAAGCTTTATGTCATCGATTCGTTATAAACACCACATGAGCAGTGTCAATGAAACGTCATCATTATGAAACAACAAGAGCAAAAGTACTTTGAAAATTACCTTAAACATGATGACACTCGCCAAAATAGTTAGCGAGGTGAACATAACATAATATATAGGAGATACAACAGCCGTGTTAAAGGTATCAAGGGCCTGCATTCAGAGAAAACCAACCAAGATAACGAACTAAAATGAACCATCAAACCACGGCAAGTGAATGACAAAATAGTATGAAAAGAAACCCTTCTAATATGTGAATATTAAGCAATGCCCAAATTAGAATGCCAACTTAGAAATCAGTAGAGAGAGAGCCAAATATACTTGAAAATTGGACTTCCAAAATTTTCTTCCCTTATTCCACCCCAACAGATAATAAATGATGGTCTATCTAAATGTTAAAAACTATCAACTATCACGTCTTTTCTTAGGCCATTTCTCTCTCCAATGTTATTGTTGCCAAACTTCTACTTTATGCTCTCTTTCATCAGATAGGTGAGCTTGAGAATTTAATCAATTAAGAATCCAGATGCAAACAACTATTTAGGTTATTAGTGTTGCTAATTAGTTTGATATTGGAGCTTAAGACTTGAACTTGAGACTTCAATCAATTTCATGATTTCAATATTGGAACTTAAAACGATTTTGGGTTATTGATGCCCTCCTCTGAAGTATAAAAATACTGTGTAAAGCTCTTCATAGTTTTAAAATTAATCCCAAAGAAGCCATTTTTTGACAATCCAGGAGGCCCTGCAATCTCTAGTCAAGACAACCCAGGAACAAGATTGACCACGAGATGGAATTGAACAATGCATGATCTACGAATTTACTCATATGCAGGTGATTCAACGGTAAACAATCAATCAAATGAGCATTTAGGGTGACAAAAGATGTTGGCGAAAAAATGAAGGATCAATAACAGAGTACATAGATTATATAACGATATGCATAGAGAGATACACTTTACCTTGTTCAGATAGTTCATTTGGGTAAACACGCAAGCAATTACAATTAAAGCAAAAGCCCACGTTTGGGGATAAACTAGTTGATTTGTGCCTGACAGCGTCAATTTCAAAGCAATTCCAAGTGCTTTAACACTCATTACCTGTCAGAGCTCAAACTTGTAAATTCTCAGCAACAGGAGAATATAATGAAGTGACAAACTGTTGTTTTTTTACACATACCGACAAAGAACCAATAAGAGAACAAACTCCAATGTAAACCATTATATGAGTTTGACCATACTGTGGGACGAAGTGAATTATTAGTACAAATGCAGTTGTTATCACCAGAGCTGCATAAAAAATAAAACCTGCAAGAAGCACAAATGTCATAATAAGGATGATACCTAGCTATGTGACAAATTTGTTAATGGAGAATACGCTGATTACCTGGCTCTGTTGCAAGATCCCACACTTCTTTCACAGATACAATATCACGTTCTTGAGGGGCATGGAGAACAATTGTTGTAGAACCCACCACACAGAGAACACAACCAAGAACTCCAAAAATATGCAATTTCTCCCGTAATATAATATGTGCAAGAACGGCACTGTAAGACAGTATTTTAGAAAACACTATAGGTCTAAAATTGAAAATTCGAAGCTGGAGTGATTTTGATGTCATGCCTGATAATAATGCTCAGTGCACCAAGGGGAGTGACAAGAATAGCTGGCGCAAATGCATAAGCTGCAAAGTTAGCAATTTCTCCTAGAATCACTGGTGTCACAGTAATCAGTCATTAGAATTTGAATTCAGGAGATTTATTAAACATGAAAAAAGTTAAGAAACTGAGTAATGGTAAGCGTTCCATAAATGCTTGCACATTGACGGGGACTTAAAAATATAATGAAGCAAAATGTGACTAATAAAATAATTAAATGAATAACTATACAGAGAGGCATTTAAAACTTCAAAAGTACCGTGTCATCATTAAAAAAAGGAAATTGCTACATACAAGTGCCATGTGGCGCTTGCACGCAAACATGCTGATGTGGCACGTGTTGATTGGACAACAAGTTTACTAGGTCCAATCACGTCCAATCACGAGGTGACACATTGGCAGCGCTTGTACAAAGTAGGAACCTGCAGAGCTTTTTTTCTTTTAGGACAATTATGTTAGAACTTGAAATCCAGTCCAGTGCACTTCAGAACTTCAAGCCATGGGACAGGCCATACCCTATTCTAACTCCAAGCCCCCTAAAGCTCTTCATCCTCAATTATAAACATTTTATGTTTTTTTATTAGGATTATGTTGTGGATTTCAAAGGGCATGATGGGGGAGAAACCTTAGACTTACGCCTGCACCTCAAAAGATTAAAAAAACATCCAGTAGCCTTTATAACTATATGCAACATGGTGACATGTTGAATTGTTCGATGGATGAACAAAATTTTCATTAACTTAAACCAGTCCAGCATCCTCTCAGGTCAAATGCCATCGGATAGCATGAATTTTATCACATCTCACAGTTCTTGAAAAAACAAGTGCAAGTTATGGCCAATTTCAATCGACTGGTAGCTTCAAATCAGTTCATGATATGTTTTCCATAAATCCAAATCAATAGAAGAATTCATCATCATTTAAACTATCAAGCTAAACACACATACCAGGTTTTTTAAATTGGTGCTAACACATAACAGATAACGGACGTAATAATAAATTAACCGGACTTACTTGTTATCATACCCACCCACCACAGGGGTTCATATAAGTAAGAATAGCCGCCAACCCCTGCGAACAAATAAATGACCCTTCTTCAGTGGAACTCAATTATTACACATGGCCCGTAAGCTTAAAAATTCAATATAGCATGAGGTGTAAGCAGGTCTCGAATCATTGAATTTATGCATCCGTGTAGCTAGCAGGCTCATAGATTGCAACGGCATTTGATACAATGCTTTATTCACAGGCCTAGCCAGTGAATCAATGAAATACAAATCTGGGTTATGACTACTTCCTCTGAAATCTGGAAATCGGGCAGCGAATACATACATACATATATAAATATATATTGAGCTACAATCAGACAGTACCTGCCCTAACTCCGGACAAAGCGGCCTTCTTCAAGCCTTTTTTCTTGACGATGAAGCTAGCGCCGATGAAGAAGCTGGAGGACAGACCGAGGACCAGACCTTTGATGTTGTCGGCGGACATGCCCTTGTACGAGTCCTTCCAAAACTGTGAAGTCCCCTCGGCGGCCACCATGGTCTACTGACCAAACCAGAACAACCCTAGCTCCCAAAGACTCACCGCATAATGCAATCCTCGGATCTGAAGAATCGATGAAGGCTTGTGAAATCGTACAGTGAAGATAGAGTGTGGAGTGTGCCTGTCGATCTGGGGGTAAGCTGAAGACAGCTCGAAAAAGCAAAAAGACAGCTTGTTGTTGTTGTTGGGGGTGTCGTGTCGGTCAACTTGGGTTTCGGGGAAGAAGAAAAAATGAAGAATTCGCTTCGACTCGGAAGATGAGGGTGATTTGTTATTATTTATAAATTAAAATTAGATAAAAATTAAAGCAATAATAATAACAAACAATAATAACCTAAAATAGCAGGATTAGATATTGTAAAATCTGAACATATTTAAGATCTTGCGATTTTGTCACTACTTACCGTTCAAGTGATCAAGTCCATCCAACTTTGAAAATTATTAGTTGGCATGACAAGTGGTATTTACTTTTTTACATGATTCAAACCTTAACCAACTCACGGAAGGCATTACCATTGAGCTAATATTTATCATGTAATTAAAATCTATTTATTAACATATATTGCATATATCATACTAAATTATAAATCCCAAATATAATAAATTTTAATTTATTTTAATTTAAGTAATTATCTCAAAAGAGAGCTCAAATAAATTTAATGCGTTTCGAACAAAATCAAATTAACCTAAATCTATTGCTTTGACCAAATCAGATCGGATCGGATTAATTCAATTTGGTTTGAACTTATAGTTTGAAACATTGTCAATTTGAGTCAGTTTGATCCATTGATTTTTGAGTTCTTAAAAGTTTAAAGGATATGAAATAAAATAAATAAATAGTGTGTAAGAGTATCTCTAACATTTTATATTTTATCTTTCACGTGTAAATAATTTTTTACATTTAAATAGTCATTTTTCATATTTAACTTCAATACTCTTATTTATTTTATTTATATTTATATTAAAATAATAATTTTGAAACATGTATTTTCTCTCTCCTCCAACTAACACGCACAACCCCCATCACCCTCTTTGTACAGTCGCCTCACTCACCCCCGTTTAGTGTCGCATGGTCATGTAGCGGCTCCCCCTCCCCCGTCCGACGGCACCACCCCCTCCCTCATCACGCATAGTCGCACCCTCCCTAGGCCGACATTGCCCCCCCTTTTGACAGCACCCCGTCCAATGAAGCTAACCGGATCTGTGGAGGCAGTAAGAGAAAGAGATACAGAAAATGAGAGATGATAGAGAAAAAAAACTTAAAAAATAATAAAATAAGATGTAAATAATGAATAGTGACTCTTCAAATGTAAAGAG
Organism: Taxillus chinensis; assembly: GCA_023512835.1. Taxonomy (NCBI): domain Eukaryota; kingdom Viridiplantae; phylum Streptophyta; class Magnoliopsida; order Santalales; family Loranthaceae; genus Taxillus; species Taxillus chinensis. Next base: position 47,494,007 of record CM042088.1, on the reverse strand, counting down.
TTACAATAGTATTTTTCAAATGTAGAGAGTCATGTGAAGAGCCTATTAGAGCATATATTTGTACTTTTACTCTTTACATGTAGATAAAAAAGACTGTGTTGAAGTTGCTCTAAGCGTATCAATATTAATATATGTTAAATTTATAATTATAAATCTCAAAATTAAATAATATAATTTACAAACACAATACATCAAAAATTAACAAATAATTTTAAATAAATAAATTCAAAACATAAAATAAAATAAAAAATAAATAAATAATAATATTATTTGATTTGATTTAAACCATAATTTGAAAATCTCAAACCAATATATTATTCCCTCTCAAACCAAATCGAATCGATTTTTATTTAATTGATTTTTATTTAATTGCAATGGTTCAATAAATTAATTAATGAATTCAAATGATAAATTTATGATTTGATCATTTAAAGTTAATCACTACTTCAGAAACAATGTCTGTGAGGTACAAGTGAAAAACAACAAAAAATAATAATTAACAAACAAACAAAAGTTTTATAAACCCTAATTTGGGCAACTTTTTTCAACCATCCAATTTTTTGTGAGGCATGGATCCCGGGGGTATACATTACATGGACCAATTTTTCAACTTTCTTGGTTCAAATTGGAATACGTACAAAAGATACACACACAAAAGGCTACATGACTTATTTAATTTAGCTGACCAACATAAATCATATAAATTTCCATATAAAATTTTACTTTTGCAGTGACCAGCCATGCGTATGTATGTACAGACTCATACATCTCTCTATGTTGATGTAGCTGGACGCACATTGCGCAGGAAACATATTTCTATAGCAACTGCTACCATCACCATTCAATGGGTTGGGCTAATTAAAGAAGCTGAACTGCTGCAATTGCTGGAATTTTCTCCCGCAGTTTCTGTGTAACAGCCACTCGAACTGTCATGACTCCAGCTGCGGGACCGCTGATTCGGATTTTCACTATTGGCTCCTCAATTGCCACAAATTCAAGAGAGCCACCAGCAGAACCAACCAGATATGGCCTTATTTCTTCGAGGACCTGTAGTAGTCATTCGCAAGTCAATATACAGATTATCATTCATAGAAATAGGAATTAGAAGGCTTCATTTAAATTTAAGATGATAACCAAATGGCTACAATCTCACAAATTTTACATATCCAAATTTTCTTCCTCGCTTGGGAAGTGTTGGACATTTGAACCATCCAGAAGATTACATCATCATGCTTGGAAAACATCTTCCTACTATCTAAAGACTATAAATCAGGGTTGTCCGCACAAAACTTAACCCAAGTCTGCAAGGGAAAAAAATTAGCGCCACACTTCTTTATTCAATACTAAAATTTATAGCACGTCCTACAGCCATGTAATTGAGTTTCTTTCATCATGGTTTCAGGCATACCCTGACAATTTATGTCCGTGTGCGTCCACATTTTAGACGGGAAATGAGCACCCATTATGGTTCTCAAAAATATGAGCACCCATTTTCATCAAAAATCTGACTATTTATGTCCGTGTGCGCCCACATTTTAGACGGAAAATGAGCACTCATTTTCATCCGGCCCATTTATGCCTAGCCTGTGGCCGCTTTTTATATATATATAAAAATAATTCAACACTTAGTAAACAGCCCTTTTTTTTCCAATCTAAATCCTTTGCTTGATTTACATCCTAATTGTCAAGTTAATTCATCAGCTTTAGTATTTCTACCACATTATTCTATACGCATGGAGCAAGATATGGCATCCTTCTCTTTTCCCGCACTTCAATTCCTTGGGATTAAGTTAACACATGAAAGTTGAAACAACAATGACCACTGTACCGTACGAGGTAAAATATGGTCATCAGATTATAGCATAGAAGATGACTCTTATCACATGTGAATGTATAGCATAGACGATGACTCACATGTGAATGTATAGCATAGAAGATGACTCTTATAAATATGATTGAAGCATGATTTGAAACCAATAAACATATTGCATACAAGAAACAAATGAAGAGCAGCCAACCAGAGTACCAGACTCACACTTTGCATGCAAAAAAAAGATGGAATCCATTTTCCTGTTTTAGAATCGCTATAAAGAAGACAATTCAAAAATGCTAAAGAATGTAGGAGTACCTTCTCTATGTTTTCTTCATTCAGTTCAAGGCCAGTTTCTTCATCTGCTATGGGTTCCACAGCAACTATTTCAGGAATCTTTTCCATTAATCGACGCTCAATGCCCATTTTCATTGTCATCACAGAACTTGGGCAAGATCCACATGCTCCTTGCAACTTCAACCGCACCACATTTCCATCAATCTCATGCAATGCTACATTACCTCCGTCTGCCATGAGATATGGTCTAATTTCATCCAAGACAGTCTCAACATTTTCTGAAGTTAGTGGCAGTTCTGTAGTTGATTCTGGAGTAGCCACAGCCTTTACAACTGCACCATATAAAAACCGAAAATATATAGAATTAGTCAAAAACAAGGAATACTCACAAAATATAACTAAACCGTGGAAGAAATTCATGTCTCAAGGCCGTGCAAATTTTACAGCCCAACAGTGTTCAAAAGTACGATTTTACTTTCCCTCAGGGAAAAGTCAAAAAAAAAAAGAAGAAAAAAAGAACTCTACAATACATATAACACACTGCACCAATCCAGTGTGAATTAATAGCTTGAACTTTTACTGACATAATAATTGAAAAAACAATAAAAAGGAGAAAGATATTGCAGCTATTGAAAAGCATATAGCTAGAGCACCTATCTCTTGTACTCAGTAAGCTAAATAGGATTATGCACCTCCCTAAAACCATGATGCAAAACTTTAACCAACAAATCCGATTGAGAAAGTTTATTCATTTCTAGAACTGGAACGAAATTAACCGAAAATCTAAATAAACAAGCAAACAAACCAAAAAAATTAAAACCCAACTACATTAATTAAGCACAATTTCAATAACGAAAAGTGTAACCCACTAAAATTTACAATTCGTATAAATACCCAGTACACTTCGAATGTCGGAGTTCTGCGAAATCAGAGCGGCAACGAAGGCACAAAGGCAATAACGCTATCCCAACACACGCACCAACCAACGAAACCTTAAGGATAAACAATAAACTTCACCTCCGCGTCGTGTCGGATGACTCGGATGCTGAAATAGCATGCGACCCGAAGAAAGCCTCCGCCGCCGCACCGGCGCAAGCGGAATCCATGATTTGTAAAACCCAAAAATCTGCAAAATTTGTGGCATATGGTAAATCTCACGGGAAGCGCAGGTAGGGTTTTTTTTTTTTTTTTTTACGAAGAAGACGAACACGAAAAAGAACCTACCTTGACAGGAGAGGGATAGAGCGTCGAACAGGAAGGTTCTAGGGTTTGTTGGGCCCTGCATATTGATGATGAATTTAACGCAACCGCTTGCATCTTCATTCTTCTTCTCTTCCTACTCCACCTCTCTCGAATTCGTTAGGTTTGAAAAAAGCAGGGACAAGCGAAAACAAACTGACACCCGTTTGTTATGTTTACAGCACCAAATTTGCTTTTGTCTCTTCGTACGCGCTCGTTATGTCAGAAATGATCGTCTTCCATAAACACACTAATCCTTTAAAAAAAGCAGAATACCAAAACCATTTTGATCGGTAGTGGTAAATTTATATAAAAAGAGTATTTTTGATTGAGGTATTTTTTTATTTTTTAAAATGTAATAATTATTTTTAGGTAGGTATAATTAAAAAGTAAAAGTAAGGCTTTTCAGGTGAAAATAATATTTTATTATTTTTAATTTTATATTTTTTATGTTCAAAAATAACTAAAAAACAATTAAAATAAATATTTAATTATAAATTGAACTTAAAATTTATATTTTATTATAAATTTTATTAAAATTTTAAATTAAAAATATTAACTAATTAAATTTAGTTAGTCCAGAAATTTAATAAAAATTTTAATTAATAATACAAATTTCGAATTAAATTTGTATGAAAAAATTATAGTTTTAGCAATTGTATCACCTGCCAAAAAACATTGTAATAATTAATAGTAGAAGAACATATGAGAGATATTCTGCGCTCAATATAATTCAACACTATTTTCTGTTTGGTGCTGTGTTTGATTTTCTGTTCTCAAAAATATGTTTTTAAAAAAATATTTTTAAATAAATCAAATACGATTTGATTGTTTATACATGCCTTGAGATTGCAATGGCTTCATCCAAACCAGGAGGGGTGTCCAGTAGCTCTCCTAGGTTCAACTCTCCCTCTGTGTTTAAAGTGATACAGGACCAACCAAAGACAAATAGAAATTATGGTAAGGAAAGCAAAAAGATAGAATTTCATTGTCAACACGCATCAATGTATGCACCTTAAAGAGCAAAACTTAGCTTATGTTTGTTAGTGTTTGTTGTTTTTTTTTTTTCAAAAAATATTTTTAGAAATTATATTTAAAATTATTTTCAGTAAAATTGGAAACATATTTCTTGGATTTTGAGGGAGAGGGTCACCTGACAGCAGGAGGAGTGGCTGAAAAATAAAAAAATAAAAGTTAAAAACATTCAAATGATATTTTAATTTTCTGTATTTAAAAATACTTTATTTTTTAAAAACTAAAAACAAAAGCTATAAACAAAAAAAAATAAATACAAAAAATAGTCTGAAACTAAACCTTCCCTTACACCTCAAAGAAAAAATTAAGCCATCATTCTGCTACTCAAGACCTACCATGACTCAAAATTCAAATTTTGTAGCTTGATAAAGCGAGATACTAAAGTGCTTTTTGATTGTGAGCTGGGACTTTTGAAATAGAATAGATGTAATACAATATTTTTGGCGGTTTGCCTAGGATTCTAAAATGGGATGGTAAACAGTTTTTATTACGATTTCTTCTACAATTAGCTCATTAAAATTCGAATAATAAACAAGTCAAACCCGATTACCAGAATTTAGTAATTTTTTATTTCAATTTTCTTTTTCCCATATAGGCAGACGTGTTACGTCTGAAGAAAAAGTGGAGGACCAGGAAAGTCGACTTATACGAAGGACCAAAGGGGTGGCTTTTATATTCATCAAGGTGTAAAAAAATCAATAGATACATCGCTCTCCATGAGTAAAATTCATAACCTTACAGAACAGAACCATATTACTTTGATCTTTCACAGTTACACTCTCCTCTGTTTCCATGTTCCTGGTTTAGCAATGACTTCTCTGAACAGAACCACCATAATTCCGGATCCAATCACTGGCCAAGCTGCTCAAATTGCAATGAACGTAGGCTGCAAAATCAAAACCCATCCGGTGCATTGTGTGATAAGGGTGGTGTTTCTTTGCCTGTTAGATTTCCCTTTACAACCTTACAAACTGCATATCCATTTTCCTCCCCACGAACTCTAGACTGACCATCCCATCTTCCGTGTTTTGTTTCTTCCCAGTTGCCTTCTCGATCCTTTTTCTTTTTTTTCAGTAATGTCCGTGTGAGAGTGAGAATCCCAATCGAGTGAAGGTTCTTGTGTGGTAAGCTTGTCCACAATCTGCATCTGAGACACAACATATGTAACATTTTACTTTGAACTGGAAGAAAGTTATATATTCCCCATTCAGTATTAAATATGATACCAGGAAAGTGAAAATGAAGGTAGTTGCACTTTTTTTTGGTGAATGATCTGGCTAGAATGTAGGACACCAAGGAATTCATCGACAGCCCTTACCCACCTGCGGAAAGGACAAAATTGAGACAATAAAAAAAGTCAAATGTGCATGTATATGTGGATGGAAACGAAACATGACCCCCTCAAAAAAAAAAATACCAAAATGGTATAATTATATGCCCAAATAAAAATAAAAATACAAAGGTGTTACTTATAGCATGTTCTTGTGGGAAAATTTCAAGTATGTCTCCTAGGGGAGTCTTGCAGAAAAATTACAGCAAAAGATACCACTACATATACTATTTTTAATAATATTGAGGCAACAAACGTTCTCTTGATAGGATTGTATATTTAATTTTCTTTATAGGAGATTACTTTAGAGATTTTATATCTTTACCATTTTAGTATGTAAATAATTCATATTGTGTAAATAATCCTGTAATTATAGATCTTTTATATTTAGGCATTCATTTGTACTTTATAAGCATAGTACGGACAAAGGAATAAACACAGAAAATTGCCATGAATTTGTTAAATAATTTTTTGAAGCAAAACGGAACCGATAAAATGGTACAAATTGGTGTTGCGTCACCTATGATGTAGAATAGCAAGTAAAGAATGTGCCTCTAACTTTTTAGAGGATGAGATTAGGTCTGTCTAACTTCTAGGTAAGTGACAGAAAATTTGAACAAATATATCAATATGGATTTTCAAGTAAACGATGAGAAATAAGAGCATAATACCACATGCTATTGGCAGTGAGTCCTTCATAATGTGCTATATGCCCTCCATGTGTTGTAGTAGCTAGGACAATGTTTTTATTAGCCCTGCACACAAGTCAAACCCAGAAAGCCAGTATCTTGTGAACAAACATAAGCATCAAATGTCAAAGGCGTTTGTACAGAAATGTACTGAATTGCAGTACGAATTCCAGAAAAGCACTATCCACAAGATTATCAGACAAGCTTGTAAATATAGATAATTGTTTACGTAAGTGTAACTACAATTCAGTTGTTATAGGTATTTTGACAAATATTACATATAAAAAGGTTCTTTGGATCAAGTAAAATTAATAGTAACTAATGAAGGTAAAGTTTGGTCACCCACCTGCATTCTTCCCAAGGAATGGCTTCACATGAACAAACTGGATCATCCAAAGCGTTGATGCAAAAGGAGTGGCACAGCCACATTTCCCACAAAACCAGCACTGCTAGAATGCCTGTAATATCCATCCACAGTCTGGGAAAACAAGAAAAACTCTCCGTTATCTAAAGTCTAGGAAACAGAAACCCTGTGCTTGGCGCCATGGATATAAAGCCTTGATTTGAAATTGTGCTTCAACATCAGTTATATTATAAAAAATTCATATCATAACAGGACCAAAATCCGAATTCCAATACAGTGCTCCTAGAGTGGGGTCAATATATCAAAGAAAATGGAAAACTTAAACTTTATAACCTTAAAATTTCCCATAAGGCGTGCACCACTGTAGTAATATTCTCGAAGGGAGCGTGCCTGTGAGAGCACAACGGTAATAATCAACAGAAGAACATGTTAGCGAGAACTATTGAGTTAGAAGCATTAAAATGGTAACTGCATATGCATAATAATAGGTGAATTTTTCATACTGTCAACACCCAACACAATCAAGATCACGATACAATGTATCTGATTAAGCATGGTCTTCTAGCCACAGGATCATATCCTAGATTCCCATCCCTATTTGGATTGATATCCAATAAATGAAGTCATAAAGACAATTCATAGAGTAAGGAAACGGGGAAAAACCTTTTGGATGCTTTTGTAATCTGCAAGACGAGAAAAAACAGGCTGATGCCTACAGAAAAATCAGGTACAGTAAGGCATAAACAAATAGCGTACCAATTTGAAGCATTTCATAGAGGATTAGCCAGTCATAAATTATGTTATGCAGGAAATTTACTAACTTTGTTTCCTATATTTGAATGAGGGGATAAGAACGTACTCTTCAGCATGACACTGCAGGGAAATTGTTATGGCTTTGTCATAAATTTTTTGCATGAAGCTGCGGTTTAGAAACCTGTCAAATACCTTCAAAAAAAGAAAAGAAAAAGAGCAACCACTGTAAATCTGGCCATTATGTTATATATAGTTTACAACCCCCTACAATAGTATAAGTAGCCATTAAGGTGTGTTCTTCAATTGCTTTGTTGTTTTCTTGTTCCCATATCATTTTTTTGGTTCTAAAGTGTCCTTAAAATATCTTGCTAACTGTACTTGACACTAAAACAAGAAAATATCTTTGGATCGTTCAACTTAAAATTGTGGGAAGGAGAAAGGCCAATTTTATATGTAACATTTCAAGCTAAAGCATGCAAAAACCAAAAGCAAGGGAACTTCTACATTTGTCTGGCTGGAATTCAGGCTTGAGCTTAAGCCTTTGCTGTAGTATGAAATCCAAGCTATATCTGTAAAAGCTCTTGTTCATTGATAGAAACTAGCTATAAATAATAAAACTGAAATACTAACCTGAAGATCCCAAGGACAGCAGACTGCTGCAGCCCCAGCAAGAGGGACATTGACCCCCTCCTCTCCAAGATATTTTACCTGATTACACTTTCAAATTAGCTGGCCATTTTAAAATGCAGCCTTAGTAGGAATTGAGTTGAAATTAACGTAAGTCAACACAGATAAGAGTGATTTAACCCGAGGTAACATAAGTAAATTCAAGAACTATACGTATTTCAGATAAACCTCTATATTTGCAACAAAACCAAGAATGTAATTAGGACGTGATAAAACAAACACAGAACAGTAACCCTATAGTTAAATTATCTTTTTGGATGTATTTACACTAACAGTTTTTAAATCTCATGCAAATAACCTCATACGTTTATATATATATATATATAGCTAAAGATATCGCACATGATCCACCAGAATGACCTCATAAGTTCATAGAAAATAAAATAAGTTGTAATTTATATATCTACCAGAAGATTGGCGCCAACACTAGTCCCTACTGCATATATAGAAGCTTCAGGATATTGGCGATGAATATGGTTAATCACTTCACGATTATCTTGTGTCCATCCAGCATTGCAAACTCGATCAGCCTGCCATACATACATGCAGAATGTAAAGTTCACATTAAGAAAACAAGCTTAACATCCAATAAAAGAAGCCCTGTATGATAGCATAAATATTGTGATATAAGTAATGATAGAGCAACAAATACACATTTTGAAATGCTAAAATTATTGATACATTTAAAAAACTTGATCCCCAAGTAGGAGTTACGCGTTCTAAGAGTATTAGCATTGGATTAGCTATTGCTCTCTTTAAAATTTAATAAAAATTATATTTTTTCATAACTCTAAAAAAAAAAATTATATTCATCAAATTTAACATTTAGGCTTACAGTCATTGGTACATCTCCAAAACCGCGATGATTGCTCACACAAACATTCCACCCGTGCTTTGCCATCGTGATGGCAAGATGCTTTATATACTGTTCCAAATGTTTTAGTAGTATTAAGGGTTAATTAACTAATGATAGAAATGAACTGTTAATTACAAACAAGTTTGGATATTTTATATGTCAGGCAGGCAAATTAGCCAAAAAAAAAAAGGAATTAACTTACCGGGAAAAGGGAGTCACTTCCTAGGCCAGGAATTACCACTACAATAGGGGCTTTGTCGTCTTTAAGGTTGCGGTTCTTCATGGAAGGGACATTCTCTAGCAGCACTACATACAATACAAAGAACAAAACCGGGATTTGATATACTCTATTTTTTAATTCATCATTTAAAACCCAGTAATAATTAAGTACCATGATAAATCAATGGCTTGAAACCATTAATGACACCATATATGCTCATTACCAAGCTAAATAAAGAATGGGTTCAGACCAAATAATTACCATCTGAACTTCTCAGCCAGTCCAAAGCAACCGTTCCTCCATCACTTGTATGGAATATTTCTCTATGAAAAAATAATAATAATTATATGCAAAATATTAAAAAAAAAAAAAACGACTCCTAATTGTACAAGCATAGTAAGCAGAGCAATTTTAATAGAAACTGTGTGAACAAAACTGTTTTTTAAAACTGAGTTCAAATGAATTTTAAAAATAATTATCAGATTATAAATAAAAAAATTTAAATTTATCAGATTAACTATTTTTCAAAATAATTTTATTTTTTTAAAATAATATCAATAAATAATTTTATTTTTTTAAAATAATATCAATAAATAATTTTAAATTTCTTGTACGCACTAAACACCTGTTTTAAAAATTAATATATAATAACTGTTTTATATGATTTGATTTGTATACAAATATATGACGTGGGAAAGATTGCTCACCTGGTATACGAAACTACGGGAGGCCTCCCAAAGAAGCTCATAAATGCAGTCTGCAGGTGGGGACTAGCAAGCCATGGTGTCCCCAAATACCTGAATCAATAGAAATTACAATTTATGAGCTTGGTATCGATGTCACCCTTATTAAGTTTTACCTCAAAAATATAAATTCACACTAGTTTTTGGTAATCTAAATAAATAATATATTATTTAATATATTATGTTTATTCTTTTTATTTTATTTTTATTTTTAAATATAATTTTTTATTTAATATTTAATATTTTTTTATTTATTACAACTAATCAAAATTATATAATAAAAAATATTTAGAATAGTAATGATTTAGATATGAAATTTTTTTCTTTAATTTTTATTTTTATTTTCTAAATTTTAAAATTTAAAGAAGATAGTTCCTAATCATTTAAATATTTTTTTATTCAAAATTTAATACTTTATTTAAATTTTAAAAAAAAATATTTTTTAGATGAGCTGATAGGACATTTTCTTTATATATATAAACACCAGATTCGTGTTGTAGGTATATGCATAATTCTTAAATTCACCACTTTCATAAAAACACTAATTTTAAAATAATAATAATAATAATAATAAAATTAATTTAATAAAAACAAAATTCAAAATAATTTGGAAAAATAAATTACACACCCAAATCATAATTACACCCAAATCCAGACCAGCTATATAATATTATACACTAATATTATATACACTATAATACAAATATTAATATATGTATATAGTGTGTATATTAATTTTCCTTTTTATTTGTATATTAGTGTATTATAGTGTAATAAAAATATTAATATATATTATTATCCGTATATCTTATCTTTGGTTTGGGTGTGCTCATTTGTGTTATTAATATTAGGTAAATTATTTATAAGCATATTTATAAATATTTTAATAAAAAATAGTGTGTGTGTATATATAATAAAAAAATTAATCTGTAACGATTTATATTTTCTGAAATAATATAATTATATAAAATTTATTTAATAAAAAAGAAAGTTTAAAGTAATAAAAATAAATAAAATTTACAAACTAAATAAATAAATAAAAGAAAATACAAACATAAACTAAAGAAAAAACAATAAAATAATATAAACTTATAGAATGTTTATTATTTATCATACTATATATTTTAATATAAAAATTATTAGTAAAATATTTTAATACTACAAATGTGTGTGTGTGTATAGATGATTAATTACCTTCCACGAAGGATGCGACAGCGGGACACGACGGAGTGGTACAGCGGCGAGTGCGGGTGAAATATGAGGTTCACGGCGTGGCCTCGGAGTCCGGTGAATAGGTCGTCAAGGAGGTGAACCTCCGTGAGCCTATAAACACAACAGAGGAGCGCCGCCGCGAAGGTGAGTAAGTAGGTGGAAGCAGGCACGAGAAGCGCCGCCCGGATGACGAGCTGAGCGGGCGAGTAGTCCGCAACATCAATGCAGCTGCTGCGTTTGCCCGCCGCCGTGTCGCGGCGATCATCGGAGAGGAGGAGAGTGCGAAATGAGGGGAGTGGGAAGCGGAAGAGGGAGAGGGAATAGTTAGAGACAAGGAGTGAGAGAGCGAGGAGGAGGAAGTAGTGGGTGGTGGGGATGAAGGAAGCGGCTCTTAGTAAGAGCTTGTAGGTGGGTTCCATGACAGAATAGTGATATGTGTGTGTGTGTGTATTAATTGTTATGTTGTATGGAACTAATTAATGGCAGCGTGGTGGTGCGGTACTTATATATATATTAATTGAAGAGGGGTGTGAGGGAGATGCAATCAAACTCACGAACGTAAACAGATCGATTGATCTGTGGAGGAGTCCAAACAAATAAATAAATTCAAATTAAGTGGCAGAATAAAATAATGATCAGACTAGTCTCGTAAACAGAAGACCCATTCAATTCGTTTGCAAAGGTCGACCATGGACCATTGTTGACATATACCATTATTATTATTATTAACACATATCGTGCCGTATGAATCACCCGTCGGATGGTGACGCGCAATATTTGTGTGATGTTTTTTTTTTTTTTAAGAAAAAATTAAACCATCTCATTTAAAAAAAGTTTTTTTAGAAGGTGACTATGTTGTCTTATTTATTTTGGAAGTTGCCTTGCTCAACTTTCTTCCCCTACTCAAGATAAGCTTCAAATTCTCATTGACATAGTGGGATCTACATTTTAATGCTTTTGAATTCCTCTGAGGTTGCATGAATGAAAGAATATCATTTATGAGGGTAAAAATAAGAGTAGTTATGGTTTTCCAATTATTCTTTTTTTAATTAAAATTATAAAAATAATAACTTTTTACCTCTTTTTCCTTTCAGCCAAACAATAATATTTTTTTACGTCTTTTTCATCTTTTTTTTTTCCACCTAAAATTTTTCCATCCCTTTTCAATATCCAACCAAACAAAGGGGTAAAGTCACCATATGGTCTTGCCTCATAGTGCTCATCTTCAAGCTCTGCTTGATTTATGGCATAATATATATTACCCTGAGTTTGTTTGGTTCTTAGGTATTACCCAAACATGGACGCGGCTGTGTTATATGTTCAAATTTCAACATATATAGCCTCCTTGATGTGTATGATATATATATTTGGGCCCAGACGTTAGATTTCAATTTCAACGCAAATTAAAACAGGTACATTAATGATAAACCACATTACATTTATATGGAAGGAAACACCAACACGCGGTCGGCCTTTGTCCCCATGGTTTTGTGGCGGGACGACCGATTTGGGGTTGCCTTGCACGAGTCTGATCACCATCCAACTCAGACTCAATGGCGCAGTATGTGCCCCAACTTTTACCATTTTCTTTCACGTACCAACGCAACGCAAGAACAATAAATATTTTAGGCTGCTATAAATTAAGTCCGAACCTACTACCCACTCTTCTCCTTATAATATAACGTTTGGCTTTACTACGTACAGTACCCTTACAAATTTATGTTTTGACATTCAAAATTTTGATAGTCAGTCTGTAATCAAGATTAGGTAATTATCGAATAACTATGTGATAGCATATAAGATGTCAACTACGCAACATTTTTGATGTGCAACATTTTATTGAAGAGCGATCAAGTAATTTAATTAAAATCAATAAATATTTATTATGACAACTGTGCAAGGAAAATGTCTACAACAAAACAAAAGGCTTGTATTGATAATTGATAAATTATGTTATTTGTTTTCTTATTTAATTATTAATTATTAATACTATGTAGCGCGTCGCGTTGATGTTGGCTGAATAATTGGGTTCCGGTGTTCCTCCCAATGCGGACCAAGATTTCAACACATGCAAACAAAAGTAAAAACAAAAAACAGCCCAGGAAGCTGAAGACAACGCGGATTTCCAGGAAAATGCGTAGGCGGCGGTGCTGCGTTTGGTCGGTTTTTGGACCCACGGTTTGGGTGGCGGGACCCGATTTGGGTTTTAAATTTTATATGCATCGCACGATTCCCATCACCACCCAGTTCCATTAATTTCAAATCCACCACGTACGCCACCCAGCTCGCCACCTGCGGATCGGTCGTCGCTTCCACATTGATTTTAGACTCCACTGGGCCACTAGTCTACCCTGTCGTTGCGATTCTTCACCCCTGCTGATGCAAGCTGGGTTGATTTTATGAGGTTTTTGTTGGAGGGATTCAAATGGTCCCCATTGCATGATTGCTCGGATGATGGGAAATTGAGTTGGACTCAAGTTTTATGTAGTTTCTTCTTCTTCTTCTTCTTCTTCTTCTTCTTTTTTCCCCCTTCCCATGTAGTATTAATTTGACTATACAATTATTACTATACTATTTTAATTTAGGTCTATTTGAATGAAGGCAGTTTGAATTATTTTTTTAAATTTTTTATTGCATCTTTAAAATAAAAGAATAATATTACTTACAGTTTTTCTCTTTATTTTTTTTATTAAAATTACATCAATTTGATTAATTTATTATTATTATTAAAATAATATTGATTAAAAATTTATTTATCAAAAAGATATCCCTTTAATAAAAATACAAATGGACTGTAAAGTAGTTTTTATTTGGAAATCATATATGAAAGTTTTCAAAATAGAATACTTCCAAGTTAAATCAGCACTATTAGCATCATTGCTATTTCAATACTTTATTTATATTTGTTTTAAATTTTAACTATTAAATTGAATATTCACGCATAAAAGTTCAAACCATTTCAACAGTTAATTTTTATGCAGACAAGTGGAACAAGTGTTTAGCAAATAAATAAGTAATTATAATTTATTTATTTATTCAATAATTATTTTATTTCAATTAAAGTTGTACATAAATTAATTATTAAATTACTATAAAATTTTATAAACATTTATAATATATGAATATTATTCATGAATCATGATTGATTTTTAAAATAAATATAAATAGAATATCGAAATATTAACAATCTAACTAAAAGTCATTAATCGTGTTCTAGTAAGAATATCTTCAACACTAGTCTTTAAATTATCTCTATATGTCAAAAAAAAATCAAATGCGAATTATCATTTTATAACTTTAACTTTAACGATAATCTTTTAAATTATTTGTAATTGATTCTTCCTTTCCCTAACCCTCTCTCTCTCTCTCTCTCTCAATTGTCACAAATCAAGGGACAGTGGCGGCTACTTGAGATCTTTCTTTGTCGGTTACTTCTCTCTTCCTCTCTCTCTTCGGTGTTTAATGGAGGGACAATGGCGACAGAGGCGGCAGCAAGTAGAGGAAGGAGGCAGCGGCAGTGACCAAAGGAAGTAGGCGGTGGCAGCGGTGGGAGGAGGCAAACCCAATGCGAGAGAGAAGCACAAGAAATTTATATTCCCCCCCCCCCCCCCTCCTTTCTCAGCCAGCCCTCTCCGTCGATGGGTTTGAAGTGGGATATGCCTTTGATCTCCCAGAGGCACGAGTAGCATTGAGATCTTAGTGACTCAAGGGAGGCAATCAAGGGACAATGGCGGCTACTTGAGATCTTCCTTCATCCGTTACTTCTCTCTTCCTCTCTCTTCAGTGTTTAATGGAGGGACAATGGCGACGGAGGAGGCAACAAGTAGAGGAAAGAAGCGGTGGCAGCGGCGACTGGTGGGGGAGGCAAACCCAGTGGGAGAAAAGCAAAAGAAGATAAAAAAAATAACAAAAATAATATAAAATGATATAAATGATAACAATGACTCTTCAATAGAAAATCAAATGAAACTTCATAATAATGAAACGTCTCATTTTTAACATGGACCATTTATTTGTAGTCTTGTAGATAATAAAAAAATATGTTGTAATTGCTGTAATGGGATGTTGTATGTACGTAGAGACCCTAATTAATTTCGATAATATAATTTCACTTTTACTTTTTAGGTTTTTTGAAATATCAGTAAATTTATTTATATTATAAATAAATTGAATAGTGTAGGGTGTCGTGAAACTAGCGCCGCCATCACTACCGATCCGTTCGCCGCCCTCCTCTCCGGTCGCTGTCTTTTCCTCGTTGGTCCCCGGAACCCCCTGCCGGGTACGCGGGGTGGAGACGCGGCGCGTATCGCGATGTGCGTCGTCGGAGGAGGAGCGCGGTGGTTCGAGCACACCAGGCCGTCGATCGCCAAGAGGTTCGTTCCTCAATTCAGACCTATTTCTGCACAGCTCCTTGGGACCGCCTCCAAGATCTCATCCGTGGGGATCTTCGAGCCAAAACCCTGGTCGGAGACCGAGTTCGCACGTATCGTGTGTGCAAATTAAGGAATAAGAGCGCTTATGTTTTTGTTAAATGAATTTTTTAAGAGGTTGCTCTCATACTGTGTGTTCATTAATTATTTCGGATAAAATTGTTTTCATTATTAAAATCTTTATCGAAACGAGCGAAAATAGCTAAAGCTTGTTTTAAAAAAAAAATAGTAGCTTCATTCAAATTAAGATTCAAAAAAATGGTACGTTTTTTTCATTTTGTATTTTGATGTTATAACTTAAATTTGTATTGAAATTAGAGTTTGAAATTTTAATTTTAAAAATAAATCGTGTTTGGGATGAGAAAAAATATGTTTTTAAAATTAAATTTTATAAAAACTAATAAAAAAATATGGCTGAAAGAAAGAAAATTTGGTCAAAAATAATAATTAAAATATATTATTTAAAACAACTACTTTATTTAGGATTTATTAAACAACGAAAATATGATTTGAATAAAATATTATTTTATTCGAAAAATAAATTTATCAAATAAATTTTATATTTCGAATTCTATTTTTTAAAAATAAAATTAGAATTTGAAAACCCACAACTAAACAAACCCTCCCTTCTGAAACCTCGAATCTTCTTCTGACTCTGTACCTCTCCATGTCCCTGTCCCTGTCCCATCTCGTCTCACTAAGTCCTGGACTGTGTTTTCCGGCAAAAATCGAACGAACGAACGATCGTGCATGATACCCGATCTACCCATTTTATGTTCCAACAATCGAGGGCGAGAGACTGATTGAATTGTCGATTGAGTTGGAGTTGGAGAGAGAGAGAGAATGGCATCGACGCAGCCGCCGCCTCCGAGCAAGATCGAGCGAGCGCATCAGATGTACCGAGAGGGACGCCACCAGCAGGCCCTAGGATTTTACACTGAAGCCCTCGTCATGGCCAAGTCCAACGCCCAGAAGATTGCCCTTCACAGTAATCGAGCCGCTTGCTACCTCAAACTCCACAATTTCAAACAGGTTCCCATTTTTTTCTTCTCCTTTTCCAGCTCTCTCTCTCTCTCTCTCTCTCTCTCTCTCTCTCTCTCTCTCTCTCTCTCTCTCTCTCTCTCTCTCTCTCTCTCTCTCTCTCTTTGTTTTTGAATGTTTTTTTTTCTTGTTTGATTCACGTCCTGGGTTTCCCTTGGAATTTGATTTGAACTTAATCTATTTCATTTGATTTTGCTGTAAACTGGGTTGTCGACACTCATATTCAATAAGTACAAGTGACTGATAATGGTTGTCATATAGAATTTTATGCACTCTGGAGATCTATTCTAGAGCCTGGAGAACATAGGTGTTTATATAATTATTTGAATCTTCCACATGCTATCAAAATTCAAAAATTAGGCTGGTTTTATTTCACTGCTATTACGGTGAAAATTGATGAAAATAAAGAAAAACGACCTGCACAGCTTTACTGGGTTTATATTATATTATGTGTTCGCTTGGAGTCTTTGTTTTTATTGATTAATTGGAGTTTTTTTGAATTAACGGTTTATACCCGAGTTGCATTTCATGTCTAGAATTCAATAATTAGTACTATTCTAACTTATTTTATGTGCATCTAGGACCTTAACTTGATTTTGTGAGGGCGTTGGCTGAACTGTATGTATCCAGTGTCCTTCTTCCGGTCTGTACTAGTCACTGGGCATGGAGGTTGTCGATAGGAAAAAAAATTACACAGCCTTTTACATGTAAGAGGAAGAAGGAATAGAATGCTAAATAATAATTAAAAGTCTAAGCAGTGGCTGAGTAATCTTAGACCCAATATAAGAATCAGAGTAATTGTGTTTTGTTAGTTGATAGAAATTTGAACTTTCCTGGAGCCTCCCAGTTATTAGAAATTTGTTGTTCACAAAAATCTTATGAACCCACTTTTACATCATAAAATGTCAAGCTACTTTATTTTGGAAACATGTTGCTTCAGCTTCGCTCATAATTGCTTCAGCTTCACTCATAATCTTTACAATTTAAATGCATTTGTTACAATGATTACTTTGAGAGAGCTCGGAACATAGGATTGCCGCACATTGCATAGTTTAGAGTAATACTTTTTGTAATTGTTGAATGTCAAGACATGGATGAAATTTCAACTTCTAGTGTCAACAATGTATCTTGGAAAGTGTATTCCAATCAAGTTGCCTTATCAGGCTGTAGAGGCAGAATGTTGATATTTGAGAATATGCATCCAATCTATACAAATGCCCTCTGTCCTTTGAGTCCATCTTTCCTATTACTTCGACATTGTTATGTCATACATTTTCTGAACTGCAGTGGATATGCTATTTTATGTTATATTCAAACGTCATCAATTTTAAGTTATTCTCGTGGTCTGGTTTTTCTTAGCAAAAGAGTCAGCTGAATATCAACTGATAAATTGATCACCATCTTAGGCAGCTGAAGAGTGTACCTCAGTGCTTGAGCTTGATCACAAGCACACTGGGGCATTGATGTTGCGAGCCCAGACTCTAGTCACACTCAAGGAGTACCACTCAGCACTTTTTGATGTCAATCGGCTCTTAGAGTTGAATCCATCGTCAGAAATGTATCAGAATCTTCAATTCCGTTTGAAAACACAATTGGTACTTTTCTATTCTTTAATTCATATACTTGTCTTTTGTAGAACACCATAAGCTGAGGATTATTAGCACTGATTCATTTTGAACACTGCCATCGGAAGGGATATCCATACTCCATAGGGGGATGTAACAAATGATAAGTTTAACCTTATTGCATAGTAATGTTATGCATACCTGTTAAAAGTCACAGCGCAGGTTTGCTGTCCATTCTGGCATTAATTTTTGCCACTCTCAAAAGTCAAAAATGTGAGGCATTCTGGCATTATAAATTTTATTACATAATTGGAAAACATGAAAAGTTAATTCTGTAGCACTTGATCTCTCATTCTGTCACTAAAAGATTTTTTTTTTCCCGCTCAAGAAAAGTCGCTTGCCCCAATTCCTGAATGTGAAGTAGAACTAGAAGAAGATGAAGAACTAGAAGAAGATGAAGAAGATGACATGGTAGAACCTAAAAGTGAGGAAGAAGAAACAGTTTATGGACAAGAAGTTGAAGAATCACATGAGAAGAAAGAAGTGGTCACTGGAGCTGCAGAAAGAGATCAGAAAGATTCTGCTTTTCTGAAGCAGAACATCAAGGAATCATCATCTCAAGAACAGTCTAAGGGATGGCAAGCCATACCGAAACCGAAAGGGCACTCAAATCTTGATTACTCGCGTTGGGACAGGGTTGAAGATGGCTCTAGTGAGGAAGAAGAAGATGACGATGATGACAGTAAGCCACAATATAGGTTCCGTGTGAGAACAGTTGGGGTGCAGCCTGTAAAGTAAAAAAAGGTAAATGCAGTGATAAGTTATCTTGTGGGGTTCAAGAAGTTAAATCTTTTAATGAGACTTCATCGAGATTTCTCGTCATCAAGATCAACCGGTGAGATTCAATGATTTAATGTTGATATCCATCTTCCTTTTAAACTTGGTGGATCAGCAGCATTGACATGATGAACTTGCCCCCTCGAATATATCACAGAGGTATCTCGATTGTGCTGCAAATGCATATTGTTACACACTTGAAAACTCCAGTCTATTATTATTATTTTTTTTATTTATGTATATAGAAATATGGTGTTGTGGTTGTAAAATAAAATATTAAAATGCATTGGGCGAATATTGTTTTTGTTTTTGTATATTTAGCGGCAACATTGGTCTCATGACCACTTTAACTTTTTGCAATACAAATGATCGAGCTTTTTGACATTAAACATTTTCTCCTTGGGTTTGAAGGTTTTGAGATGGTAATTAAAAAGAGTACAAATAATATCTATAGTAAAATATTATTTCCCAAAGAAAATATTATTCCAATATTTTCCACCCCGCTGAGCATTTTCATCTTTCAAAATATACTTAGAAGGTTGCTGGTTCATTCCTCACTCTCTTTTTTTCGTAGTTTCTAAAAAAGATTTTTTTCTCTGGTCCCTTAAACATTTCATTTGCATACAGTTGAATTTGCAAAGGGTTGATCTGTTTTTCGATTACCATTCTGGTTTGGTAGACAATTGTTGGGCCAACCAACAGCTAGATACAATGCTTGCTACATCCATTAAACCTCAAGCATTTGATTGTCCCTGTGTCCACTAGATTCATGGACATGTCTCATTAGATGAATCAACGACTTTTATCATCATTAGATACTAAGTCTTCGCTCTGTGATTTCATCATTAGACAATTGTTGGGCCAACCAACAGCTAGATACAATGCTTCTACATCCATTAAACCTCAAGCATTTGATTGTCCCTGCGTCCACTAGATTCATGGACATGTCTCATAGTTTCTTCTCTCCAACAACAAAAACAAGAAACCAGAAGTTTCTCTCCAACAAAACAAGAATTTTACATCAAGGTGATAAACCAGTAGAGACCAGTAGTTTCTTCTTCTTCAAAAACAACAGCAACAACAAAACAAAAAAATAAAATAAATTCCAAATTCATTTCAAGTCGATAACTTTCATCATCACGTAACATGGGGGTTCCCAAATTTACATTAAATAAAAGAAAGATCGTAAGAGGAAGCCGAACAAGAACAGAGGGGGGTTCTTCTCCTCCAAAACCCCAAATGGAAACCTTAAAATGTAAAGGAAAACAAAACAGCAGATCCGACGAATGGAATGAATGACAGAGAGTTTAGTCTTGGTCGCACAAAATGTGCCTGGTGAGAGCCAGCACGGAGCAAGCGACGGAGAAGAAGAAGAGGGTGACGGAGTCCCTCCCGGACCACCTCCGGGTCGGAGGCTTGGAGTCGACACGCAGGCTCTTGGCGCGTCGGAGGGCGTCCACCTCCTTGAGCAGGTCAAACTCCAGCCCCTTCCTTCTCAGCTCCTCCACGCACTTTCCCAGCAGCTTCCCGTCCTCCTTCTCCCTCGCCAGCAGCTTCTCCGCGTGGGTCTCCACGTCCGTCTTGTAGCGGACGGCCCAGATGATGCCCAGAGAGAAGAGGAGAGAGCAGAGGCAGGGGACCCACGCTCGGCGGCAAGCGGAGGAGGAGGCAGAGGCCGGGGAGGCGAAGAGGAGGACCAGGGCGGTGGAGTGGAAGAGGAAGAAGAGGCAGTAGAGGTGGGAGATCTCTTTCCGGACGGCGTCGATCTGGGTCTCCTTCAGGGAGATGCGCCGGAGAATGAGCTCCTCTTCCTTGAGCCACTGCTTCAGGAGGAGCCTGTGGCTCGGCGTCTCCGCGATCTGCTGCAGCGGGTGCGCCGCCCCCGTCATTATCGACGATCTCGTTCCTGTTCCTGTTCCTGTTCCTGTTCCCGCTGTTTTACCGGCGATGGCGATTGAGGAGGCAGAATCGCGATCCGCCAGGGGGGTCGAATGCGCGTGTGTGACTGAGTGTGGGTGTGTGGGTGTAGCAGTAGCAGAGAAGAGACGATGATGGAGATGGGAGAGGGATTTGGGGATTTAAAAAGAGGCCCCGCCCGTTCCATGTGGTAACGGTCGGATTGTTTTCGGGGTGTACTAAATTAAATTAATGTTTTCGTACTCCCCATTTCCAACGGTCGTTTTTCATTTAGTCGCTGTCTTTTTTATTTACCAAGCCAAGTCGCTTTCGG
Organism: Taxillus chinensis; assembly: GCA_023512835.1. Lineage (NCBI taxonomy): Eukaryota > Viridiplantae > Streptophyta > Magnoliopsida > Santalales > Loranthaceae > Taxillus > Taxillus chinensis. The sequence continues at coordinate 47,472,669 of CM042088.1, read as the reverse complement.
GAAGGAGTGATTTTACATGTTACAGTGGCTCCATTTTCTTATAATGAAAAGGTATAAGTATAAGCATGTTAATACATTTGATACACAACCAAAAAAAACATGTTAATTCATTTTTACATGTTACCGTGGCTCTAATTTTATAAGTAAAAATATGTTAATTCATTTGATAAATAAAAAAAATACTTACTAAAAACGTTTTAATTTTTTTTTCAATAAAAATGAGAAAGAACTTAAGAGTTATTTCCAAAGTTGCTTTAATATAAATCAACTTTAAAAATTTTAAAATACCAAAATTAATTTTAAAATACCAACACTCAGTGGCTGATATTCATGAATAATTCTCGGTGGCGGCAAAGAGAGACAATAATAGATGGAGGCGATGCAGTGGCAATGGTAGAGGAGGCGGGGCGGGGGTAGAGGGAGGGGACAGAGATGACAACACGGAGGCAGTGGGGGCAAAGGTAGATGGAGGCAATGTAGCCTATTCTTTTTCCTTTAAGTTTATACCAAGTATCAAATTTTAAGAATATTTTTATTTTCTAAATATCTACAAGAATTTTGTCTTTGATTTATTAAATATTTATTATCTGCTTTTAAAATTTATAATATATTTAAAATTATAATTTATCAAATACTTGTCTTTTTATTTTCATACCGATTTTGTTTTCAAAGACAACTAAAAATAACTTCTTTTAAAAGTACAATATTATTAAATTATATATATATATGTGTGTGTGTGTGTAGGTGCCAACACGCATATAACATAACCTTTTATAATTTGTCTATTGAAGTTTTGAATTTGGTTCAATGTGTAATTAATCCTAATGAAATCAATACGGCTTAAATTATTATTTCAATTCGAGTGAAATAGAACAAGAAAAATACCTTTTTGGTATTTAATTATTTATAAATTTAATCATATATCAAGTGAAATAATTTAAATGGAGTAATGAGAATATTATTTGAGTTAGGGGTTAATAAATAGGAAAATAAAATGGACTAGTCCAGTCTAGTTTGTTGTGGGGTGGACTAAATGGACCCGCATCTCATTATAGACCATAAATAGACCATATAGTTTGCACCCATGCGAACTAAAATGGTTTGAAAGAATTTACCGCAAAATCATTTCTTGTCAATAGCTATTTGATAAAGATGGTGAGAGAAATCAAAAGCATATATTAATATATGAGTATAATTACTTTATTTGTTTTATTACATTTATGCTTCATTAATGCAACGCGAAAACTATAAAAGATTGATAGCCACATAGAATCTCTTAAATAGCTTGCTAATTTAAGGAAACCTGAAGAAAAAATTGATAAAAATTAACTTTTAAGTCAATAAAGTGAGAGTAAAATTTATGTGTTGTTATAATAATCCTAGGGGCCTATTTATATCTTCAGATGATATTACATAAAAGGAAATTCTTAATTAACAAGGTACCTCGCTAATGACCTGATAGATATAAAAAAAAATCTTAATTAACAAGATATCTCACGGTAATTAAAATTAATTAAAATAGGAAAAGTAAATAATTAATTAATTAAAAGTAAATAAATAAAAAGTCATCATTATCCTCTCTCAATTGGCACCGTATCATTCTCTCACACCTTAAAAAGAACTCGAGCATGAGTTCATTATAAAGTACAATATCACATCATCAAAATGAAATAAGTAGATATTTGCGATTTTCTGTGTATGTACAAAGAAACTTCTTGTGTGGCCATGGATGTAGGCAAATTAATGAACCATGTAATGTCCGTGTGGTATCTTGATTCTTTATCTTTCTATTTGTGATTGTCTATGTGTATTTGGGTTGTTACAATCCTAACAATAGCTTTTGATGCTTGTGAGAATCAGCAGCCACTTTATACTTTCCCTTAGCTTGCTCAATCTTTTCTTGGACTTTTGTAGCTATATTTTGGTACTATTTAGTCATATGCTTGTCAACCACATTATTGTCATTGTCATTAGGTAATAATACTAAATCCAAAACATGTTGTAATGACTTTTTATAAACCATCAAAAAAATAATCCTCCCAATTGTGGGATGAACATAATTGTTATAAGCAAACTCATTCATTGCCAAAGCCTAATCTCATTGCTTCACTTTTGTCCACATATGCTCCTAATCAAATTATCTAATGTCTCATTCATCACCTCGGTCCTGGCCATCGGTTTGTGGATGTGTGACACTGCTAAAATTCAAAAAAGAATTGAACAGAAACCATAAAGTCTTTCAAAAGTGACTAAGGAATTTGACATTCCTGTCTAAAGTGATAAATTTAGGAACTCTATTCAAAAGAAGCCCCTTTTCTTCTACGTCAATCTTGCCAAGGTATATCGCTCAATTCCTTTCACTTTCGATCGATTTTATGTCCATCTTCTCTATTTTTTTACAAATCGTGATTTGTATGTGAATTGTTCCTCTAATTTTGATTGTTTGTGTCTCATTTGATTGTTTTATTGAACAAAGTAGTATCATTAATTGTAGATTGTGTTTGTGTGTGTTTTAAAAGTAGAAGATAATAAAACAAAATCCCTCCTTCAAATTGAAGAACACGCCTTCCACCTTGCTCTTATTTACTAGACACCTCCCACGCCTAATAACACAAAACGAACAAACCGATTGGGACTTCACTCTCACTCTCTCTCTCTCTCTCTCTCTCTCTCTCTCTCTCTCTCTCTCTCTCCCGATGGCTTCGAAAAAAAATACACATAACCCTAAAATCGCAAAAATAGAACAACGTATATCAAAAATACGTTGTCGTAGGGTCGACGTCAACCAAAAACACCCCTACATCGACAACATCAACCAACATTTCTCGTGTCGACTACCCTCCCACATCGACCAAAGGTCGATCTTGCATCAGGCCACATCAGCCACATGTCGACCATACTAAGTTAGGTCAACCACTCTTTAAGAAAACTCTATGGAAACTCCTATTGGTCGACCTCGACCACTTTCATGCCACATCGACCACGTCGACCTCACGTCGAAAATTATCCTCGCATCGACCAAACACTCTTCACTTTATAGAGTCTCCATTGGTCAATATCAACCACTACTAGGCCAGGTCGATCACGTCGACCACTATCTCACATCGACCAAGGCTATATCGACCAAATCTTCACACGATAATCCATCTTAGTCTCTCCAAAATAATTTGGCTTCTAGGGTGCTAACCCAGAATCCCCACAAAGGTGTTGCCCCCTTGACCCCTGCTCGCCTGGACCGGCACGAGATCCCTTCCGAGACGTTGTGCCCTCGGACTCCCACTAACCGAATGGTCGAGAGTCCTTGCCCAAGCCCAACACACAAATGACTAACTTTTTAAATCTCCAAACATGGATCATTACATTACTACACATGACATCTCATGTCAATAACATCTCATGTTTAACAAATAAGATCTCATATCTCCGTCTAACACGACATCTCATGCTTCACATCTTATGCTCACAACATAGTAGTTAAGCATCTCATACATCATAACATTACATCATAAGATCACGCACAACACAACTTAAATCATAGCATCACATGCAATCATATTAGAAATCATATAAGTAACCTCGGACCGTACATATAGTAATAGACTCAACCCCAAACCACGTACCCAAGGCCATTCATGTGCATATAGAACAAACCTCAAACACGACACTTAAAACAAAGCAAACATGCTTAATACACAGGACTAGTCACGGCACGAACTCCCATCCCGGTCGTGGCGGATCAAGACCGTAACACATACACCAATACATCACGTCGGCCGCGACGGACCCTTCACCGGCCACGATCAAAACCCCTCCGGTCGCGACGGACACCAACCTCAGGTACGACTAATTTCATCGGATGATTTTAGCTCTCGTGTAAGTCGCGACCGACCCAAACTCCTGCCACGACCGAAATACCCAGTTCACATTTAGTCTCGTCGGCGCGACCGACCAAACCTCGATCGCGACCGATCATGTCAACGCCTCCTAAAATACCTTGTTGACCGCAAAGCCTGAGACCGCCTCCTACCTAAACCTAATAGTCAAGATAATAACATAGGGTAAGCACAAAAGCTCGTTAGGTGACCTATAACACTCTACCCTTGTATATATGTGTAATTATAGACTAATACATTGCCAATGAATGCATAATCATACAAAAATGTCCATACAACGAAGGTATTCTATGCAACACTCATGAAAGCATAGACATACAACGTCCACACAATCAAGCCGGTACATAGAATTCACAACAAATAAACACCATCCCATTTCCTCGGTTGATCAACATAGGACAAGGCTCTTCTGACCTGCCCGCCACAATGGGGAACACGACATGAAAAACCAGCCACCCGTGGACCTTCGTTGTCAACCAACCATGTAGGGGATCTCGGCCTTTAGCCATCCCTAGATGCGACCTCGGTTGACCGGTCGGTTCACAATCCATCGAAACCCTACACCCTAGGCACATACAAGGGGCCCTACGGGTCACAAACCAGACAAACAATACATTTCATGTCATACGAACATTAGCATTACACAACAAATAAACGTTAAGAATTAATGAAACAACACACGAAAGGACCAGGCCCGAAGACCTCCCTAGAACCCCCTGCCTCGAGACTCAAAGCTTCACTACCTCGAAGCTTAACTATTTACTCAATTGTTTTGAAGCTCATTTGGGTCTTCAACCCAACCTCTTTGACCCCTCAAATCTCCCTTCAAATCTCTTTTCATATCTCCTTTCAAAATTCTTTTCAAAACTCCTTTCGAACTCTTTTTTGGAAATCCTTTCGAAACTTTTTTTCGAATGTCTTTTCTTTTTTAACTCTTAACGCCGAGTCAATCTCGGTTGTCCATGGTTACTATTCATCGTCACTTTAACTTGTTCTTCATTTGGAATCAACCTAACGACCCCCAAACCTTCACAATCCCTCGGAAGACGTATAAAAACTCATACTCAATACTACATATCATGTTTTAATCACATATTATGCACTTAAATCAAAAGATTCAATCTAAAATTAGGTTTTCCCCAAAACCTAGGGTTCATACTAAATCACACAAATCATACCAAAATTATGTATATCAAAATAGATTCGAGGTAAGAAGTTCAAGAACACATACTTAGTAAGGATTCATAGATGAATCAACCTCTAAACCTAAGCTCCAAGCTCCTATTCGGCAAGCCCCACCTCCAAGCTCTCTCTACGTTCTTTCTCTTTCTCTCTTTTTCACCAAAGTCGTGAAACACAATGCTCACTCGGAGTTTCTCTCTCTTTCTTTCCTATTTATATTTTTTCTACTCATCTCTTTAATTAATAAATATCCAAAATTACATAACTAACTCCGCCGGGGTCCCAATTCCATTTTAGACACAATTACTATCAAAACGCTCGTATCGTCGAGCACAATACCAATGGTATCATCATTACTGAATAAAGACTATCTCATGGATCAACCCAAGCACGAGTCTCTACAAGTTTGGCCTAAGTAATTATTTTAATATTGTGGAGCTACCCAAATTGGGAGTGGATGAATGGATTTGGCATTAAAAGGATAACATGGTTCAATACTCTTATCGTGCATGTTGAAAATGCCCATATTAGGATAGCGACCTCCTTTTCAGGTGGAAATATGCCTCCATGGGGAGGTCCTGTGAAGTAGATAAAATTTGACCTTAGGCGAGGAAAATCATTGGTCGAAAGGGAAAATGAGTGATTGAGACCAAGAAACAATGCATGATCACTAATGCCTTCTAGCATTTCCCATTTCTTTTTTGGGGGATCCAACATGTATACATTGAAATGAACTGTCTTGTAATGCCGTTGTACCTTGTTGCGATGGTAAACTCCCTGAGACCGCATCCAAATGTTTCCATTCTCCACGTCATCCATGAATCCCAACATAAGAATTTCACCTGAAAACTCCACGAGATACCTGGTAGTCTTCCAGGTAATGATGAGGTTCGCCATTTTCTCGGTGGTAGAGACACCGGGAGGGTGGGATTGAAAACGGTCTTCCTTGGGGAAAATGGGTTGGTGAGATCCCACGATACAAGCCGATGCTCACGCTTCCAACCGCTATCTAACAAAGAATAAAAGCATGTCTTTGGCGGAGTAAATAATGCCGTTATAAAACCCATATTCATCACTTTCGTCCAAGGGAGTCCATTGGGAGTCCCCCACCTACGAAAGTTAGGACACAACGACCAATGATGGCTAGTGCAACGCAACCGACATCGATGGGTGGAAAAGAATACGAGAGATGGCGGCGAGGACAGGACAAGCATGGGAAGGAATAGCTCGAGGATAAAAGTAAGGGAATAGCTATATGGTTTTGGGTGGTGCTCTTCCTCGTCTTTAGAGGAGTTATTTGAATCCCAACAAAAGTAGTCTCTTTCGATAATTTGAGCATGTTTCATCATATAAGTTCATTGGCTTCCCTTCTTTCTTTCGATGTGGGATATAATTTCTCAACAATCTCTTCATTGTCACACATCAAACCACATCATAAGCTGAAAGCACACTTATGTAACTAATAAGCTACCACCATGTGGGCCGTTAACTAATAAGCTGCCACCAATTGCTAAGTATAAAAATTGTTTTATTAAATATATGTATATTTGTAATTAAATATACTTTTTTAAACATATAATTGTTAATTATTATATGAAAATATATGCTTTCTATTACTATTATTATTGTTATTATTATTATTATTATTATTATTATTATTATTATTATTATTATTATTATTATTATTATGTTGTTGTTGTTGTTGTTGTTGTTGTTGTTGTTAAGTATATTTATTTTGGTATCCTTGATAGTAGGTGTTTCAACTGGTTGGTGATACTTATAAAAACACCATTTATTTTTATACTTTTCACCCTTTCTTCTAACACCAAAATACCAAAATAGTTAATCACTAATTCACTCGAACGGATTCAGATGTTAAATATTGACTTCTGTATAGTGTCGGTTCTAAAGGTGTAATTAGGAGGGAGGCTCATGCTGTGATTGTGACTCTTGTTTGAGAGGTTTGGGGATGAATGCAAAGTGGCTATCTGTATAATACAAACTCTAGCAATCAATCAAGAGAGAAGAAGAATGATAAAGAGAAAGATGGTAGGTTTTGCACTTTAGATATCGTTATTTTTTCTCCTCTTTTATTTGTTTAGTTGTTTAAATTAAATTCATATGCAAAAAATATTATCTACCCAGGACTCTTTATTTAATCAATTGTTCAATTAAATTCATGTTTATTTTATTTTATTATATTACTTTTTGTCTTGGCAAACTCGTAGATGCAATAATTTTTAATATATATTGACGCTAGTAAGTTATAACACAATTTCGATGTTGACATGAAATATAAAAATGACATGAAATGCAAAAATTGATTTGAATCGAAAAAGAAAACAATATACACGAAATAAAAATAGATTTATTCTAAAGTCCTCAAAGGACACGGAACGCCAATTATTGTGGTGGTGGGTTGGGCTTGATTTATGATTTGATGGCCTAGTGTCTTTGCAATAAATAATAATAATAAGTTTATTATGGAAAGCAAATAAATAACTATGACGATTTGGCGTTGTTGGTATTTGGTTGGGTCATATCTAATAATGTTGTTAGTCATTATTAATACCTATTTATGGTCGCGTGCGTGCGTGCACGTGCGGCGTAGGCATGAAGTCTTTGTATTTCCACCGCAAAGGTTTGGGTTGGTGTGATGCTTAAAATGGGTCTGTTCTGCAATCTGATCATATGCAGCGAGCCATGTACCATCGCGTGAGGAATGGAACATAGGCTTCAATTTCATGTGTTCATTTTCAATTTCAATGTTCTGTTTCGTTTCATCGTATTTTCAATTGACCTTATGCTTAAAACGGCCCTGTGGCATGCCTTCTTGGTTAACGCGATTTATCCACTTTTATCTGTTGTCTTTTCCTTCGTAAATATTATATATGTGTGTATATATATCTCAGTTGTCTTTTATATTACTCGTTAATATTTTTATTTATAACCTCTTGGTTAGCGTGTTTTTTTCTTAAATAATTAGTATTATTTTTATTTTGATTTGCTGTTTTTTTTCGCGATTTGTCTATCCAGTTATGCTTCTCCAATTAATCTCAAGAGGTGTTCGATATCTTTTCATTTCTCTAGGCTCCATCACTCCTATCTATAGACATAGTCGTCGTGTACGAGCGTGCCGTTTGCAGCGTGGGCATGGAGGGCTGTGCATGTTATGATTTCGAATACAGTGGTGATATGCTTAAAATGGGTCTGTTCTGTCGTTGCGTGAGAAGTTGGAACTTTGCTAAAACGGCTTTAGATTGCGCAGATTTTTTTTATGCTTGTCTTTTCTATCTTTTACATTTCTATCTTTTACATGTATATAACATATACATTTCTATCTTTTATATATTCATAATATTATCGCTTTTTCTTTCTTAAATATTCCGTAAAATTTTTATTTTTATTTGTCGTTTTTTTCTTCTCTCTTCATCTGCTTTTTTATTTTTATTTGCTGCGCGGTTTGTCTACGCACCATTTATTGCTTATTAAGTACATGAGGTGTTTGATAAAATGCCTCACGATTTTGGTATCTTGACATGTACTAATTTAAAGCTTTGTTAATCACGTTGCTTGGTCTTCCAACAAACTTAACACTGCAATCATATTTGTTACTCTCTTTCTAGATTTCGAATGTCTTTTGCCCATTTCTAGATATATCTCAAAATAATATTACTTGGGTTCCCTGCCGTAATTTATATTCACAAATGTAAATGTGAATGGGATTGGAAGGACAAGGGATGCGAGTGATAAGTAGTATATGACGCAGCGCGGAAGCTACAAAAGATCGATAACAACGATCGAATCTCCTAAACAGGTTGCCAATCTAAGCAAACCCAAAGAATAAATTGATTGAATCAATCTATAGATTTATAAAACTGATAATAAAATTCATGTGTAACATTACAACGAATTAAAGGCCTATTTATAGACTCACAAAGGATTACATAAAAGGAAATTCGCGTAAAAGAAATTAAAAGGAAACTAGTAAATTAGCAATTAAAAGGAAATATAAGTCTTGCTTGTGACCCAAGTTGCTTGCATCCCAAGTTACTTGCTTCTCAAGCCACCGCATCATTCTCTCCCACCAAAGAAGAACTCGACTTCAAGTTTGGGACAGGATATAAAGGCATATCATCAGAATGAAAGGGATAAATATCAGCTACATTAAAAGTCCGAGAAATCGACATATCATCTGGTAAAGCAACGACATAGGCATTGTCATTGATCTTGCGCACAATCGCATATGGTCCATATTTCTTCGGTTGTAACTTGCTGTATTTACCAACGGGAAAACGTTCTTTACGCAGAAACACCATCACTTGATCTCCCACAGCGAACAATTTCTGTCTCCTATGCAAATCAGCAGTCGCTTTATATTTGGCATTAGCGCGCTCAATCTTCTCTCGAATATCTGCAACAACAGATTGATACTGCTCAGCCATGTGTTTAGCTATCATATTCCCATCCTTGCCACTAGGTAATTGTGCTAGATCCAAAACATGTAGCGGGGACTTTGTGTAAACCACCGAAAAAGGTGTCCTCCCAAGTGTACGATGAACGGAATTATTGTAAGCAGATTCGGCTTGTGCCAAAGCTTGATCCCATTGCTTCGGTTTCTCACTACAAATAGTCCCGATGAGATTGCCAATTGTTCCATTCGTCACCTCGGCCGGCCATCATCCGTGGATGTGCGGTACTACTAAAATTCAAAGATTTAATTAAACAAAAACCACAAAGTCTTCCAAAAATGACTAAGAAATTTACTGTCTCTGTCTGAAGTTATAGATTTAGGTACTCCATGCAAACGAACCACCTCCTTGAAAAATAGTTTTGCAATAGCCTGTGCATCAGCAGTCTTTCTACATGGGATAAAATGAGACATTTTGGAAAACCTGTCAACTACCACAAATACAGAATCTGCTCCTCTTTGAGTACGAGGTAATCCCAAAATAAAATCCATCGATATATCCTCCCATATGTTATTCGGAATGTGCAAAGGAGTGTACAATCTAGTGTTTTGAGATTGTCCTTTAGCAACGGGCAAATATAACACCTTTCAACAATTCGGCTCACATCACGGTGCAAACGAGGCCAAAAGTACCTTTCGCCACAGCGGCAATAGTCTTGTCACGCCCAAGATGCCCAGCTAAGCCTCCTCCATGGAGATCTCGAATCAACTTCTCTCGTAGAGAAGATTCAGGAATACACAATTGATTACCCTTCATTAAGAAACCCTCCTGAATGTGGTAATCATCACAAGGCTCATGAAGTGTGCACTTCCTCCACAGTTCCTGAAAATCCCCATCAGTGGCAAACAAGTTTTTCAATTCATCAAAGCCCACAATTTCGGTGTGTAAAGTAACTAACAAATCAGCTCTTCGACTTAATGCATCAGCTACTCTATTTTGGATTCCAGATTTATGCATAAGTCTGAATGGAAACTTCTGCAAAAATTGGATCCACCTTGCGTGCATATCCTTGTTAATCCTTGTTTGTCCACTAAGATGCTTCAAAGCCATACAATCGAATAAAGAATGAATTCTTTACCCACCAAATAATGCTTCCATATTCCTAAGGCTCTCACAACTGCGTAAAATTCTTTATCATAGGTTGACCAAGTCTTCCGAGCTTCACATAATTTCTCACTAAAAAAGGCCACTGGCCTCTTTTCTTGAGATAATACAAAGACCAATGCCAACTCCACTAGCATCACAATCCACCTCAAAAAATTTAGTAAAATCTGGGAGTGCCAATACTGGCGCCTGACATAATTCCTCTTTTAAGACCTGAAAACTCTTAGCAGCTTCTTTATTCCACTGGAACTTTCCTTTCTTCAAGCATTCACTTAATGGGCAACGATAGTACTAAAATGTCCGATGAACCTCCCGTAAAAACTAGCCAATCCTAGAAAGCGCTTGAGTTCAATCCACAACTGAAGGAGTTGGCCACTCCTTGATTGCCTTTACTTTAGAATCATCCACCATGACACCATCACAGCTAACCACAAATCCCAAAAATAACAATTTCTTGGCTAAGAATATGCACTTCTTCATATTAGCATATAATTTATTCTCACGCAACACGCTTAACACTAGCCTCAAATGTTCAATATGCTCATGCTCGGTCTTGCTATAAATCAGATATCATCAAAATAAACTACAACAAATTGGCCATTAAAAGGCTTGAGTACTGATTCATTATGCGCATAAAGGTGCTTGGTGCATTGCTAAGACCAAACGGCATCACCAACCATTCGAACAATCCTTCTTTAGTCTTGAAAGCGCCTTCCACTCATCTCCAGGCTTGATTCGAATTTGATGGTAACCACTACGCAAGTCAATCTTGGAAAACACTTGAGCTCCACTCAAGTGGTCCAACATGTCATCCACTCGTGGTATAGGAAATTTATATCCAATAGTAATCTTGTTGATAAGACGACTATCAACACACATTCTCCAACTTCCATCTTTCTTGGGAGTCAACAAGGTGCGGCATCGCACAAGGACTTAAGTCGTCGCGAATAAATCCCTTATCCAATAATTCTTGGACCTTCTCTCGCAAGATCTCTCTTTCTTTTGGGCTCATCCTGGTAGTGTGGTAAATTTGGTAAACTAGCACCAGGTACCAAATCTATTTGATGTTGGATATCTCTTAGAGGCGGTAACCCCTCGGTAAGTCATCTGGGACCACATCCGCAAAATCCTCCAACACAGCTTTTTAACCGCATCTGGTACCTCCTGGATTTGAACTATCAACATTAACAATCTCTGGTTTCACTACAAGAGCATGCACCTCTTTTGTCTCTTTTACATCTTTAATAACATCTCGTTTCCAGATTGGATCATTGTTAAAAAAGATCGTCTCTTGCCCTTACAAGTTTTCGAATGGAAGTCCTCCTTTAAAGGCAATAAGTTCAATTTTGCACCGCCTTTCTCTAGCTTGTAAATGTTCTCTTTGCCCGAATGTTGGGCATTCACATCAAACCGCCAAGGTCTCGCCAATAACAAATGACAAGCATCCATATCTACTACATCGCAATAAACTTCATCATGGTACTTACCAATAGTGATAGGGACCTTGCATCTTTTTGTCACACCAATTTTCTCTCGCAGCTTTTATCCATCCAATGGTATATGGACTTGGGTGCTTCTCCACAGGCAATTTCAATTTCAACCACTGATCTCCCAATGATGTTCTCGCAATCGCCGCTATCAATAATTACATTTAACACTCGACCCTTAGTTGCACACCTAGTTCGAAATAGCTGGTGTCGTTGTGTGAGCTCGCTTGTGGTGGTGATAGAAGCATTCTTCGAACCACATAGGATGGTTCAACTCCATCATCTTCCACCTCCTCTTCGCTAGGGCCACGTCCATCTTCGCTTCGCAACTGGATTGTCCTCCTCGTCACGTTCCACCATGTTGATAGGCTCTCCTATTCGGGCATTGATTAGATCAATGTCCTGGGCGTGCACAACGATCCATGCATGCATGCCCATGCCTATATGCAGCAAAACACGACTATAAATAGGAGTGAGTACTGGAATTGAAAATGCAAAGAAGATTACCGATTAGCTAGAGAGAGAGAAAAAAAAAAAAGAGAAATGGCGAGTGTTTCCAGATGCCTTTTGGGTTTTACCTCCTCCTTCAGGGGGATTCACACCGTGCCCATTCGGACCATTCCTTCCGCCCCTAAGCCATGTCCGGATTTTTTCCCTGTCTAAGCCACGTCCAGATTTTTTCCCCGTATGTCACCCACAACGTTGGGTGGGTTCGGCCGCATCCAAAAACCCCGACGCGAAGAAGGAGATAGTGGCCCCTCCTTTATCCCCTAGCGCGGCCAAGAAAGACGATCCGCTAACCGATGAAGATTGTTGCGATCTTTGTCGGAAAAGAACGATAATTTGCTTTGACTTAACCGACATGCTTTATTGTGACCAGGAACACAAACAAGATGCCGTGTTCCGTTGCCAACAATACCGCACTTTTAAGCCATGTCGGGCTTGTCTCGGAGCCTATCACCCCCCATGTTGGGTGGGTTTGGCGGCGTCCAAAAGCCCCAACGCGGATCCCCGAAAGGAGGAGAGAGTGGCCTCTCTTAACGCGACCACCAAAGACGGTAATTCTAAGTTTTGATGTGATCTTTGTCCGAAACTCATAGGAAAACCCAAAAGGCATCTGGAAACACTCGCCATTCTCTTTTTTTTTTCTCTCTCTCTCTAGCTAATCGGTAATCTTCTTTGCATTTTCAATTCCTAGTACTCACTCCTATTTATAGTCGTGTTTGCTGCATATAGGCATGGGCATGCATGCATGGATCGGGGGAGGGCATGATTTATGGCAACAAAGGGCTTTATGCTTAAATGGGGCATGGTTCTCGCCACGGTCATGTAAAGCATGGCGTGAGAACCTTATTTTCAATACACGAGTGTTTGCACTGGCATGAGGTTTCAAAACTCAATTCAATATCATGATTAGTGGTGTTATGCTTAAAACGGGCCTGCCGCGAGCACGAGCCGTGAGCCTTTAGGCTTGTAACGTGCGTGAGCCATGTATTTAAAGTCACTGCTTTCTATTTTCAACTTGAATTGAACTCCCATTCCATGTATTTTCGTCTGATCAGTGACATCATGCTTCCACGTATTGTATTTTTGATCGAGTCGAGGTGTTTGATAAACTTCAAAGATAGAGTTGTCTTGAAATGCACTAGTTTCGAGTACACCCATGATAGGGATTATTATTATTATTATTATTATTATTATTATTATTATTATTATTATTATTATTATTATTATTATTTAAAGTCACCGCTTTTTATTTTCAACTTGAATTGAACTTCCATTCCATGTATTTTCGATTGATCAGTGACATCATGCTTCCACATATCGTATTTTCGATCGAGTCGAGAGGTGTTTGATAAAATTCCGCATAGAGTTGTCTTGGAATGCACTAGTTTCAGGGTACACCCATTTGTATGTTTGTGAGAGCAAGAAGTATTAAGTTTTACCTAACTTGTATGTTTGTGATAATTTCAAAAACAACTTTAAAATTGCAATATTGAGGCTTTTAAAGAGGAAAATTGCAGGATAGATGGTGGGTCAAATTTGATTTATCCCTTTAAATGAGGCATTAAATGGTACCCTTCAAGAATAATGGCTTTCAAAGTGTTCAAAAAAGAGCCCACGTACTGGTTCTATCTGCTTTAAAGATTCAAGAAATGTATGTTTTCCCCAAACTTCTGGGTTCCTAACAATGTCTTTGTGCATAACCCTCCATGACCTGCAAACAGAACAACATGCGATGACATGCTTTTGAGCAGGCCAAGTACTAATGTGTACTCCTCCAACCTCTTGATCACCTCAAAACTAGCTCGGATGGGAGATTAGCCCATTGGGTCGCTCTGCATTGCATGAGGCAGATCATTCATATCGATATATGAATTACCATGTGAATTTCCCCCAGATGGTTCAAAACCCCGCCTTGATAGGCTCCCAAAACCATCTCATACATCACGTACTATGCTTGTAAATGGATGAACTAAGTGAGACAATTTATCTTGCTTCTATGAGTTATCCGCAGAAGTTTTATGTCACCTGTGAGGTGTGTATGGTCGCAAAGTATTGCATAAGAGGATGACAACGATTTGTAGGCATATACTGATGCGGTGGCTTGAGAAGCAAGTAACTTGGGATCGAAGCAACTTGGGTCACAAGCAAGACTTATATTTCCTTTTAATTGCTAATTTACTAGTTTCCTTTTAATTTCTTTTACGCGAATTTCCTTTTATGTAATCCTTTGTGAGGCTATAAATAGGCCTTTAATTCGTTGTAATGTTACACATGAATTTTATTCTCAGTTTTATAAATCTATAGATTGATTCAATCAATTTATTCTTTGGGTTTGCTTAGATTGGCAACCTGTTTAGGAGATTCGATCGTTGTTATCGATCTCTTATAGCTTCCGCGCTGCGTCAGCTGGTATCAGAGCAAGGCTTTTCCGGGTGATGTCGTCGAGTCCGTGTGTTGGAGGTGATCGTGTACCTAACGACGTTCGGGAGGCGGGCGTCCAAGGAGCCAATCAATGGGTCCCAAGGGCGAGTTTGATGCTATAGGTCGAGAATCCGACGTGTGTAAAAGGCGTCTTGAAGATCTGACTGAGCGTGTCGACTCGTTAGAAGATCGTGGTGGCAAAGTGTTTGGCAAAGAGCAGCCAAGAGTAAGGAGAGTTCGTGAATATGCCGACCAATTAAATTCTGATGATGATTTGCTCGAGCGTGCTCGTCCGAGGGCAAGGGATGAATTGGTTGACCCAAACCTTAGACGTGCGGCTACAATTAGAGTACATCGATTATCGGGGGATGATTCATCAAAAGAGGAAAAGTTGTTGTATGGCGCACGACTACCACCGATGCAAGATCGAGGTAGAGAATACCGAAGGAATCGATGCGATCGTAGAGATGTCACAATTATCGGTTGAAGGTGGATATTCCATCCTTCAATGGTAATCTTGATATTGAAGGTTTCCTTGACCGGTTAGCGGAGGTTGAGCGGTTCTTTAATTACATGGAGATTCCAGAAGACCGCAGAGTTAATTTGGTGGCTTGCAGACTAAAGGGAGGAGCTTCAGCATGGTGGGAGAGATTGCAAAGTCGGAGACAACGTGAAGGGCGACGGTCAATGAGGAGTTGGCCTCGCATGAAACAGTTGCTGCAACGAGATTTCCTACCACCAGATTATGAGCAGATATTGTTCCAACAATATCAACGATGCCGCCAAGGGACACGGTCAATTCATGAATATACTGCAGAATTTATAAGGCGAGCGGAGAGGAACGATTTGCGGGAAAGTGAAGGACAACGAAGCCGCGCGATTTGTGGATGGCCTTAAATTGCAAATTAGGGGCCAGATCGGGTTCACGATCCTTAAGAAGCTTGAATGAAGCGAAGAATATAGCAACCGGGCGAGAATCATGTTATATGAACAAACGTCACGGTTGTAAGTGGACGAAAAGGAGTTGGAATTAACATTAGTTCCAGTGGAAGCAAGATGGTCAACGAAGAAACGTGAGTGGTTGAGTAAGCTGCGGAAGGAAATAACCCGAAGTTTGGTGAAAAAGCGAAAGGAAGAAGCTTTAATGCCGAGTTCGAGGATTGAAAACAAACCAATCCTTATGCCAGTGCAGATTTTGGACAAATGTTTTACGTTGTGGACAGTAGGGACATCGTCCCAATCAATGCCCGATAGGAGAGGCTAATCAAACATGGTGGAGCGTGGCGGAGGACAATCCGGATTGCGGACGAGAAGATGGACGTAGCCACTATGAAGAGGAGGTGGAGATGATGGAGTTGAACCATCCTATGTGGTTCGAAAGAATGCTTTATCACCACCGCAGCGAGAGGCTCACTTTAACGACACAATTGTTGACTAGGTGTGTGCGACTAAGGGTCGAGTGTTAAATGTAATTATTGATAAACGGCGATTGCGAAACGCCATTGGGAGATCGGTGGTTGAAATAGAAATAACTGTGGAGAAGCACCGAAAGTCCGTGTACCATTGGATGGATAAAGGCTATGCGAGGAAAATTGGTGTGAGAGAAAGATGCGAGGTCCTGTCCATTATTGGTAAATACCATGATGAAGTTTAATACGATGTGGTAGATATGGATGCTTGTTATTTGTTATTGAAGGAGACCTTGGCGATTTGATGTGAATGCCCAACATTCGGGCAAAGAGAACATTCTGAAGCTAGAGAAAGGCGGTGCAAAATTGAACTTATTGCCTTTAAAGGAGGACTTCCATTCGAAAACTTTGTAAGGCGAGAGACGTCTTTCTTCAATGATCCAATATGAGGCGGATGTTATTGAAGATGTAAAAGAGATAAAGAGGTGCATGCTCTTGTGGTGAAACAGGAGATTGTTAATGTTGATAGGTGAAATCCGGAGGTTCCGAGATGCGGTTAAAAAGCGTGTTGGAGGATTTTGCGGATGTGGTCCTTGGATGAGCTCACCATAAGGTTGGCCGTCTAAGATATCCAACATCAAATAGATGGTACCTGGTGTTAGTTTACCAAATTTACCACACTACGGGATGAGCTAAAAAGAAGCCAGATCTTGCGAGAGAAGGTCCAAGAATTATTGGATAAGGGATTTATTCGCGACACTTAAGTCCTTGTGCGAGTGCCGGCCTTGTTAACTCCCAAGAAAGATGGAAGTTGGAGAATGTGTGTTGATAGTCATGTTATCAACAAGATTACTATTGGATATAAATTTCCTATACCACGAGTGGATGACATGTTGGACCAGCTGAGTGGAGCTGAAGTGTTTTCAAGATTAACTTTGCGTAGTGGTTACCATCAAATCGAATCAAGCCTGGAGATGGTGGAAGGCTGCTTAAGCTAAGAAGGATTGTTCGAATGGTTGGTGATGCCGTTTTGGTCTTAACAATATACCAAGCACCTTTATGCGCGTAATGAATCGGTACTCAAGCCTTTTAATGGCCAATTTGTTGTAGTTTATTTTGATGATATCCTGATTTATAAGAAGATCGAGCATGAGCATATTGAACATTTGAGGCTAGTGTTAACTGTTTGCGTGAGAATAAATTATATGCTAATATGAAGAAGTGCATATTCCTAGCGAAGAAATTGTTATTTTTGGGATTTGTGGTTAGGTTTGTGATGGTGTCATGGTGGATGATTAAAGTAAAGGCAATCAAGGAGTGACAACTCCTTCGGTTGTGTGAACTCGGAGCTTTCTAGGATTGGCTAGTTTTTACGGGAGGTTAATCGGACATTTTAGTACCGTATTTGCCCATGGCTGAATGCTTGAAAAAAGGAAAGTTCCGATGGAATAAAGAAGGCTGCTAAGAGTTTTGAGGTCTTAAAAGAGGAATTATGTCGGCGCCGGTATTGGTACTCCCAGTTTTACTAAATTTTTTTGAGGTGGATTGTGATCTTGAGTGGAGTTGACATTGGTGATGTATTATCTCGAAAAGAGGCCGGTGGCCTTTTTTAGTGAGAAATTATGTGAAGTTCCGGAAGACTTGGTCGACTTTATGATAAAGAATTTTACGCAATTGTGAGAGCCTTACGAATATGGAAGCATTATTTGGTGGGTAAGTTCTATTCTTTATTCCGATTGTGTGGCTTTGAAGCATCTTAGTGGACAAACAAGATTAACAAGGATATGCACGCAAGGTGGATCCCGATTTAGCGAAGTTTCCATTGGACTTATGGTAAATCGGGAATCCAAAATAGAGTAGGCGATACATTAAGTCGAAGAGTGATTTGTTAGTTACTTTACACACTCGAAATTGTGGGCTTTGATGAATTGAAAAACTTGTTTGCCATTGATGGGGATTTTCGGGAAGTTGTGGAGGAAGTGCACACTACAGGCCTTGTGATGATTACCCATTCGGAGGGTTTCTTAACGAAGGGTAATCAATTGTGTATTCTGAATCTTCTCTACGAGAGAAGTTCATTCGAGATCTCCATGGAGGAGGCTTAATGGGCATCTTGGGCATGACAAGACTATTGCCGTACGTGGAGAAAGGTACTTTGGCCTCGTTTAGCCGTGATGTGAGTGAATTGTTGAAAGGTGTTATATTTGCCGGACGCCAAAGGACAATCTCGAAACACCTGGATTGTACACTCCTTTGCACATTCGAATAACATATGGGAGGATATATCGATGGATTTTATTTTGGGATTACCTCGTACTCAAAGAGGAGCGGATCTGTATTTGTGGTAGTTGACGGGTTTTCCAAAATGTCTCATTTTATCCCATGTAGAAAAATGCAATTTGCTTTATTCAAAACTATTTTTCAAGAAGGTGGTTCGTTTGCATGGAGTACCTAAATGCATAACTTTACAAAGACATAAATTTCTTAGTCATTTTTGGAAGACTTTGTGGTTTTTGTTTAATTCGTCTTTGAATTTTAGTAGTATTGCACATCCAACGGTGATGGCGGCACCGAGGTGACGTAATAGAACATTGGGCAATCTCATCAAAGACTATTTGTAGTGAGAGCAGAGCAAATGGGATCAAGCTTTGGCCAAGCCGAATTTGCTTACAACAATTCCGTTCATGGTACACTTTGGAGGACACCTTTTCGGTGGTTTACACAAAGTCCCGCTACATGTTTTGGATCTAGCACAATTACCTAGTGGCAAGGATGGGAATATGATAGATAAACACATGGTTGAAGCAATATCAATCTGTTGTTGGAGATATTTGAGAGAAGATTGAGTGCTAGTAATGCCAAATATAAAGCGGCTAACTTGCATAGAGAGACGAAATTGTTCGTTGTGGGAGATCAAATGATGGTGTTTCTACGTAAAGAACGTTTTCCGTTGGTAAATCCGACAGTTATAACCGAAAATATGGACCATATGCGATTGTGCGCAAGATCAATAATAATGCCTATGTCGTTGCTTTACCGGATGATATGTCGATTTCTCGGACTTTTAATGTAGTTGATATTTATCCCTTTCGTTCTGATGATATGCCTTTATATCCTTGTCCCAAACTCGAGGTCGAGTTCTTCTTTGGTGGGAGAGAATGATGTGGTGGCTTGAGAAGCAAATAACTTGGGTTACAAGCAAGACTTATATTTCCTTTTAATTGTTAATTTACTAGTTTCCTTTTAATTTCTTTACGTGAATTTCCTTTTATGTAATCCTTTGTGAGGTATAAATAGGCCTTTAATTCGTTGTAATGTTACGTATGAATTTTATTCTCGGTTTATAAATCTATAGATTGATTGAATCAATTTATTCTTTGGGTTTGCTTAGATTGGCAACTTTGTTTAGGAGATTCGATCGTTGTTATCGATCTCTTATTATTTTAAATTTTATTTATTTCATATTATCAAAACGCCGTCGTTTTCATGAGCCGTAATCTTACGGTAGAAAAAACTACCGTTGAGGATCGGGTCACGCCCGAGCAACGTGGTCTTTGGCGGGACGTTTCTTAGTGGCACGATTTAGGAATGTATTTGTGTTATGTAAAGGAGAGGGGTTGGTTGGAGCGTAGATGGTGCGCGTCGAAAGGTTCCAGCGGTTCGTGGAGGAGAACGGATGGAACCCCTTCGGAGTTGGATGTGCCGACCCGGTTGAATGCGGGGAGCACGCCTCTAGTCGAGGACTTGACGTTGAAGAAGGATTTGGCCATCCTACACAGCCGGTCGGGGAGCGGAGCCGTTCTCTGATGAGCCCGGTGGCGGGCGAAACCGGTCTACGTGCGCTTGAACCCTTAAAAGGCTAAACTTAGCGGACCGTGGATAGAGAAGCTAAGTGTCCCAATGGGTTGAGAGGCGCGAAACCCGACCCGTGACAAGTGGTATCGGGCGAACCGGCCCGTATCCGAAGACTTGCCGAGCACTCGCGAGTAGCGTGATCCCAAGGTGGGAGCTCGCGAGGTGAGTCGACCGATAGTGTCTTGCACGCCTTACGTCCATAGAGTTGGAGTATCTAGAGTGTGATACGAGTTGGGCAAGGAGTACGAAGGAGCGCGTCGAGCGATCTTGGAAGCCTCTTATCCTTTGGACATTGGGGCGAGTGGGCGGCATCTTGGTAAAGGTGTTGCAGCTTGCGGGAAGCGATGTCAAGTCGTTGACATTGAGCGAGTGGGAGGGCGTCAGGTAACGATGCCATCGCCTGGGGAAGCGATGTTGACAAGCGCAACGAGGACGTTACGAGATTGGGTGGAGGAGAATGTCACGACCGTGGCGTAGTCTTTGTGGGACGCGTTTTAGTGGCACGTTGGGGAATATATTCGTGCTACGTAAGGAGAGGAGTTGGTTGGGAGCGTAGATGGTGCGCGAAACGGAAGGTTCCGGGGCGGTTCGTGGAGGAGAAACGGATGGAACCCTTCGGAGTTCGGACGTGCCGACGCTCGGTTAATGCGGGGAGCACGCCGTGGTCGAGGACGACGTTGAAGAAGGGATTTGGCCGTCCCCTACACAAGGCGGTGGGAGCGGGCCGTTCTCTGATGAGCCCATGGCGGGCGAAACCGTCTACGTGCGACTCCGACCCTTAAAGGCTAAACCGGTCTAGGGGTCGGGTTTCTGCGCCTCTCAACCCATTGGGGCACTTAAGCTATACATCCACGGTCCGTAAGTTTAGCCTTTAGGGGTTGAAGCGCACGTAGACCGGTTCCTTCGCCATTGGGCTCATCGGAGAACCGCTCCAGTTTCTGAGGTTTGTGTAAGGATGGCCAAATCCCTTCTTCAACGTCAAGTCCTCGACTAGCGGCGTGCTCCCCGCATTCAACCGGGTCGGCACGTCGAACTCCGAGGGGTTCCATTCGTTCTCCTCATGGCTGCCCGGAACCTTGCCGCGCACATTACGCCTCCAACCGACCTCTCTCCTTACGTAGCACGAATACATTCCGAATCGTGCCACTAAGAAACGTCCCGCCAGACACGTTGCTCGGTCGTGACGGACTCAATATTTATGTTACTCATAACGAAAGTTTTAACGGCAGCACATTTTTTCATAATGTTTTTTTTTTGTTTTTCATGTAAGATAACACATAAGTACAACAATAAATAATAATATTACTAAGTAAGTAGTAAATTAATTTTTTAATGACATATCAACAAATTGACAAATGTAACATTATATTTAATGACAATAAAAATTAAAATATAATGAGCATAGACATGATTTATCACTAACGTTCAATGGTCATACACATGATTTATTCAGTTTTCCATTGATTTATTTGCTAAATTTGTTTTTAATATATATTATTTTTTTGTGATGTTGATGTTTGCTGAGGGAAAGAACAATGGGCCCACGAGCTCATAGCCCCATCTCGGCCTGTTACTTCTGTTGGAAGACCTGAAACAAATTTCAAATTTTAAATCACAAGGCCGGAGACCGATGCGCGCCTCTCTGTGACTTTTAGCCGTTTAGGAGTTCGGACGACTCCCATTTCAGATCCCTCTGCTCTCTCTCTGCCTCCGATGCTAGTGTACGACTGTGTGTAATGGACTCCAACGGCGACGCACTCATCTCCAGACTCGAATCCGGCGACCCCGCCGGCCTCCACGGCCTCTTCTTGGCCCACCTCCGCCCCTTCGCCCCCTTCTTCTCCGGCGACCCCAAGCCCAAGTCCAACACCAAGAAGCAGGCTGCTGATGATCGGGCCTCGTCCCTCCGAACCCTAGCGAAGCAGTTCCTCCCCTTCGTCAACCGCTCACTCTCGACCCTCAAGATACGCCTCTCGGACCCGCCGCAATCGCAGGGCCAATCCGCCGCCGTCGAGCTCTTCGACACGTTCAAGCTCTGTCTCCGATGCGTGGACTGCATTTCTTCGCAGCTGGAGTGCAAGCCGTACGCGTTGCTGTCCAACAGGGTTTGGCTGATCCACTGCTCCTTGAAGTGGGAGCGGTACGAGGATGCAGAGATAGAGGGCTTCGAGGTTCTCGAGCGCCTCAAATGCATTGCTGCTACTGGAACTGCTGCTTCTAAGGGCGTGGCGGCGAAGCCGGAGGGCAGTATTTGCCACATTTGGCCGAAAATGCTGATCCGGAGCTCGCGTTTTTGCTCGTGGAAGTTGTCGTGACTCTCGCGAGGTGTGTTTCGACGAGGCAGCCAGGCGAGGCAAAAGCTTACTGGACAGTGCTCGCTCTGTTGAATGAGGTTAGACCATGGTTCAGGTATGAGACTCGGTCTCAGGGCCTTTTTGTATTTCGTCTGGTGTCTCTTGTATTCTCAAAAAGTGGGTTGTGTGTTCTGCACAGCGAATCGAAACCTGGAACCAATCACTTGAAAATCACACCGTATGACATAACTATGTAATGTTTTCCCTCTCCCATACTGTCAAATTGTCAGTAAAGGTTTGTTGAAAAGATTACAAGCTAGGAAGTACGATCCTTAACTATGAAAAATCTAGTGGTATGTCGTTTGAGCCACACCCACCCGACAATAATTGGTATATGCTTCCAACTTTTCATATGGTAGGGTTCTTGATGCCAAGGTGTATGATAAGTCACACCGGCTGCTTGTGAGCTGTCTTCACAAATGCTTTGTGCGTATGTTGGGGGGCCTACAGCATTTTGAAAGGGATCTCATACATCGCTTTTGCTCAGAAACTCTGAAGGAGTACACAGCGTCGTCAATGAAAGATCAAGCTCTTACGGTTGCATCCTTTATCCTCATGTTTATGAAATGTGATCCTTTCATTGGGTGTCTAATTAATATTACATGTGCAGTTTGCTCGCAGAATATGTTCCTGCTTATTTTCACAACAGGATAATGCACATGAATGCATCATGGATGTTTTAAAATGCGTTTTGGACTCCACAGCCTATGCATGCAAAGTAATGTTATTCTAATTGAACTTGAAATGTCACTTGTATGTGTATAAGTGCAATGATTTTTTTTAATGCAACTTGTTCCTGAACGTAAAAAGAAACTGGTTTAATCTGCTACTCGTTTATTTGAATCTGTATTAAGAGGTGATCAAAGTTTGATTTACTTTAGAATGAATGTCCTTTTAACTGTCCAATGTCATAGATTTTGAACTGGTTGTCTTTAAATTAGGAATTAACATGTATACAGCTTTCTCCTTTTTTCTTAGCACTCTTATATATGTGTGTTTGCGCCCATGCACACATGTTTCTATCTTTTCAAATCAAAGGAGTAGCATGTAAGGCCCCCTGGACTGTTATATATTTATGCATATTATATTGGGGATTTGTTTTTTTTTTTTTTAAAATCATTTTTAGGGTTGAAGCTAAGTTGGTTTTACTTTGAAACCTTTGATTGGGTTCTTTTAGGTTCCAGTAGTAGCTCTTAATCTTGTTATGTCAATAGCTTGTTGGGTGCCCTTTTACTTCTCTTCTCCCCTCCTCTTCTCTGGCTTCCCCACCACTTGGAGCATCGCATGTTTTTTTGGCTGCATTATCATATCATATGAACCATAGATTGCAGTTGTTATGAGTGAATTAAATAGTTGAGAACTCATTGATTTTATTAAATGTTCCTATTTTTGAGTTTGACGAATTTGCTAGTGGCTCGGGTGGTCATATCTCCCTTAATTTATCATTCAGTTCAAAGTGAGTGTGTAGGAAAGTAGTTGGAATCAACATTAATCACATTGGTGGTTGAGGCGCTAGAGATTTTGGGGGTGGATATTTAGTGGAGGTGGAGGAAGAGGTCAAAATGTCATTATACGTATATTTGACTATAATGAGGATTCTATGATCTTCTGGTCAAAAAAGAATTCTATGATCTAAATGGCCCGCACTTGTTTGCCATTTAGGGCCCTTCAAGTAAACCAAATACTAATTTATGTTTTACAAGTTACCCCTTCTGAGGCCCAATGCCTTTGTGACAACAGATCTGACTATCTTCAGCCATGTTTTTCTTATCTATTGTATTTTAAGATTGTGAATTACAACTTTTGTTCTAATTTGTAGAATTTATTATTGTGAAATATGACTTTTCTTGGGCTTGATTAAAAAAAAAAAGGGAATATTTTTTATTTATAATTATTTATGTAATTTGAGGATGTTGCTTCTGCCGTAACCTTCTCTGTTTAACTTTATATGACTTAATATCTCAACCTTACGCCAGGTTGGAGAAACTATGGTAGCATTCATGGAACTTGTCTCATACTGTGCCACCAAATGTCTCTCTTCAAATGTGGATTTACGTAAACCCATGGCAGAACATCTAAACTTGATGGCTGTTAATGTCTTCCAGGTATCTTGTTTGCAGTATCTACTTGCTTGCTTTACTCATTTGTACAATGATGGCTTTATACAAATAGTCTTGTCATTATCTTTTCTCAATAGCCTCACTTATATGAATTGTTTTAACCAGGGTTTGGTACCTTCTGGAATGATTTTGAGACTCTATGCTAGTGGGTTATATTTAACTAATGACATTGTTGTCGCAAGAGGTTTAGACTCCACATGCTCAAGTATCTCGAATGGAAAGTCTGCAGTAAGTAGTTTGCTCAATAATGAGGATGTGCTTCAAGATATGTCCACATTGACTTCTACACTGGGAAGCTACTTTCATATCAGCTGTCTAGAGAAAAGCGTGCCACATCCTGCTAAATACAGGAATTCTGTTGGTGTAATATATTCGCCAATGAATTTTAGTCATGACGCTTCTGTGACTTGCAACCAGAATGGAAAGGATTATCTGTTTTGTTACTTGGGTGCTCTTCTATTCTTGTGCCGACCACTTTCTGAATTGGTGTATTCGGAAAGAAAGCAAATACTTGCTGAAGATGAAGTTTTTTCTTTTTCTACTGGACTTTGTGATATCCAAGCGACATTTAATCAGTTTTGTAATGCTTTTATTTTTCATCATAGGTAAATCAATTTAACTTTCCTTTTCACTCATTTGTCTAGTTAGTAAGAAAAACACGTGCACTTGGTTTCATATCTGCATCTAGTGTGCAGTGTTCATAATGTTACATTAAGAAGTGATATGTCCAGCCGGAAGAAATTTAGAGTCGATTCCAAACATCATGCTTACCCAACCATATGTTGTCTTTATAAAAATTTAGGACTGATTAATTACTTGTCTTTAATAAATAATGGAACCCAATGATGAGAGTTTTCAGTAAAGGGATGTAAAAGGTGTCTTATTTGGTATAATGATGAGAAAAATGTTGTTCTGTCTATTATTAAAATTTATTATTTTTTGATTGACAATTATTGAAGTGTATGGAAATGAAGGTTCCCTATGGCTTTATTGTTGCAGATGTACAACAGAAAGACAAAGAGAAGAACTTGACATGGGAAGAACAGCACTCACTGTTGCTGTAGCTGCTTACACTCTTTCTTTAAAAACAAAGCTTAACATCCAGGTTGCTGCAGTGCTGCTTGTTATTTATGATAATAAAATGGACACTTCTATTGTTATGGTTTAGACTGTGACGCTTGTAATTTGTATCATGGAAGAGATGCCATTTGATACAGTTGCAATCAGCTAACTGGTTTATTGTTTTTTTTTTAATTTCAGAGAAATGAAAATTTCATTAAGCGTGTTATTTCTAGTGAATGGATTGAATCCCGGGTTTTGAAAATTCTCTCTGCGTCTCTTTACAGCATCGGCATAAGTTTATATAAAAATAAGCAGTTAAAAGAGGTACTATTTCTGGAAGTTATATTCTACAATCAATGTTCTAAAAAAATGCTAGATGGTTCAAATTGGTCAAGGTACCTTGTGCTTAAAGGACTAGCCTTTTTGTCCAGTCGGTCCTTGATGCTTTACTTAACTTTTTTTCTTTCCCCCCCTTTTTTTATATATACAAATATCACAAAAATTACAGAAAATCCTAAATAATATAATAGAGGCAGAAAGAGGATATGAGAGGGTTTCAATGGATTTTTTAATATTGTTCTCATCCCCTTTAATAAAATAAATGGTCAAAGTTGGTGAGCATTGCATTTGATCTTCTATACCAATTTGTGTCCTAAAAATTGGTCCCAGTACCAATTCTGTGGCTAATTTTTAGCATACTATCTACAACTACTTGCCCCCAATTGTGAAAAGAAAATTAAAATGTAGGTGGAGAATGTGGTGCAGCACATCTATTTCTATGGTTTTTGATGATCTTGCATTGAAGTTTTGAGTTGTATTAAATTTTAATTTTTCTTTGCAGGCTTCAAAGGCTTTAAAATTATGTTGTAGAGCATCATGGACTTGTGCTGAAAATCTCAGCCAGCAGTTAGTTGACAAATCAAAGGGGTCGTATAGTGATTTGTCAGAAGCAGCAGTTGTTGATTTTGTCAATGAAGCATCCACCAGAAGTGCGTTCTTTTTAGATGTTATGTACAAATGTGGCAGTTGCAAATTAAATAAAACGATAGTAAATATCCTTGAGGGCTGGTCAGCAGCTGGAAAATCGTGCAAAATTATGCCAAGTTCTGCAACTCTTGTGAACCAGTGGGTTAAGGTGGATCTACTTACATTCTGAACTCTTTAATTATATATTGTTTCTGTTGCCTGATATTCATGTGGCTTCCAGATAAATTGTAATCTTCACATGGATTTTGATATGGAGGCTGATAATCCAACATTGTTTTGTATGCTTTCTGATTCCGTGGGAATTTCGAATAGCTTGCTTGGTGTAATTGTGGAGCAGGTTGGTTTGTGCGGTTTTATCTCTCACATAGTCATCATTTGTTCTTGTTATTCTTCATTTGTTCTTAGAAGTCATTTCTTATTTTACCTCACTTTATTCAGGAGCTTCAAGCATATGAAGAATTGTATAGACTCTGCCCAAAATTTTGTCTGGGAATGCAAATGAAAATTATGAACATCCTGTTGAAGGATGTGTATATCGAAAAACATGCATTTTTAAAGAAATCAAAGATTCTTATTAGAAAAGCAAAAGTGTTAAGAGCTGGTGGTATTGAGGCCATTAAGGACTGTATTCAGTGCTTGTCCAAAGCAATATCTATAATTGTAAGTTTGGTTTCTATTTATGCTTAACTTTTTCGCTTACTTTCATATTTCCACCTACAATTTTATTTACTCTTTTTGGGATTAGGTTTTTGTGCTGATATCAGTTTATTTAACAGAATGATATGTGTGATCAGACAAGCAAGATTGCAGTTAGCCAACAATTAGCTGTTGCCTATAGTTTACGTGCACTGTGTGAGCAGGAGTCTGAACCAAACTCGAAGGTGTGGCTGCATTTAAAGTTACTGTACATTATTTAATAGTCAATATTTAAAGGCCTGTGTCGAGTTATTATTATTAGTAATTACACTGATGACAAGTATGATGCTTGTTTGATTTCATTTTGTACAGCAATTTTTCGATGATATCCAGGCTGCAATGGATATATGGTTGAGCCTACTTGTTCCGGATGATTGTTCCACAGATGATCATTGTGGGATGGCATCTGGAAATATACTGCTCCTGCTGTATCATATGCTTGATTTGCTTACATTGAAGGTGTGCCTTATGATATTATTATTTACTTGTGTTGGTTACTTCATGCTGTTTCAAATTTTTTTATTTTTTATTTTTTATAATTTATATCCTGACTTGTTTGTAATTCTAGGGTTGCACTAAATTTCACAATGACATATATAAGTTGATAATCAAATTGTTTAAATGGAAGAATGTTCCTCCCGGGAAGCTTTTTGCCTTGCTGTGGAAGTATAGAAGGCTTAGTCATGCTCTCTGTGCTTCACCTGTAAATGAGGCATTTATAATGAATTCATCAGAACATTATGGTGAAATTTCAGAGTCCTTGGATTTCTGGAGGAGCTGTATGAAGGGATCTGAGCAGTTAGTGGTGGCATTCCAGCAGAATTTCTCACCAATGTATAATGTGGTTGCTCAAGGGTCTTCTTTTCGGGGATCTTTTTTCTCAGATATTTCCACTAATGATGTGAAAAAAGCTGCTTTAGATCTGATTTCAAGCGTAAGTTCCTTAAAATAGTCACAAGGGATAATTTTGGCAGTCTTGCAATACTCCATAGTTATTGTATAAAATCATCTCTCTCTCACCAGTCCTCGACCTGCTAACCATTGGAATATTGATTGAATCCAAAGGCAGCGGGGTTCTATGACCTCCATTTTTACCTCCAATTTATTATTATTATTATTATTTTATTTGTTGTTAAATAATGATGGTTGTTAATATGGTGCTTTACTTTCATCTAGGTGCCTGTATCCAATCATTCAGTTTTCCTTGCAAGTCACCTGTATCATGACATGTGTGAGAGACTCATATCTAATGGACAGCTAACTGAGGTAATTTGCATATGTTGGCTTTTTATATTTGTTTTAGACATGTGTCCAGGCATCTAATCTTCATTATAACATCCAAAGTTTATGACCTTGACATTGATGTGTTATTGCTAAAATAAATTTTAAATTCACAAATGGGGCACTGACATGCACGTGCATTTAATTGGAGCTTGATGCTGTATGTAACTGCAATTTCAGAGTTTACTGAATTCATCTTCTGGCCATAGAGGGAAACACCTTCTCTTAACTATTATGGTTCATGCCTACGTATAAATATGATGACTGATTGCATTTGATTTCTTAATACTTGCTCCTTATCCGATACAGATAAGCTTCCTACCGTGGCCAATTAAGTAATTCATGATTCAGTAGGGTTTTATGATTTTCTCAAATTATTTTTACTGTCTTTAATATTCCCACTTAATTACAAAGTTGCATTTATTTTTTTCAAAATAAGCTAAAATTTTCTAATTTAATACGAATTTGGTCCAGGAGCCTCCTGATCTCCAGACCTCTTTTGGGAAACCTGTGTTATTTGTGGGAACTATGAAATCCTTTTATTCATCAAGTATGACCAATGACCACAATCAATACATCTACACAGCAGTTTTAAGTTGAATAATCTTTATATCAGATTATCAGTGAAGATGATTGCCCATGGCTGCGGCAATTTCTCTCCCAGTCAATCATCTTGAAAACTAAAGCTGGTTTTAACATTTGGCATACTTTGTCACTGTTGTTGGAGTTTAATTCATTGTTGGCTCCTTAAGGATGATTCAAATCCATGTATGTGGTGAAGACCTTAGTTCTTTTTTTTTTGTACACAGCAGTAGGCCTATGATATTTCTTTTCAAGTGCCCTATCCCAGCTTATAAATTCTTCTCAAAAGAGATTACTCAAATAACAAAATCTGGAAGTTAAAACAATGTTTTGAATCGTTTTAATTGATATTTCCGGTGTTTATTCTTAGCTAATAACAGTTTTGTTATTGTAAGGTATTTTCCTTAAATGAGTTTTCTGTGTTGTTTAGGCTCTCCTATATGCAAAAGAAGCTCAAAAATTGCGCTGTGTAATCTTGCATGAAATGTTCTCATATGAGGTCCAAAATCTGATAAACGAGGAGGGTGGAGAAAAAATAATTGAAAAGCACAGTTTTGGTTTCTGCAATTTCCAGATATCTAATTCAGTGGCAACCTTTGTTTGGTCCTTCCAAACCATTCCTTGGGACTCAGAAAACTTTATCCTTACTCCATGGACTGCACTTCAATCTTATCTGGAGAGCATTCTACAGGTTTGGATTTTTGTCACAAGTACCTTCTCCTTTGAGATTTTGAAGGACCTAATTGCTCTTTTGCTAACTCATACACATAGGTTGGAACCATCCACGAGATGCTTGGAAATGAATCTGATGCCGAAGTTCTTTTATTGTTGGGGAAAAATCTTTCGCAGATGCAAGGCCTGCCAATTTTTGCTGTTTCCTTTTCTTCTGCTCTAGGTATAATTGCAAAATTTTCCCATTTCTCCTTGTTTTGTGTTCTTGCTAATTGCTTGACTTGACTTGAATAAAATGTGTAATGCAGCCAATTGACTTTATATTTTATCAATCAGGAAAACTATATCATAAGAAATGGCTCTGGGATTTGGCAGAAAAAGAACTTTGCAGCGCCCAGCAATTTCTTACAGATGACAATGCATACATTTCTTGCCCTAAGTGTAGATTAATCTTTGATGCTACCATTGATCAACAACTTGCGGATTTATATAGTTCTCATTGTAAAAGTAGTGGGCGATCTTTATTAAGGAGTATATCGGATGCTGAAAATCTGTATAAACAAGCAATTGATAAGCTAAATCTTTCTGAATGGAAAAACACTGTCAGTTTCCCTGAGGAAACTAATATTGGGGGTACATTTCTGGAAAGCAACACTGTCAAAGTGGTTGAAGATGATTGTAATTATGCTTGTTCTTGTCATAGAACAAAAAATGTGAGGCCATTTCTTTCTCACAATGAGGTGACACAGGCGAAGCTGGAAACTGGAAAGTCTAGAAAGAGCACAAGAGCAATGAAGAAAACTGGAATGCTGGAGGATTGTTTGGTGGCTGTGGACAATGTAAGGATAACACGCTCCAGGTCTCGTTCTTCTCAGGTGCAGAGTGCAGGTATTCCCACTGGATCAAAGAATGACCTGACTAATTATACAAAAGGCACGTGTGTTTGTGCTCACACTGAGACTCCAAATGATTATAAGACATGGCCCAAAAAATAAAAAATCTTTCGGCGACTTTGGATGTGAAGAGGCATGCATTTGCATGAATACAAAGTGCTGGAATTGTCTTCCCCTTGAAGTTGCAAAATCTGGGTTGGTGAGCAATTTTATACATCTGAAATGGGAGTTTAAGCGCAGACAGATTTTGCTGAGGTTACTTACTAACTTAGGTATGTTGAAGTTGGGCAGTTATTTTTTTACTTTTCCTCCCATATAATCAATGATATATGATGATGTTTTGGTATAAAAATTGCACATATAGCTTGTCACAATGGCAATCATTGCATGTTTGTTTATAATGCTTAGCTACATGAAAGGTTTAAATGGTTCAATTAATGAAAATAAAAGTCACATACAATAATTTGTATAAAATAGATTATGGTTTGAGAAATGTTTTACAATCTATTTTAACATGGTTGACTAAAGACCTTAGGAGAGTGAAATTAATATAATTCACCACACCAGGAGAGCTCCTAGCCTAGTGGTTAGTTGAGGTGTTAGGAAAGTGTGCAGTTGTTTTGTCCAGGTTTGAGTCATGTAATGAACAATTGATCATGTTTTATCCATAAATTATTTATCTTATTTCAAAAAATAATAAATATTAAAATACAAGGGCTAATATTTTAAAATCAATTGATTGTATGAGAGACTACTCTTGAATATTTATTAATCAATATTTGATTAACAAATTTTCTGATGTGAACACACCCTTTCACGATGATGATAACACATTAGGGCAGCAAGGATAACACATTTGTTGGGAAAAAATTCTTGGATGAATGCCTGGCATTGAGAAGGAAGGTTGTTTTCAAAGGTGAAAGGCCGTGAAGAGATACCAGCTGTGATCTATGGATCTCTGATAGGGAAACTTTATTCAAGCTCTCATCTCTCTCTCTCTCTCTCTCTCTCTCTCTCTAAATATTAAACAATACAATATCAAAGCTAACTAATTTGAAGAGTTAAAAAACGAGGCAGAATATACCAACATGGGTGAAAGTGGAAAGCCTTAGATGTTAAACCTTAGGCTCTAATACTATGTTATAAACTTAGAATATTGTAATCATAGTGCATGATGTTTTTCCATTTACTTCATGTCTAATTATAATTGGCATGGATTCCTGTGGTAAGATATTGCTGGAACTACAAAAGTTATGTTCTCAATGTTTCCTTATCTAATCTATTATTATCTTATCATATTTTTGAAACGACTAAGTATATGACAATTTTCCAACTTATTTCTCCTTATAATATAAAAAAAATTGAAACCTACACTCATCTTTTGAAAGGCTGTATTCTTAATTTTGGTAAAAGTAGTTTGGGCTATGTCTTCAAATGTGGCTATTTCTCCTTAGAGGACTAAAATCAGTATAGATTGCTCATGCACTATTTTTTACCTTTCTCTGTTTTTATAAATGTTATTAAGAGACCTAAATTTTAAACTAAAATTTTGGTAGTCATAATATCAGTTGGCCATATGCATTGTACCAATTTGATACAAAAGTAGAAAGTTACATTTTGTCAACAATAAGTAACAAAAACCTTTGTTATGCAATTTCGAATCCAGCTTGCTCGTATGCATTGTACTGTTTTGATTAACATATACTTTTTTTTAGAGTTTCCATTGAGGCATTTAGGTTTTTTGTTTGGGTTACTTAGTTGTCATATATGTTATTCTTGAAATATTGATATTTACTTGTCGAGATCAAATGTATCTTGAAAGGGGAGAGATAAACACATCCATAAAAAAAGCTAAATACATTCGCAAAATATTTTTAATATCATATGAAATTACAAAATTATCCTTAAAATAGACTCGTTTTTTTAATGATGTTTGAATATTAATATTAGATTATAAATTAAATGTTTAACTATTATTTTTCTAACAATGCGTTTATATTCTAATTTTTTTTCACCATTTATTAGAAACAAGTATTCCAACATAAATACAATGTTAAAAAATAATCTTCGAACATTTGATTTATATTCGAATAATTTAGTGTAATATTTATTTTGGAATATCATTTTTCGAATATTATATTAGTGTTTGGATATCATTTTTATTATTATTTGAACATATTATTATTATTATTTTTTATATTTTAGTTATTTTACGTGGGGAGGTGGGTGTTAGTATTCCACTCCATCTTGAAATGTTGATATAATGTTTGGATAATATAGAACATAATCTGTGGTTTTGTTTTTCCACAGGAGAAAGTTTGGGTAATCGAGGTGAAACTCATGGGATGCACGAGATGTTTTTACAAAGTGTATGTGTACTGTCTAGCAGAAATGCTTTCCGTCATGCAAGCTACTCTGATCCACATGGCTTTTTGCTTGATTTGGTTGGAAAGGAATTTCCTGGAGACATGTTACTGGCTGAACGTGCAGCAGTACTTTATAATATCAGTTGGTTTTCTCTGAAAAACTACAACTTCAAGGATACCAGGTATGAGGAATTATAATCTGAAAAGATGGCTATATAATGTGCTGAAACAATCTATTTGTGACAAAGAATAGAATCCTGGCGTTTGTGGTTCTTTGCGATTGGTGAACATAATGACTCTGGTTTGATTGTTTTAAATTGAGATATTCACTATATATAAAAAAAAATTGTGGTGCTCTAATATATTTAGAGAATGCACAAGCCAACAGCTAATTAAAACTAATAATTTTATTCCTGTCACTGTTTCTGTCTTTAATCCCATTCTACTTTTCTGTTTTTGTTGTTTTGATTAGCAGGATTGTATGTTGTCGTCTGTCTCACATTCAGTTACAAAGAATTGTATCTTGGTTGATGCTAGCCTTTACACTTTGCCGGGAGATTCCTCTACTTTTTCAAAAGGTCAAGATCACTTTGGCTGAGTTCTCAATTCTCATAATCTCATCTATGCTTGTGGCTAGTAGTCTCAGCGATGCTTTGCTGTCTTTTTGATGCATACCTTTGAAGTAATTTTCATGCTTGCTCCTATATAAGGATGGTTACTTGTTATTTTTCAGAATTAGATCTGTGCCTTGGATTTTTCAATTGTCTTTTTACTTCTTCCTGTGGATTTAGATATGATCCTTGATTATTGACTTCTAGAAGGGAAGGTGAGCACTCGTACAATAGTGTTTGTTATTGTTGGCTATCAATTTTCTATTAATGCGGGGCCTTTTTTCTTCATCACTTATTTATGAACTTTTCCAAAACATCTTGCTATTTTTTCTTGCATTGAATTGTTATATGGGAGCCCTGGGTTCATCCCAACAAGAACTAATGATAAGCTACTAATTATTTCATTGTCTCTATTCTTCAATTATATTTTGTTATCCTTTTTAATTATTAGTATTGTATTGATGATATGCTTTTTGCCTTTTAATCATATATAGGTTTCAAGATTGCTCGTTATTGTAATTTTATACTCTACATCAATCGACCCATCTTCATTGTCTCTATCCTCTTGCAAAGCACTTTCTGCAAATCATTGGGCTTCTTATTTTCATCAAGCTTCACTTGGCACTCATCTAAACGATCAGCTATTTTCAAGTATAAGGAAGCATGACTCCCCATCTACTATTGATGCTAAGGTATGCTAAAAAATTCACCTCTTTGTCACCTACTTGATTGGTCATGTGCCACCATATTTGCGTTGTTTTTCATGGTTTGATATTGATATGGTAGTCCTTTCTTGGGTTTGAGCATGTCTTTTTACGTGGCAATTGTGTTTTGTTGGAATTTAATTCAGATTCGTTAATGTAAGTAACCAGAAAGTTTAGATTGTATTATATTGACTCTTTAGTTTTCTCGCAACGTATTTATTTTTTGTATTTATAATTTCTATGTAATAATTATTGTAAAACTCTTTAATTTCTTAGGTATAATTGTTGTAATATCAAGGGTTGGACTATGGAGTATATATATACGCGCCAGTGTGTTAACAAAATAAATAAAATATTCCTATTTCTCATGTGGTATCAAAGCTAGGTTTCTAAGAAAACCTAAGTTCTCCCTTCTTGTTTAGCATTCATTAGTGGTGGTCACTCTTTCTCTCTTGGCCTTTATTGCCGGACCAACCTTTATTGCTGGTATTTTTTATTTTTTATGATCCGCCTTCATTGCTAAAAGGATCACTATATTAGACATTACAAAGACCTTTGTCATAACTATAACCTTTGTAGAAGAGAGGGGACAACGTGAAGAGTCTTCACGAACAACAACCAGATTAATGTTGCTCATGAAACTAATAGATGTTAGATTAAAGGAGTTATGGTCTCAACCACGAAAAGCTTGAAAAGGTGTAGTCCTTCCATGATAGTTTGGAGAAAGCCTTGGGTTCTTGTTCAATGGCCCATTTAGGTATCTTTCCATCCACTTATTTAGGATTGTTCCATCTCATTTTGGACTAAGTGCCTTGGGTAAGTCTCCTACCATCTCCTGGATCATGAACTTTGATGCCAATGATTACATGAAAAACTCTCCAAATGCCTTTACCTCATATCTTTCACCACTGTGGCTGGTATTGAAAATGTCACTATAAGTTCCTTACTTAGTTTACGCAATGTTTTTCATGTCCCAAGATTATCCACCAATCATTATAAGTTCCTCAAGTATTATTTTCTCATAACTATTGTCTATTTCAAGACAAATATTATGAGGACGATTGAGCATGTTAGAGAATGGGATGGACTCTACTACCTTTCTCAAACATTATCAGGAATAACGTTTCTCATTCTCTCGTGTTTCGGCATGTGTCTTTGAATAAGAGCAAAATTTGGTTATACCATCACCGGCTTGGACACCCTTATTTTAGTATTCTAAAAATTATGTTTTCATTGTTATTTAAAAATTTAAAAATTTGATTTTCACTATAACACTTATAAGCTTGTCAAATACAAACAAGTTTCCAACTAGTCATACGGGGACTTCTATTCCATTTTCTCTTATTCATATTCATAGTGATATTTGGGAATTCTCTAATGTCCTCAATATCTCGAAGGGCAAGGCGGTTTGTTTCCTTTATTAATGATTATTCTCTAGTTGGATTATTTTGTTTAAACAAAAATTCGATGTTAGTATAATTCTCCTAAATTTTTTCTCTATAATCAAAAAATTTGAAATTAATATCAAAAGATTGAGGTCCGATAATGTTAAGGATTACTTCAATCAAACCCTAACCCTTTAATTTCAAAAGGAAGGAATTATACATGAATCCTCCCGTGTTTGTACTCCTCAATAGTATGGTCGCGTTAAACAAAAGAATGGTCATCTTCTTGAGTCTAGTAGAGCTCTTCTTTTCCTAAATCACGTTCCTAAATCTTTTTTGGGAAAACTGTCCTTAGAGTTACTTATCTCATAAATTGACTTTTCTCCAAAGTCCTACAAACTTGTAGTCCAATGGAGGTACTCTCGCCTTTCATCCTAATCAAAGCACTACCAATAATCTTGTTTCTCGCGCCTTTGGGTATATTGCTTTTATTTTCATTTATAGTCAGGACAAATTTGATCCATGAGCATTGAAATCTTAACTCCATGTTGCAAAGTTTTCCTCTTCGGAGGGAGTAATATTACACTCCTCCTTCTCTTCGGGGGACACTCTTGAAAGAAAAGGATAAAAACTTCTCTTCTCACATCTACACCAACTCTTGCATTTGAACTTGTTCTTGAACAAATAATACCTCTAACCTTTTAAACTCTTGTTCTTGATTTTACTCCTAATAATGGGCCATATGGAAAGGTGTTTTCAAGGAAGCAACAGACAACCCTTGATTCCTGTAACCGTGATAACAATTTCTAATTCTCCTGCTCCAATTTCTATTTATAACCATGATATTCTAATTACCTACAATAAAGGAACTAGAGAATATACTAAATGTCATTTGTATCCTCTTTCATATTATGTATTATTTTATAAATTCTCATCATTTTACGTATCCTTCTTAGTTAGTTTAAACATCATTTCTATTTTATCTAAAAGGGAATAGAGACAGGTCATGAATGTGAAAATGAAAGCTCTGGAGAATAACAAAATTCGGGAGTTAGTGTTATTGCCTCCCAATAAGAAGCCTTTGAGATATAAATGGGTATACACTATGAAGTACAGAGTACATGGTTCAATTGAGAGATACAAAGCAAGATTAGTAGACAAAAGCTACACTTTCATCTATAAGATTGATTACTCAGAAACTTTTGTTCTGGTTGCAATAATGAATAATTTTAGATTATTGTTGTCTCTTGCAGCTAGTTATAGGATAAAATTTGCAGCAATTTAATGTGAAATTACTAAGAGAAAATTTACATGAAAGTTCCACCTGTTTATGATGGAAAATTAACTGCTAACATTGTGTAGATTGAAAAAGGCCTTGTATGGTTTTAAACAATTATTATGGGCTTAATTTTGCAGGTTTGCGAAATTTATATGGGCCTTGAGAGATAAACAAAGCTAAAAAGACTATATATTGTTTATCAAACATTTATCTGCAAGGAAAGTTACAACTTAAAGAGAAGTTGGATAATGGCTTAATTTGTACACTTTATGTATTTACCCATTTTTAGTTGGCTAATATTGTCACTAAGAGCATCCACATCAATTTTGGTATTTTTATCCTTATTTTGGGGATGAATAGTATTTAATTTGCTTATTTTTCAAAAACATCAAACATCTCATTCCCTATTTCTATTTACATTTATTACTTAATTTATTTTATATTATTTTCTCTCTTATCTTTTCATTTATTATCACCAATAAAAATATTATAAGGATAATAATACATATTAAAAAAATTATAGGAAAAATATTTAGGGATGAATAGTAAATTTCTAAATATAGGGATTTACTATTCATTCCCTATCTCTATTCCAGGAACCTGATGTGAATGTAATTTTGACAAATCTGTATTTTTTTTTCTAAATTATAGGAAAAATTTAATTATACCAAACCTGTGTGGATGCTCTAAAGGATTAAGCAGTCTAATATTTCTAAACATTTTATTTAAGTTAAGTATGAAAAATACTTATTTATTAACTTGAGGAGAAGTATTGGAAGTTAATTCAGATTCATTAATATGGGTAATTAGAAATTTTAGATTGTAATTATTACATTGATTTTTTAGCTTCCTCACATGTATTTTGTATTTGTATTTATGATTCATAGGTATTAATTATTGTAATATTATTTAATTTTGTAGGTATTAATTATTGTAAAACTTTTTACTTTTTTTAGGTATTAATTATTGTAAGACCAAGGGTCAAGATATGGTGTGTATACATACAGTGTGTTAGCAAAGTAAATGAAAAATTCCTATTTCACACTTTGTGAGATATGTTGCCTTATGGAATTGACTTGCTTTTTCTTAATAATTTGCTCTTTTCTGCCTCCCTCCAAAGTTCTCAATTACAACTTATTTGGGTTCAGAGCCATGCATGGCAGTTGCAATGGGTAAAAAAAATGTGATGGAAAAGCATATGCTGATGTAATGGTTTAAATCTTTCTCTCAATGTAAAACCCCTGTGTTTGTCCCTGTTTTATAGCCCATAACTATCTTGAATGATTCTTAAAATATTTATCATTTGAAAATGTCAAAGGGTACATATTAATGGCATGGTGGCCAGAAATTCTTGACCTTATGTTGTTTCTTCAATTTTTCCCCAATCTTTTAAATCTCTGAAATTTCTTTTCACCGCACTCAGGTCAGTACATTTAGTAGCTGTCCACCCCCTATTGATCCCTCACTCTGTGTAAGAAAATGAGTTGGCATTAGTAATGATAAGAGGAAACATCTTCTTTCCCTTTGCCTATTGTTGTGCAAATTGCAGTAGCACATGACAAAGTTCATAATAGGGGGAAAATTTAATCAAACTCATAGACAACTGTTTCAAACATTTCTTTGGTTGATGAATTTATATTCCATGCTTGGCTAGTTATTGTAATTTTCTCAACTAAAAATGTATCCTTTATGGCATTCAACCCTTCTAACATAAGAAAAGTCGCAAAGCATGTTTAATTTTATTCATGATTTTTTTCCAGGGTTTCCAGGCTGCTCGAAGATCTCCTTTCGGAGCAAAAATTTGCAACATACTGAGGTGATAATTGCAACCATTTTTTCCTAATTTCTGAGCATACTTCAACGAACTGAATCCATTTTTTTCATTGCTTTTTATGTGTTGCAGAGTTGCACCTGAATCATTTGAGCGAATGGAGGATTTTATTTCAAATTTTTTTGATGGCCTTCCTTGCACTACAATTATTTGTCTAAGTTTACTTGGTGATGCTTACTGTGGTCTGTTGAAAGATTTGATGCTTTGTCCTTCCTCTGTTACCGCATGGATGCTAATCTCACGCATGAATTCAAAGCATCAGCCTATTGTTGTACTTTTGCCATTGAGCTCAGTTTTAGAAGGTAACTAGGAAGAAACATGTGCGACACAGGAATTTCACTTTTCCATATTACTTATTTTACTGTTTTGCATTACTATTTGAATTTTTTTTGCAAATGAAAAGTTATGCTCCGTTTGACAAAACAAAATTCTTTTTTAAAACACGATTGTTTTAAAAAAACTGTTGATTCAAATGAATTTTTATCACTCATAAATACTTTTAAATTCATCAAGTCCATTGTTTTTAAAAACTATTCCGTTTTCAAAAATAATACCATCTTATCAAACGGGTTCTATATTTTTTGAAACAATATTGGACCATGTATATTTTTTTCAGCCTACAACTAACTACCTTTTTAGTAACTATGAGAACAGTTTTCAGTGACCCCTATTTACAGAGTTGGTAAATGTAGGTGACTGACTAGGTGCTTAGAAATCGAAAAGAAAGGAAGCTGAAATCGTTGAATGATGAGTCATGATAGTGAAATATAT
Organism: Taxillus chinensis; assembly: GCA_023512835.1. Taxonomy (NCBI): domain Eukaryota; kingdom Viridiplantae; phylum Streptophyta; class Magnoliopsida; order Santalales; family Loranthaceae; genus Taxillus; species Taxillus chinensis. Next base: position 47,432,745 of record CM042088.1, on the reverse strand, counting down.
GAAGATAGAATGTTGACACGTTCTATCATTTTATTTGACTTATTCTCAGTGGCTTTCTTCTTTTCCATACTTTTTCAGTATTCAAGGAAATTAACATGTCTCTTTTACTAGTTCAACTGAAAGTGAGTTTTCTATTTTTGAACATCCTGAGCTTCTGCCTACTACACACACACTGTTGTTTAGACACGGAGAAGTGGAATAATAATGTCCATTTCATTTACAGTCTGCTTGATTGAGTTACTTTTTTACTTTTTGATGGCACCAGAAAATTTAGATGATGATGCTTCTTCTTGGATGGAATCATCTAGAGAGTCCTGGGCCCTCGACAATCAGTGGCGCTGCCCTTGGGGATCTACTATTGTGGATGATGTTGCTCCAATTTTCAAATTGATATTGGCTGAGAATTATTTGTCTTCTTCCACCTTGAATTTAGAAGATACAATAAAAAACAGGTCATTGTGGTGGGCCAGGAGAAAGGAGCTTGATCAAAAACTTGGTAAAATGTTGAGGTGTGTTGCATTTACCTTATGGTATTTGAACTGTATGGTAGATTTGCAGATATACCAAATTTTCATTCTATTACTCTTACTAAAATTTTTGCAAACTATTCTTGATAAATAATTATTCATACTCATACTAGCTTTTACTGAATTTTTTGTCAAATCATTTGGAGTGTTAATATTGTCTCGTGCTATCACACCAGGAATTTGGAAGATTCATGGCTTGGTCCTTGGAAGCATTTACTTTTAGGTGAATGGTTAGATTGCAACCATCTTGATGCAGTAAATAGGAAGCTTGTTCATGCCCTGAGATCTAAATGTAGAATGGATGTAAATGAGGATATTCTTAAATTTATACTTGGAAGTGGTAGGTTTGTCTTTGAAAATCAAGAATGTGTTTCGGAACTTATTCTTAAAAAAGGCTGTTATATTGGGAGGGGGGGAGGAGAAGCATCTAGAACATCACACCACACCTCCAATGGGGTCCGCAATGTGTCACAGGTTGCATTCAGACTTATAATTGAGGCAGCAAATGAGCTTGAGACAGAAATGTTATGCAGAGAGCCAGTGATCCTTGTTCTGGATTCCGACGTGCAGGTATACCTTCAGCTTTTCTATTGTTTTTATGTTGGTTCTATATAATTTTTTCCCACTGAAAATAGCCTCTTTCCAATATGCAAAGGTAGCGATGCATATTTATGGGAAATTCCTCCCCCTGCCCTTGCAAAGCTGGCAGGTTGCCAGCTTGGCACTAGGGTCTCCGCTTTATTCTATGTTTGTTCTCATTTTTATTGTCCATTTGGAAACCACTTCTCCAAAAAGTTAAAGTTGTTAGGTTTTTACTTCTTAAGTGGGCCTTGGAACACATGAAAATTCATAAACAAAACTATCTACCATTAATGGTTGTTAAACACTTGAGGATACCCTTTTAACTCATAATTGTACCTACTACCTAGTACAGTAATATCATTTTAATGTTTCAAACAGTAATGTCATTTTAATGGTATGGTAATAATTGTTATTAGTTTGTAGCTGAAGCTTAATCATTTATATGGGCAACACAGTTTGTAACGAACACATGGTAATAATGTTTCAACACAGTTTGTAACGAACACATGATTTTAATCTGGTATCCACTGATCTTGGTTGAATGTTAAGGTTTTTTTTTTTTTTTGATAACCGAGGAAAACCTCACGCCAGCAGCCGACCAACTCCTGGGTTGAATGTTAAGGTTTCTTGAATTAATAGTGATGGACTTGGATTCAATTTCATACCATCACGAATTCTTGTGCAAGATACCCGTTTTGATAAAAATAATAATAATGTGTTGAAGTTTATCAATGTTCTAATAGAGAATGGCAGCATGGCTATTAAAGGGTTTCTCTTTCGTGAAAATATTTTTTGATATTACGATTTCATTATTAAATGGTTTTTGATCATTGTATGTTAAACCTGTGTTTGTCCTAGGGTTTTTATATATGAATTCTAACTGCCTAAATGTTTCCAATGCTACATAGCAAAGTCCAATAATGATGAGAATATTAGTACGTTTATTAAAAGATAATGCTATTAAGCTATTTCTAGAAAGACTTGCTTGTGCGTGCTTGATTTGTTCTGCAGGGACGTGATGGTTTCGGGCATGGTCTTTTTGTCTATTCTGTTACCATATGCTCTAGTAGAACTCTTGCTAATTATCCAGTTAATTCTCGCTTTATTTTATGAAAATTGGTATTATTCAAACTAGCATATTAATGCAATATTGTATTTAGATGCTTCCATGGGAGAGTATACCGATATTAAGAGATCGGGAGGTTTATCGCATGCCCTCTATTGGTAATATCTTTACAACAATTGATACATTCTGTCAGCAACAAGAACTGAAGAGGGTACCTTCCGTCTTTCCATTGATAGATCCTTTGGATGCATTTTATTTGTTAAATCCCAGTGGAGATCTCAACTTTACACAAGATGAATTTGAAAACTGGTTCAGAAGTCACAGTCTGGAGGTAAGGACGAAACTGAGGTGGATATAGCTTAATGAAACCTCCCTCAGCAACAATAAATGATGACCCTTGTTCCTAGTTTATATTCTGATCAGACCACAGCTGAAGGTGTTTCCTTGTTTCAATGATTAATGGGTTTAAGATTCGTTTTTGTAGGGGAAAGCAGGAACTAAACCAACAGCTGAGGAATTGGCTGCAGCTTTGGAAAGCCATGACCTCTTCATTTATTTTGGTCATGGAAGTGGTATGTTTTCTACGATGTCACCTCCATTCTCATCCATGGTTTTTCTGGCACGGTTATTTTTGTTTCAGTTCCCCCTGACAGTTATCATTGCACTGTGAATGTTTTCTGGTTAGGCTCACAATATATCCCTGGGAAAGAGATTCAGAAACTGGAAAACTGTGCAGCTACATTACTGATGGGCTGCAGCAGTGGATCACTTTCTGTAAGTGGTTGCTACCCACCGCGTGGTACTCCGCTCCACTATTTGGTAGCTGGTTCTCCTGTGATAGTTGCTAATTTGTGGGAAGTAACTGATAAGGACATTGACCGATTTGCTAAGGCTATGCTTGATGCCTGGATGATGGAAAGATCAAATCGTTCTGCAGATTGTACCAAATGTGATTCAGTAACAAAAAGCATGGAATCCTTAAATATAAATGGCAGTGGGGGGGGAGAGAACTCCAACCCAGAAGTTAATAGAATTATCTGATTCCATTGAATGTGCCTGTGATCATAGACCAAAGGTTGGATCATTCATGAGTCAGTCTCGGGAATCTTGTGTGCTCCGTTTTTTGATAGGAGCATCTCCAGTTTGTTATGGTGTCCCAACAGGAATTTGGATCAAAGATTCATAGTATTACGTTAAACTAGAGTGCTTTAATGCCTCTTCTGGTTTCTCAACCTGCAAGTATCATATTGGAAAATATGTTCCTGAAAATCGATTGTTCAAGATTAGGGAAGGTTGCAGGTTTATCCGTAAATGAGTTTGTAATTAAAATTTTGGTTACTAAAGCTATTAGGCCTGTGTCCATCTTGATTCTTATAGGTTGTAAATAAGCTTGTTATAAGGTAATATAATTTTACATCAATGATTAATTGGTTGTCTTACCATAACTAATCAATGCAAAGGACCATTCATTTGAGTAACCAATGATTAATACATGGATGGTAAGTTCATCAATTTTTTATTGGATGCGCGATCACGTTTTTTAATTGTATGATCAATAGATATAAAAAAATGTAACAAAACATGTACGAAATTCTATATGATTATTACAGAAGTAAAAGGTTGTATAAAGAAAATAAATTTGCTCATCATCCTACAGCAGTAGTTGCCCATCAGCAGCTTGCAGCTGGCCATAATGGAATAATAACTACGTAAAGAAAATAACTTAATTTTATTGAGGAATTCATGTCATTTTAAAAATTCAAAGTCAAGTAAAAACAATTATTACATAATAGAAAAATATTGTCATATTTAAATATATAATTTATTATATGCGAGAAATTTTATGAACAACAAATCTATCAATTATGAATTACTGTAATTTTATCAATTTTTAAAATGAAAAGAATCATTTTATATTCATCAAAACCATATTTTATTACTTTATTTTTTCACTCTCTTTTCTTTTTTCATATTATATTATTATTTTAATAAATACATGATTAATCTAATACAAGATTATGAACAGGGAAATTTTAAGATTATAGAAAAGTTTTAATTTTCATCCAATTGCAGTGCTACCAGATCATATGAGACAACTGCAAAGAAGTGTGTCGAACAAATGCAAATTTTAGGCAGTCTATCATCGTTTTAAATAATTTCCTGTATGACCTAAAATATGACAGTATTTGGGTTTCCATAACCCAAAATCCCCATAGGTAAAAGAACAATAGCAATTCAGGCTATCCTTGCCTCCTATTAGCTCCTCTAGATCGATGTCTCCTCCGCACTCGATCCCGATGAAACCTTCGGCTATGGTTGTCAAACATTGTTGCTGCACCACTGTTGGGGTCTCCACCATTCTCATCCTCGTCACTGCCATTGTCATTCTCCTGATCAGAGGTATCGAAATTAATAGCACTGCCCGAACGAATTCCAACAGTATCATCATCTTCCATAAAGGGGTGGTAAATACTATCTGGCCCTCTCTGCCGCCGATTGTGACCAGCATTCCCTGCTGGTTCAAATGCATGCAATAAGAGGACAAAATGGGAAAAGCCACCAAAAAATCTAGCCCTCCCAGCAACATCCCTATCCTCATCAGTATCAAAACCATAATGGGGTCCTTCTATCACATAATCACCAAAAACCATAGAACCAGGTACCACTGAGGTTATTGTGCTGATCACATCCTCCCTCTCGCGGTCGCGCTCAAGTGTCCTCCATTTCTGTTCGAGTATGGGATCGATTTCCCGTGGCCGTGCGCATGGGTGCTCTGCTTTAACATGTTTCCTCAAATCCTTGTAGTTCCCAATAAAGGAGCAATTATCCTGCATGCAGGTCCTATGCTTAGCATTTAAACATTCCCTAGCAGGCTCAACCACAGTCCATCCCTTCACCTGACCCCTGCAAAGAGGACAGGCAAGTTCTGTTACATCACACTTCTCAATTGGCCAGCTCTCTGCTGCTCTAGCATGCGGATCATCATATGAGCTATTCAAGGGTTGGCTACCATCATGGGAAGTGTTCACTTTAGTGTAAGCTGTTTTGAACTGAGCGAGGCAGTTAGAAAATCGATAACTAGTGCCACACATATAAGGGCGACAACCTTTGTTGTGTGATGAACAGAGGAGGAGAACAGCATTATGGGGGTACTCCATGCACACAGAACATGTTGCTTCTTCCCAGTCTCTTTTTTCCAAGACTCTGGAGCATTTCTTGGGGAAATGCCCTCCTAAAGTGTTCACCTCATATGATGGCAAGTGGTATGGAGTAGACCTATACTGTCTGGAAGCAATTCTACGCCGTCCTCTGCAGCTTTTTGCCATTTCTAAATAAAACCTGAAATTATATTGTTAAGATTTTGCATCAAAGAATTATTTCAACATATAAAAAGAAAAGCGATGCCAATATTCAAACAATTTTTTTTTGATAAGTAAATATTCAAACAAATAATATAAACAGCAGATTTTGAAAAAAACCTATTTTGGCATGCACATAGCAATTGCTACAATTTACAACAGTCGTCATGTAATAGCGACCTCAGTCTCAATATTAAATTATATACCATATAACGGATGCATCTCGAAAATCTTTCTTAAAGGATCAGCAGTCTAACAAATGGCATGCAAACACGTTTTTGCCACAAAGCCTTACATATTAATGTGTCCAGTAAAGTTCATAAATTTATACAATTAAACCTTTGCTGCAAGTATTGAATTTCAACAATTTTTATCTTTGAGGAGGAATACAAAAAAAACTTACAAATTAGAAATGACACATTTCTCGTCAAATTATATACTGGAACACAGACAATTAAATAAAACCTGTATCCCCAAATTGAAAAGAATTCACAGACAAAGAAAGCATACTATCAGTTTCAGAATGATTCAACCCTAATCGATAGAAGGGAGAAAATAACATTTTCAGTGCAATTATTTGGATCAAAGAAATGGAAGATAAATTTCCTTCTCAGTTATTTAAAAAATAGGGTATGTGAAGATCCTGCCATTTCTAATTTTTATCGTTGTCATGAGATATAATAGAAGCTTTAGGAACTTAATCGTGTCACATGCAAGCGTATCAGAGAACAGATCTATGTTGTCAGGTTAATTGTACAAATTTACAAAATTCAAACCAAGAAAAAAAAAATCATCATTCGCAAAGCCAAGATGATCTTTTCGGGCTTAACTGACCATATTGCACAACTGTGCCCTTATACATCCAAATTCAATAAAATATACTAATACAAAGGTTCATGATCTTGTCTTTTCTACTCACCATAACATACTATTACAGCCCAACTCAGCGGGGCACTAAGTCCTAAGCAAATCAGATGCCAGTAGTGAGGATAATAAAGAAAGGAAAAGTAAAAAGTAAAAAAAAAGTTTTTGAGGATAGATTCTATTACATATGTTTAGATAACATCCCAACACAAAACTCAAAAAAAGAACTATTTTTTGTCCATTTTTATAATGTAAGGTATATTAAGAGTCCTTATGATTTTTCATATGATCTAAAATTTTGAAAAATAGAACTGATTGCAACCAAATTGTAAATACTAAGGAACAAATTAATTTAATTTATCCACCATGGAAGTACCAAACACAAAGAGATTCAACAGCCACATGCAAGTAATAGCCATTGAAAGGATCAGATGAGAATAGGAAATGGTGAATTCAACAAAACAACATTGCACACTTTAACAACCTTCCAAGATAGATGCTCACACAAGTTCAACATCAACCTCCAGAGATGATGGGAATCACAAGTTCTTGTATCTTCAAAGGCAGTACAGGATGACAATTTTCCTATTCATTTGTTTTCGTGATGGGTCCTTGAAGTCAAGTAAAACATTGACTTATGTTACAAGCTTTGAACCAACCTATAAATAACATAAATGACCCAATGTTGTTGGTTCGGCCTGCCCTAGTATTGCTAAACTATTTATTTCACTAGGAGAGTGACTTTCCCTTGATGGATAATGGTCGCAGAGCTCGCAATGGGGAGTGGATTCCCTTTAGCTAGCAACCTAGAACTCAGAACGCAGAAGTGTACATCAGCTACTAACTTCACTTTATTATTGAAAGGGGTTGGTAAATCTGGATCTAAAACGACACCATTTGCAGCAACACATACAACATGCCAATAGTCCATTCACTCGGATAGGTATATTTGTATCTAAAACAATATCAAATCTGACCCAGTTAGCCTTAACAAACACGTTTACACCATTCACAAACAGGCCAATAGTCCATTCACCGGGATAGGTAAATCCGTATCTGGAGGATAGCCTTAATATGCACCCCATTTGCACCACTCATAAAGACAACAAATAAAAAAACTTTTTAAAAAAAAAAAAAAAAAGTCAGAGGCTGTCGTGGGCGCGACAGCATCACGCAAGGAAGTTGGGTGAGAATTCATCAATCAATATTCAATATTACGATACCCCAAGGGGCAAGGCAAGCAACGACATTTTAAAAGGAAAAAAAAACATAAAATCAAAGAAACACACCAACACACCGCGACACGACCTCCATAATTCGAGAACAAAGAACATAAACGAATAAACATAGCTCAGGTTTCGATACGAAAACAGCAGAGACATCGAAAAAAAAAAACATAAATGAAACCAGAAGCAGAATAATTTGAAGTCGAGGACATCGCACCAGGAAGTCGCTCCTCGGAGATGTAGACGGTGAATTCGAATCCGAGCAGCCGTAGGGTTTGTTGGGTAGCGCAAATTCGAGGGCTTCGATCTTCAGTGACCTGAGTGGGCGGGAGACGAAATTGTGTTTGTGTGTGTGAGGGAGGGAGAGAGAGAAGAGAGAGAAGAGAGAGGAGAGAGAGAACTTTATCGGATTCGTACGCCATTGTAATCTCCGGCCCGAAATTCTAATATGAGACCCCTAATGTTTTTGCTCCTCTCACGGCCCAATTCCGCGCGTGAACGCCATACTCTTGATTCTAAATAAAACGGCGTCGGTTTATTGAGAGATAATCGCAGTCGTTACCCGTAAGCGCGCGGGTGTGCAAATTGCCGAGACAACTGTACCACGTAAAGTGGTTGGGTAGCGCGTGGCTTCCACTCTCGATGCACGCCGGTTGACTCACCCTCAGCTACCGCACCCGGCGTGTCGCACTCGGATGCCACATGCTCGCTGCGCATTTTTGGTGTTGATTTTCACTTGACACATTTTTGATATTTTGATATAATATTTATTTCAAAAAATTATTTATTAGATTAAATATTAACGTATAATTATTATTCATAAATTTTTTAAAAAATTAAAAGATAAATGAATAAATATTTATAAGCTATTTATGTATTTTTTAAATCATATATAAAATATTTAGTTTATTACTTATATTGTATTTAGTTTTTATCTTATTAATGAATAAAATATGAACAATTATAAATAAACATGTATATATAATTTTCATGGTGATTGATCTATATCATTTAGTTATAGTATTTTATGTAACTATTAATAGGTTTAATCATGTTAAATGTGACAAAAAATATTTTGATTCTATTTATATTCTAAAGTTTTAAGAGCAAGTATTTTGGAGCTCATACAATTATATATATTTATATATTCACATAGGAAATTGTTGACAAAAACTTCATCACAAGGGTCTAATAATATAAATATTAAATGTATTGTACTATATTTAATTAAATTTAAATTTAAATAGTCTAAAGATTTAAAATAAAATTTAAAAATATAATTATTATGAAATTAATATATAATGTTATATATATATATATAACGACTGAGCAGTTTGAGAATGTGCCAAAAGAAAAAAGTGAAGGGGCTATTTATTTATAAAGAAGCAATAGATGTTCACTCAGAATAAATTGCAGGAATTATTGGAGAAGAAGAAAAAAAGGAGTGAGGGAGTGAGATTTCAACTATTGTTTGTAATAATGGAAATACTTTTGGTACTACTGTACATTGTGATCGACATTTAGCAGTGTCAAAACAATGGGATGCAGCAGCAGCAATTGAGTTGAAAAATCCAACAGCAGCACTAACAGCTATAGGGGCCAATTTCTTCATCATTACTGTAAAAAGCAAACATAAAATTTAACATTAAAAGCAAATGATGGGAACTTTTAGCAATGAACAACGATAGGAATATTTATTAACATTAATTTTAGACCTAAAGCATATGGAAGATTTTTTAAATATTATTATTTATACTTTTTTTTATATTTTACTTATGTTTTTGATTACACCCCAAGACTTAAATAACACATTGTTAGGCACAGGGTCCGAACAACCACCAAACTGTTTGTATTCGTAGGCCCAATATGACTAAAACATTAGCTCAGGGTTCTCCGGTCTCTCACATCCCAATCCAGGTTTGAAGCTGCTCTCTTCTTTACTTTTATATACTGTGTTTTCTAAAAAAGATCCTCAAGGCCCTCCTTTTATCTTTCATACCACAACCCAGGCTTAAACCTGCTCTCTCCTTTTCATTTATATACTACGTTTTCTAAAATAGATCCTGTACTTCTTATTTTATTTTTAGGCGCCTGTCAGGACTCAAAGACAAGAAGAACATGCCTTAGAACAATCTAGACACCTAATTCCTAACATGCCATCTATGCCTAAAGCATCTGTAAGATCTGCTGCTTATTATTATTATTTTTATACCTAATGCACATGGAAGATCTGTTTTTTTTAATATTATTATGTATACTTTTGTTATTTTTACTTATGTTTCGGATCATATAAGTTTTCATGTTGTTCATTAATGCCTGATGCCCAGGCATTTATATGTTTTCTTGTTATGCATTCATACTTTTCTCTAGAGTTTTTATCGGAAATCTTAATAGTTTTTGTCTTCTTATATGTTTTTATGGTTTAATTGTTGGTTTGATCCTGCCTTGCAGTGGATACTCCATGAATCATTTCATGAAAGATTTGCAGGGTCATGCCCATTTTCCCTGGGGGAATAGATGGCCCAACACCAAATGTTTGAAAAAAATCATAAACCCAAAAGAAAACAGAAATAGTAGCATGTCACATTTCGCAAGTGATATGCCCTTATTCGTTTTTTTTCCGTCAATGATGTCAGATCAAGACGATTCCTGTAAAACTCTTCATTTTATAGAGGTGAACTTTTATTCTTACAAAGCAAATAGCATTTCCTCTTGATTTGTCCTCACAAGCCACTTGGTCTGGATGTGTATCTGTTATCTGTGTTAATGATTAAATAGCTGGCATGCTTTGGAATAGCTTCTCTAACATTTTAAGACACTTCGTTCAATGGGGATATGCAGGTAAGATATGCTCTGTACGTAGAAAACAAAGGAGAAACAAGCAGCTATTTTCTTCCATTGATTTTAATTGTGGTCATTCTAGAAGGATCTTGTAAATAAGAAATAGGTGAGATCGGTACCTGAACTTAAGAGTTATAATATCATTATGTTACTCCAACTACTGAATGAAAGACCCACGTCACAAGCCCAGAGGTGGAACAGTTTTTTAAATCCTGCAAAAAAAAAAAATCTACAAACTCACAATTGGGGCTGCTTGCGCAACAGATTCTGGCCCTATTGTTTGTCTGCTGGAATTTGCCTGTCCCTCATGCTCCGGGTAGCGAAGTTTTGTTTGAGAATATGGATGACATAACCCAACAATAATAGCAACATCAGTCACATATATATATATATATATGTTTTAACAATTCTGGGAATTGTTAAGCTATTTGTTATATAGAAGAGGAAGAGGCTGCATTTCTACTTTTGCTGGGGTGGGCTGGGATGAAAATGCTGGTGAGGATGAAGGCGTTACAGAGGAGATCAATGCTTTCTCTAAAGAGCTAGGCAGCTGAAATATGTGTAGTGAACAAATTAGAGCAGTTGAAGAAAACCCTCAAAAGTAAAAGTTTAAATCTTATACCATTATATATTTAGTGAAATATTTATATGAAAATTTCTCTTCAGATCTATGTTTGACGGGCTCTAATCTTGAATTAATATATTAAGATTATATTTTTAGAGACAGATCCAATTTCAAAATTTCAATCCACGGGAAGATACACTGTCACGATTTCATGTAGGCTTTGCGCTAGCCTTTTGATACTTTGAAGAAAATAAAACAAAGCAAAACAAGACTAATTAAGATCTTAATTTGGGCCGGCATTGGTGGATCCATTGGAAGCTAGCCTGTAGGTCAAACCCCACCCTTTTAATATTAAAATAAAATCATATTAGACTTTGATTTAATTATTAATTAATTTCTTGTATGTATATTATACTGGCCTTTAAAAGAAATCGTCACTGGTAAAAGAATCGTCATTGTAATTTCTTTATGGATCCTTCTTTTAATTATTATTATTAATTTACAACTAGCAATCCCATTTCCCATACAAACAAACCACTCTCTCATACACCACTGTTGAAATTTAGACATATACTCCATTCGGTGACACTTTTCGATAAAAAAAAAAATTACGGTATGGGCTTGAGGATAGAAATGAAAAGACGTCGGTAGAGAAACTATATTGTCACCCCTTTATAATTAATAGCTTAGCATCTGTTCATTTTTTAATGCAAGTTTCTATCTAAGGCTTGACCTTCTTCACTACTACACAGACATATATGGGCACTAAAAAGTTGTTTAGTACACGTTCTTCTCCACACCCGGCCCGTTGTCTTCCCATCCCAATGTAGGTTAGAGTAGGGTAGTCCATCACAGCTGACTCCTTAATATATATATAAGTCGTTTATACATAAAAAAATAAAAATAAAAATAAAACTTGATGGTCAAGATTGGACGGTTACGTCAGTCACGACTGTCGTTAATATTAATCTACTTTAATTGTAAGACTCTGACCTCAAACACACCTTAACATATAGTAGTCATGGATCATATATACATATATATATATATATATATATATGGATTGCCAGTTGTGACCTAAATCCGGGGGGTATGTATATTCAAGATGGAATTAAGTAGTACAAGTAAAATGACCTAAACTTTAGCAGGTTTCACAAAACATGTCCACGGACATGTAAGCTGAAGTTGAAGACGTTTGAAGAAATTTTGTCACTTTGCTTTTTTTTCCCCTCCTGAAAGAATTGAAGAAATTTTGGGTTTGCAAAGTAGGCTGGAACCAATGAATCCAAGCGGCATTGCAAAATGGTGCTTATAAATTAGGGGTGGATATATGGAAAAAGAGCTCAAGGAAGGAACAACATGTTTAGGACCAAGGGATTTAATTTGAATCACAGGTTTAAATTATCCAGAAATTATTAAACTTACAGGCATATAAAGGAATTTATTTATTTTTTTGAAATCATGTTTTTAGATCAATAAAATAAATTACAATTGATCTCTTAGTGATATTATTTTTTTTTAAAACCGATATGAAAGAAATAAAATAATAGCAATTTTTATTATGTATATTTAACAATAATATATTATTTATTTATTATTATTATTGAAATAATAATACTATATTATTTATATATTATTAATGAACACGAAAAAAATAATATATTACAAGAACTTCCAGCCCAAGAATCACCCAAATTGCAAGAACATCTATGACATTGACAGCGAATTTTTATAGCTTTAGCCTTTAGCAGCGATTTCTGTTCATAAATTTGTAATATATAATGAATATATATCCACAATTTAAAACAGACTTACATTAATAGTTTTTAAAAAAATTATTCGCAAGTATACGGTAATTTATATAGAAATATATTCTCTGATGTTATATTGGCATGAAAAATAAAAATATATATTTACTGTTACATTTCATGCATGAACACACCTTTCCTAACGTTGGACTGGAACAAAAAATAAATTAATAAAATTTGTAATATCAATTCAATCATAATAAGAATGTGATTGTATGTGTTATCCGCATAGTATTGCTCGAAATAAATTAATAAAAAAATAATATAAAATATAACAGCAATGATGATGATGTTGCATGAATTATCTCTGCAACTTACACCATGGGGCTTGTCCTGTTGATTAGCTCAAGTGACTTTACAATGGAAGGAGATCAAAAGTTTGATTCCAGTTGCTCGCGCTAACAGAATAGGAGAGAATAAATTATGAGTAAAATAGGAAATGTAAATGAATCAGCCGAATCGAATAATATGGTATTCAAACATTTCATTAATATTTAATAATGAATTAAATCAAACTAAATAAAGCATATTTATGAAATGTTCATAAATAATATTACTATATTGTTTACAAATTTATTCTCAGATATTTTCAAATATAATTATAAAATTATAAAATATGTAAAAAGAATTCACATTATAAGAATTCACATTATATTATTGTTTAATATATTTAAATAATTATTATATAGTTCATAAAAATATAATAATAATAATTAAATATATACTTATTTAATTAAATTTAATAAAAATTTATATATATTAATTATTTTATTTTTATAAATACTTTTTATGAACACAAATAATATTACTTGTTTAATATTTGAGAATATAATAAACGAATATAACAACAATACTTTTTCTTATGAATTTGTTCATATTCATAAGTAAAATATTCCTCGGGCCCGGAGCCCATACATAGATACATGGACCCGAGAGATGGAATCGGCATGAGGCTGGCTCCTCCATGTGCAGCCGAATAGTCTCCCTTGGAGCATGATTGCTAGAGGAGGGGCAGGGTCAAGGCAGAAGAAATTTATGACGAACCCATGTCGGGTCAACTCTATGGACTCATTTGTTTTTGTCACCTTGCCCGAGAACCGATTTGTCCTCGTTTACCACAGCCTTAACACGCGGATACATTACAAATGCACTAATCATGCATTTCCCATTCGTACATGAATGGTGTCAACTTCATTTTTTTTTTATGTTTCCTATTGTTTTTTTGTTGACATGAACACACACACATACTCTTTATAAAAAACAAAATTGCTAGTCTATTTAGAGTGTTTAATTTTATGGATTCTCAAAAACTTTACTCTAGTTATATCCTAGTTAGTATTCGCTTTGCTTGAACCTGGCGTGACATCATTTATGTTTTTGTCTCTTTTCATAAAAAGAAGTCAATAGCATTAAATTTTTTACGTCTTTATTTATCGCGTGAAATGGATAGAGTTTGAATCCCGGACTTAAAACTTGAAAATGTGGCAACTTTTAAATTTTGTGCATTTGACTTCTAATATATAAGTACCAGCTCTAAATTTGGAGGGAAAAAAAATCAGGTTAGGATTGTTTACTAAATTTATAAGTGCCTGAAGTCAGATTTTTCTATTTGAATATTGCATATTAGATTTTTTCATGGCGGGAGATATTAGAATTCATTGATTCACAGAAGAAGACAATTGTCCATGATGCATCAGATAATGAGAGGTACTAAATCCCAATCCCAAATCTTGATTTGGAGGCTTTGAAGTGTTTGCCTAATATGAATTGGACGGTAAAGATGTAAAAGAAGAAAAATAATATTTTCCTATTGAATAAAATTATTGAAGCTCGGGACGTTACTTTATACAAAATAAATGCCAATCATTCCTACAATTACGCCTATCTATTCTAGGTAATCTAAATATAAAGAGCAATTAAATAAATATACAATATTTCCTATATACACACTAATATAAAAGGTAACTGAATAAATATACAACTAATGCAGTATATCTTTCCTTTCCTTTTCAACACTCCCCCTCAAGTTGGAGAGTGAATGTCAATAACTCCCAACTTGCGTATAATGGTTGAGAAAATTTCCTTTCCCAAGGGCTTGGTGAACACATCTGCAAGTTGATTTGTTGAGGTAACGTGTTTGGTTACAACTGAACCATCCTGTATTTTGTCACGAATAAAATGACAATCCATCTCTATATGTCTGGTTCGTTCATGGAAAACGGGATTGGCAGCCATATGTAAAGCTGCTGTATTGTCACAAAATAAGAATGCTGGCTTCGGATGCAATATTCTCAAATCCTTCAATAATGAGCGTAGCCAAGACAATTCACGACATGTGCTGTCCTGGCTCTATATTCGGCCTCGCCGAGGAGAGAGATACGGTTTTCCGCCTCTTTATTCGCCAAGAAATAAGAGAAGATCCCAAAAAACACAATAACCCGTAGTAGACCTTCGAGATATCGGACAACCAGCCCAATCCGAATCGAAAAGGCTCGCAAAGATAACTCATTCGAGAAGGAAAAAATATACCTTGCCCTGGGCTACCTTTTAAGTAACGCAATACACGCAAGCGGCTTCCATATGTGGTTTACGTGGTGCATGCATGAATCGGCTTAGCACATGGACCGAATAAGTGATATCCGGTCGGGTAATGGTCAAATAAATTAGGCGCCCAACAAGTCGCCTATCCTCGAGACGGATCTTTAAGCAATTCACCTGAATCCGAGAGCTTTATGTTTTGTTCCATGGGAAAGTTCACAGTTTAAGACCCAAAAATCCACCATCTTTGAGAATTTCCAAAGTATATTTGCGTTGATAGATAAAAATTCCTTTCTTCGATCGGGAAACTTCGATGCCCAAAAAATACTTCAAATCACCCAAATCTTTAATTCGAAAATGACTGTGTAGAAATTGCTTAAGAGTCATGTTATAGCATTGACATCATTTCCAGGTAATAAGAATGTCATCGACATAAATCAATAAAGCGGTAAAAGATTTACCATTCCGCTGTGTAAATAATGAGTAATCGGCTTTAGATTGAACAAAACCAGTAGCCTGAATAGCTGTAGAGAACTTGGCAAACCATTGTCGGGAAGCTTGCTTTAACCCATATAACGACTTGTGAAGGCGGCACACAAGATTCTCCCCCTTGCCTGAAGACCAGGAGGTGGAGTCATATAAATTTCCTCATGTAGATCGCCATGAAGAAAAGCATTGTGGACATCAAGCTGGTGAAGAGACCAATGCTTGGGCCGTTCTAAAGCCAATAAACAACGAACGTAATCATCTTAGGTTGTGGGAGAAAAAGTGTCATGGTAATCGATACCTTCCTGTTGGGTGTAACCTTTAGCCACCAAACGAGCTTTGAAACGTTCAATAGTACCATCCGAGTGACGTTTGATTTTATAAACCCAACGACAACCAATAGGATGCTTACCAGGAGGAAGAGGAGTGAGTGACCAGGTGTGGTTGGCGGCTAAAGCCTCCAATTCGGTTGCATTGCGGTTTGCCAATGGGAATGAGTAAGCGGCATCGGCATAAGAGGTAGGCTCAATATCTTGGCTAACAGCAGCAAGAAAAGAGCGATGTGGTGGTGAGTAACGGTGATAAGAGACATAATTGCAAAGGGGATAGCGTGTACCTGGTTGGGGACCTGACGACAAAGGCAACAACGGGTTGGGAGTCCGGACTTGGTTGCGAGACATAATCACGTAAAGCCATGGGAGGATGATGGGGTCTATGTGAACGGCGTAAAACGGGTACGGGAGGAGAACTAGTAGAGGACGGCGGAGCGGAGACGGGAGGCGGTGGTGATGGTAAGGGTGGTGGAATGGGCGAGAAAGGATCGGAGACGAGGAAGAGGAAGGACAGAATCGGAAGGGGAGGAAAAGGAAGGAGTGGTCGCATAAGGAAAAATAGTTTCATGAAAAACAACATCACGGCTAGTGAACGTGCGGTGGGTGTCGAGATCATAAAGCTTGTAAGCTTTTTGACCAACGGGATAGCCAAGAAAAAATACACCGTTTGGCGCGAGGAGCAAATTTATGGGGAACGGGCACAACATGGAATCATGCAAGACAACCAAAGACACGGAGATGAGAATAAGAGGGAAGCTTGCCATAAAGTCGTTCAAAAGGAGTTTGACGAGAAAGGAGTGGTGTGGGCAAACGATTAATGACATGAACTCAATGAAAACACGGTCGCCCAAAAATGTAAAGGAAGGTGGGCTTGAAAACGAAAAGCTCTAGCGGACTCCGAATATGACGATGCTTGTGCTCTACAACCCCATTTTGTTGAGGGGTGTAGACACAAGAATGTTGGTAAGTGGTTCCTTTTTGTTGAAAAAAATCCCGCATAGAGAAGAATTCGCCACCATTATCAACACGAATGTTGGCGATAAAGACATGAAATTGAGTTTCGACAAATGAAAAAAATTGACAAGTAAATGTTGCGTTTCACTTTTGTGATGCATAAAAAATACCCATGTGAACCTAGAATAATCATCCACAATAGTCAAAAAAAATTTTGCACCAGAAAGAGAGGCAACTTTAAAGGGGCCCCAAATGTCACAATGAATTAATTCAAAAGGTCTACCAGACGAAATGGAACTAACAGGAAAGGAAAGGCGACTTTGTTTAGCAAGTGCACAAATATCACAAGCATTATTAGACTGGAAAGGGAAATGTAACAAATGTTTGGCCATGAAATCTAATCTAGAGGAAAATAAATGTCCCAAACGTCGATGCCATAAATCGCGGAGGAGACCTCGAGAATGGGGGAACGACATAAAGTGGGTCTGCGACAGATGGAAGTTGAGGTTGTGACTTTTGTGATACTAACGCAACCAAGTAATAAAGGCCGTCTCGTTGTTCACCCAAACCAATCGTTGTCCTCGTCGTCAAGTCCTGCAAAATACACCAATGAGGGAAAAAGGTTATTGTACAATTGAGATCTTTGGTAATGCGACTCACGAACATTAAATCCACTTTAAAGGATGGCACGCCAAGCACATTTTTTAAAGTAACAACGAACTCAAAGGTAAATTCCCAACGAGATGTAATAGGAGCTGTTCTCCACTTGGCATAACAACGGGTGGTAAAAAAGTATTCTTATTCCTGTTGACAAGCAAAGTTGGAGATGAAGTGATATGGTCGGTTGCACCACTGTCGATAATTAATCCATGGAGGCGCAACAATGTGGGTAACAAACCTGAGGCAGCATCAGCTTTAGGATTGAGGGTTTGTGTTGTCCCTTTACTCTGCAAGATAGATAAGATTTGTTGGATTTGCAAATCAGAGAGCCCATTTGTCATTGTTCGCACGTCTTGCATGACGGGACCTTCTCAACAATGTTGACATTGGTGACAGTGTGGGGTGAAGATTGATGGCTTTTATTGCTTTTGAAATGAGTGCTTCCTTGATGAGACTGTTGGATGCATGTTTAGGATGGTCCTGGTGGGTATCCGTTCAGCTTCTAACATGTTGCTCGGACATGATGGTCACGGTCACAATAATCGCAATGCAAAGGTTTTCGATTAGATGGATTAGAACGGGAAGAAGAACCTTGTCCATGTCGTACAGCTAGAGCCACTGGTTCAGCCCTTCGAACGACCATGGCTACGTTGTCCATCGTCGCACGTGCAGCCCCCAGGCTTCGCTGCTTCTCCTCTTGTGCGATGGAAGAGTAAGCCTTGGCAACATCAGGCAGCGGATTCATCAATAAAATCTGCCCTCGGATTGCACTATAGGACTCATTGAGTCCCATAAGAAATTGCATCAATCTTCGTCTCTTATGGTCTGCCCCACAAGAGCAAACGGTGCCATTATAGGATCCCAGTTCATCCCATAATTTTTTAAGCCTTGTGTAATAAGGCAACAATGATCGTCGATCTTGAGCAAGACAAGCAATGTCCCTCTCAATCTGAAATATTCGAGGAGCATTGCTTTGAGAAAAACGATCCCGAAGGTCTTCCCATACCTCTTGAGCGGTGGTCGAAAAAATGACACTGTCTCCCTTTAATCTTGTGTGAGTGAATTGAGAATCCAAGAAAGGATCATATCATTGCATTTTTTCCATGAAACATATTCTTCTGGTTGGGCTGTGGCAGACGACATTGTGGTCGTCCCATCTATGAAACCCAATTTGGATTTGGCGTTCAAAGAAATCGCCATGGCTCTACACCACGTCGAATAATTATCTCCATTGAGAGGTTTGGAAACAAGAACCATTCCTGGATGATCAGAATGATGAAGAAAATATGGATGGGCAGCATCAAAACGGCCTCCATTCAAAGATTGTTGTTCTGTCATGATAGTGAGACACAACAAAAAGAAGACGCAATAAAGATAAAGAACTAAGGTATCGTTCCTGCTTTGATACCATGTAAAAGAAGAAAAATAATATTTTCCTATTGAATAAAATTATTGAAGCTCGGGACGTTACTTTATACAAAATAAATGCCAATCTTTCCTACAATTACGCCTATCTATTCTAGGTAATCTAAATATAAAGAGCAATTAAATAAATATACAATATTTCCTATATACACACTAATATAAAAGGTAACTGAATAAATATACAACTAATGCAGTATATCTTTCCTTTCCTTTTCAACAGAAGACACTCGAGAAGCCAAATTCATGCGGTACAATAAAGCAAAAATAATAAGAACATAAACAAAAAGAGTGAAAAAAAGTGTAAATCAGAAATTGCGGGAGCTTAATTTATCAATTGGTATTCTATATTTAATTATCATTTTCAATTTCACGAAGTAGTATTCTCTCAACGTTAGAACATCACGCATAAAAAAATAACTATCAACGAAATTGCAGTGTAAAATAAAAATATAAATTTTAATTTAACAACGGTTCAAGTATAGTTATTTGAATTTGTGATTGTTTAAATTTTTTAGTAAAACAAAATATAAATGTTTTTTTGTTAAACTATTTTAAAACTCTCATTTTTAAATAAACTTATTTTTAAAAATATTTTTTCTCAATACCTTCAATTGAAAAAGAATAATTTATTTTTAGCAAGAAAGGATCTCATGCTAGGGCTATAATATGGCTTCAATGCCTTAGGATAGTCACAGTTAATCTTTAGTTATTTTTCATAATTTTACAGATTTAATTTATTTTTTACTTTGATATCCAAATATACATCACAATATATTTTCATAATTATTTCCTATGTCATTAAAATAATATTTTATATTTTTTATTGAAAATAATATTTTTACACTTTAATATAAAATAAAAGTAAAATTTACGAAAAACGTAAAAAAAATATAATAACATATATATATATATGATTTAATAATTACATGAACTAAATAAATGCTTTCAGTACATTAAGAAATACTATATAAATTTTATAAATAAATAAATAAAATATATGGATAGTTTCATGGCTTTTATTTTTTAAATATAGGTAAATAAACTTCTATGAAAAATATATTATTAGTGCTTTAACAATATCTGATTCCATATACCATTTAAAAATAAGTTAAAAATGGCACTACATAAAATTTTGTCCTAAAAGTTATTCATTTTTAAAAAACTGTTACATCCCCTTATTCTATTAAAATAATTTTTTTATATTTTTCTTTATTGTTTTCTCTCCCTCTCTTATTTATTATAGACAATTAAAAAATAACACTAGTCAAAAATGATATTAAACATGTGTCAATATTTATTTCATATATCTAAATCATATTTTATGAAAATTGATATAAAATATTGTTATTAAAATTCTAAAAAAATGTATATACAGAACATTATATAAAATAAGTGACTAGTTAATGCTCTAAACCCTTTAAATTCGATTCATTTGTTCATTGTTTTATCTGTAAATTTTATTGACCAGATAGCAACGAGATAAAAGTTGCATTTCATGTTATGAGAATTTGCAATCTATAGTTGGACTGTGTATCAATTTTTACAAATTAAAGTTGATTTGTAATATTTTTTATGAATTAACATTTGTACGATTTTCTATTATATGTTTTTTTTATATACATATGATGTCATATCTTCACAGGCATTGAAAAGGAAGCTGAGATATGATTTGTTAGGGAGATGGAAGTAAAAACAATGTTTTTCTAAATTATAATTAAGTAACTTGCTATACCTTACCATATAACAATTAACAACCCTGAGTTCATAAAATTGAATTATTTAATAATGCCTCATTTATTATTATTTTTTAAAATTCCGTAGTTATATTTTAAATAAGTCTTTCATTAAATTTGCATTCGGCAGTGATTGAACATCAAGCTATAATTTTAATATATTGTCAAATATGTATTTTCAAGGAATTTATTTAAAATAAAAGATATCTATTGCTGCAATTTAATAATAAACTGATAAATTAATAAAAATAAATAAAATAATAAATAAATAAATTATTACAATAATTTAAGTGATAATATAGGTCTCATAATTTTTTTTATCAATTCATCATCTCTATATAATTTTTTTAATAAACTGTGTTTATATAATATTTATATTTTAAAATAAAATGCAAATATATAAACTAAAATGAGTTTAATTAAATATTTAAAAAATAGTAATTCTAAATATTTTTTATATTTAAATAAACGTATATAGATTTCAAAACTCTTATATATCATTTAATATAATATTATTACATTTTCTTCATATATTAACTACCGCACCACGAATAAATTAAAATTTCCGGGTGAGAGGCGATAGATGCAAAAGATAGAGCGGATAAAAAAATGTATTGATTATAGGTGGAGTTTGGACTGAATATGCGTTTAAAAAATATGTATATAATCGGTTCAGTTCATGATATTATTATAAAATCGTGACTAATTAGATAGTTGTGATTTTTTTATCTTTTCTTTTATTTGATATGCTAACATCATTATTATTAACTGAAATATGCTATTTCAATTATATATAACATACCTCTTTTAAAAATACGATTAAATTTAATATTTATGTCAAATATACTTGTAAAATTAACTGTTGGATCATGTTACATTAGGTAATATATACTTTTTAAAATAAATATAAAATATCATATATATATATATATAATGCACACCTCACCGAATCAGAGAGAGAATTTCAACGTCTTGTGGTTGACAAATTCAAATTCTGATCCCGAGGTTCTCTTCGTACAGGATTGCCAGAGGATTTCGTGTATACTGGTGAAATGATTTCTTAAAAATTAAAAGCAGAGATATATAAAAAAATACTTTTTTTTTTTGAGGTTTCGAAGAAGTCATTATTTATTACAATTGTAATTTAAAATTCAATCATTTGAATATTATCTATTTCAATGAATTATATTGGAAGAATATAAAATTGGGTATATACCATCTTTTAGCATGTTTTAACAGGTTAAAAACCCTCCTTTCTTTTCCTTTTTTTATGGAGTGGTCAAAATTTGTATAAAAGATAGACATTTTTAACAATGATATTTAATAATCGATACAGTCTATTGCCTAAAAGGCCACTTACGTACAATATAGACCATATTAGATCCAGCAAATGTGATAATATATTGATACTAATAAATAAATATTTCTTACTATATAAAAATACGATTTTATAAAATTTAATCATTTCTTTGTAAAATCATCATAATTACCCATCAAATTAAATATTTTATTAAATTTTAAAATTTATTATAATTTTACTTTGAACTGTGATCTGAATGTATTGTCATACACACACACACATGTATTTACTAATCATTTACTTTTAAATAAAATTATATGAATTTATATAATTTTACATTAAAATAATAGTTAATATAAAAGTCGTAATAGATAATTCAATAGTAGATAAATATCTCACAGCAGGCAATTTAAATGTCATATATATATATATATATATATATATATATAGCTACTATTTTTCTTTACCAATCTATTCCTACTTATATATTGTAATAAATTATTTTTATACATTTTTATATTTTAAAATAAAAATTTTAAAATAGTATATTTTTAAAAATATTTTTTTAAAAATAGTAACGAGTAGAAATAATTTTATAATACATTTGGGTTATTACATCTATATGGATAAAAATATGAACTCTTGCATTAATTAACATATACTAATTTAATAACTAATTTCAATAAATAGTTAGAATATTATTATATGTTGTTAAAAATAATTATCATTATATTTTGTTAATTTATTGTATTCATATATAAAAAGAACATAGTAAACCGAACATGCACTTGCAAATGCATAAGTATAGTAGTACGTGCCTTGTAAACTAATTAGAAGTAAATTCTAGGCCATCATCCCAGTTTTATAGGTCACTCCAAGAGGTTGTATTGCTGTCATTGAATGCAATATTAAAAAAATGCGTAAGTTCAATTTTAATGCACGGGATACTTGATAAAACACCAAACCCTAAGGTGACATTATTGAACGACAATTTTCTGTGTTATTTTTTATATAATGAAATGAAAAAACCGAGAAAAAATAAAAATCAAAATCAAAAATAAAAAGTTATAAAGTATTCTGAGTAAAATTGAATAAAATTATTAGAATACAGGTAGGTTATGAATGTAATTTATGCATGAACATACTTTTATCATTAAATTGATATTAATTTTTTAAAAAATCATATCAATTTACTTAATTTTTAAAAATTAAATCATCCTAGAATTACCTACACCATTTACTTAATTATAAATAAAAATGTTCAAATTACTAGATGAACATATGGCTTGAAATTCATGTCTTTATAGGGTCTGACATCACCGGCAATCACTATATATATAAATTCATAGCCGATTTGATTGGATACATATTTCTTTTTTCTTATTATTAGGGGAGAGGGTCGCTCTATATATGCATTGTATATGCATATTTTAAATTTTATTGGGGCGATATTTTGTTGGTGTGGGTCTTAATATATTGTATAATTTAATGGGGAAAGGTATCGGTATCAATTCATGGATCGTGTACAGAAGGGAGGGCCCAATAAAAGTCAACTTAGATGCGCCTTTGTCTAGTATTATACGTCTCTGCAAGACCGGAGAGCCAATTGACTTTGGTGCCTCAAAAGCTGCATTATTTATCATACACCCATCCATATATACATCTAATCTAGCAAGTAGACCCACTTACAGATCCATTCTACTTCATTTTCATATCATACGAATTAGAGTTACCCAAAGAAACAGAATTTTGCTCCTGGTTGTTGTTTTCCGGTAGTGTCAGACCCTATAAAGAGTACTGCAAGAGAATACAAGAGAAGCGTTAATTTGATCTGAGCTGTTAATGATGGATCTGTCGCTGAAAATGGATGCTGATCGCAGTAGTTGTCAGGACACATCCAAAGAAGACGAACCATCAAAACCACAACACCACGAACCTGCAGAGACCTCCACCACAGGATCGGATAATAAGGTACACGATTTTTATATACAAATACCAGGATCTCTCTCTCTCTCTCTCTCTCTCTCTCTCTCTCTTCTCTCTCTCCAGCTGTCTTTTTTACATAACAGATTATTAAAAGTTATCATTCTCTATTAAACTTCAATCGGAAATGAATAGAGAACGAGTATTGATATTCATCTGCAGTTTCTGGTGGCCATATCTAGCTATAACTAACAAATGATCAAATGCTGACAGTAGGTTCGGTATAATTAAACGTACGCCAATGAAAAACAAAAGTACGTACGATAATTTCTTGGCATATATTAATTGGTCCTCAAATGTTTAGCCAACTGATGATCGTGATATATATACCACCCACTTAATGTCAAGCTGTGGGTACGCATATGTATGTTCTGATGATCACGATAGATGCTGTGTTGCAGCTGTGTGCGCTTCACGAGGAGATCAGCCGCATAAAAGATGAAAACGATGCCTTGAAGAAAGTGCTGGACGAAGTAACCAAGAATTACTGTGATCTACAAGTCAAGTTCTCCACCCTCCAAAACAGCCCATCACACCATGACCATCAGGCAATTTTTTTTTTTTAAATTTTATGTGAAATTAAAAAATGAATAAATTGAAAAGCAGTTCCTTAATTAGTAATTATTTTTATATATGCATGGAGGATGTCTGTAATTTTTGCTGATAGTTTTCTTTAAATCAAATCGAACGGCAGCAGGAAGCTCAAGTGTTCCTATCCCTACGCGGCAGCAGTGGCGGTGAAGGCCACCAGCTGCAGGGTGCGGGCATTAGCAGGCGTGATGAAGATGGGATGGGAGGAGCTGATCTAGGGTTGTCATTGAGGGTGCAAAGTAGCACAACCAGCACTGCCAACTATGATCAAGCACAAAAAATGGAACATGAGTTGGATCAAAAGAATGATAATAGTATTAGTATGGAAGGGACCAGAGAAGAAATGGGTAGCCTCTCAGTCATGCAGGGTAATAATAATAAGCAGGTACAGCAGCATGACTTGGCCGGAATCACAACAAACATGGCCTCCCCTATCCACCGGAAAGCTAGGGTTTCGGTCAGAGCAAGATGCCAATCGGCCACCGTGAGTGTGACCAATTAATTACGTACCCAATATTATTAATTAATTGAAACTATCTCATTAATTAGATACTATTAGTAATTAGTTAATTAATTTTGTGGGTTTACATATTATAACAGCTCTCTGTGTGACTCTGATCGAGCCAATTTAATTTTATATATATATATATATATATAGATGAACGATGGGTGCCAATGGAGGAAATATGGGCAGAAGATAGCAAAAGGGAATCCCTGCCCCCGAGCCTATTATCGCTGCACCGTTGCACCTGGCTGTCCGGTTAGAAAACAGGTAGGTACACATGCTGCAAATTAATTACAACTCACACACACACTGAAACACATACAATTAATATATATATATAGTTTAAATCTTAGAGCTAGCTAGCTAGCGGTCCAAAATCATTTTACTATATATATATATATATATCTATGTATGTGTGTGTGTGTGTGTGTTCATCAACTTAATTTTGTATGATGCTTTTGTTTTTTAATTTTTTTAAAAACATTGATATGGCCGGCCGGTATATAGGTGCAACGATGTTTGGAGGACATGTCAATACTGATAACGACTTACGAAGGAACCCACAACCATCCCCTCCCTGTGGGCGCAACCTCGATGGCGTCGACGGCATCTGCGGCGGCTGCGGCGTCCTTCATGCTGGTGGACTCGAGCAGTCCTTACGCCCCACGGGACTCCCTCCCTTCCACCAACCCCTATATGATGATGATGAACCCCGCCCCGCCCCACCAGTACTCTCTACCCCTGAGAAACATGAACCCCAACGACCCCTCTAGAGGATTAGTCCTGGATCTCACCGCCACCCCCGCCTCCGCTTCCGCTTCCGGTTCCACTCCCCCGCACGCCCAGGCCTCCACCTCCTCCTCGGGCTTTGAGATGCCGGCTCGACCGGATTTTTCGTGGATGCCCACAGGAAGAACGAACCAAATCCATCACTGGAGCGATCCTAATTATAACAACACCAACACCAACATGCACGACAGGTCGTCCTTGGCCGAGAATGCAAGCACCATCGCTTCGGATCCCAAGTTCCGAGTAGCTGTCGCCGCCGCAATCTCGTCGCTGATGAACAAAGAGGGCGGAGAAATGGCCACCCAGCTGTCTTCCGGGCAGCCTTTGTTTGGGACTAACAATAACATTAACAGTAACGGTAGGGAGGGTGATAGTGGGAGCAGCAGTGGCAGCAGTTGGGTTTTTGATCAGTCGCTCTCGGCCAACGGCCGGCGGTGATGAGCTCAGCTCCATGACGGACATTGCGGCGTCGTGCGTTCGGTATAGATCGTTTCGTACACTAATACATGGATATTAATTACAAAACTTTTCGTCCTACGTACTCTTTCTTAAATAAAATGGTTGTAAGTTGTAATTTGCAAAGTAAATTACATTTTCTCGGAATGTTTAATAGCATGACAAAATCATCGGGTTACGTACGTTCTTATTATAGTAGTGTACCATATATGTTTCTGCGTAATTACAAAATCAGAATTATATTTTACTGTTTTCAGAAGAAGAAGCAGTAGTAGTGTATACCAGACATATATATATATATATATATATATATATATATATAATACACACACACGATATAGACTTATTTATGGACATTAATATATTGAACAAGTAGTGTAGAGATACTAGCTAGACGTGTAGTTTTTATAACAAATGTCGCTATGCATGAATTGGAACCCCTTAATTACCATGTTTTTGCAGATTATACTAATTAAACTGAAGCAGCTCTATTTCTTTTTCCTTCAACTACAAAAATAACAAAGTAATACCAATAAAACAAAATGAAAAATATTGTTGGGAAACTATTTTTTGAAGTAAACTAATTAGGAAAGAAATTTGACTTTAATCGGAAGAAAGAGTATTAATCTTTATGTGAAGGCATAAGGCAAAGCGACCAGACAACCAGATGAGTTGGTATATGTAGAGAGAAAATGAAGAAAAACGATACGTATGGGTATGGATTAGACCAACCGACGAATGCAGGAGCAAAAAGTCGTTTTTAGCTTTCTTTCGATAGGTATATGCGTATGGAATTGTAAAATGTTGTTTGTCATCTAACTCGCCAATTATGACGAAGCGTTAGGATCTCTGTGACGGCGGGAGGAGACAGATCGATTTTAAAATGTTGTGGTATGTCATTTATTTAGCAGTGGAATGTGAGTTTAAATGTATCAATCACACACTACTATAATGTTATATTATGCGTTCACTACATTAACAACACAAGCAATAATATGCCATCAACATGCAATATGAATAAAATTATAATTAAATAATTGAAACTCTAATTACAAGTTTAAACGACAGGAAAAAATGATAATATGAATAATATATATATACACACACACGAGATTGTGGCCAAAGCAAAATCGATATTCTTTTCGGCTCACTCTTTGTAAACGTTCTCATTTATAATAAGGCCCCAACGTGCTCATTCTTTGCGGACCATGCTGAAGAAGGGATAAATTTGATCATGCTCAAATGTTTCCGCCCGGTTGTTGGGCGCTTATATTTCGTTAATAAGATTTTTAATTAGACGTGTATATATATATATATATATATAATTGGTCAACAAATAATATATATAGAAATAATTTTATTTATAAAAATACTTCTAGATTTGCTCAACAAATAATTGGTCATTGCGGAGACGTTGCTTAACGCCTAAGAAAAACCATATATTCTAACTGAACAATAATGTACTCCTTTTGTAATGTGCTCGTTCCCGTTTCAAGAAAGCCAATGCACACATTTTGCCCAGCTGGTTGCTAATAAAAGTATTAATTTATTAAAAAACATGTGTTTTGCACATGGTTCCCATGGCTTCAAAACCAAAAGTTGTCTAGGTTTATAATAGTTTTCGAATAACAACACAACCTTCAGAGATTTTAACTTATAAATTCATACAAATAAGGAAAATATCTCAAAAATAATAAATAAATAAATAAACAAAAGTAATTTACCAAACTTAAATTCGAAATCAATGGGAATTTAAAGGTCAGTGCTTTATTGCAGATGCATTAACATACACTTCCTAAATGTGACCCCATATTATTTATAAGAAGTAAATCAATACCCTGATCAACAATAAAGAAAATAGGCAGGAAGCAATAGAAGTGCGGCGGTTGACGGTAGTCTTTGAGGGATTATGGGAAAACATGGAGGGAGTCAAATAGGCAGAGGGTGTACATGTGCTTATAATTATTTTAGTATAAAATTAGGAAAATAAATATTTTAAAAAATTGATGGACTGTGCGTATAAATTTGGAGGGCTGCGATGCGTTTATAAGAGATCATACCTAGGATTATATATATATATATATATATATATATATATATATATATATATATATATATATATATAATTTTAGTTAAAATAATATTTTTTTTAATATTTTTAAAAAGATTTCTACATTCTCTTTACTATAATTTTCCTATTATATTAAAATAATATTTTAAAATTCTGTTGTTATTACTTTTATATCTCTCTTATACTCATTAATTATAACCATTTAAAATTTCATAGATGTCAAAAATAAATAAATAAAACTAAAGAAAATTTAGAAAATAAATGGTGCTTTATTATATATAAAAAATGCTATTCTTTTTTTTATTTTCAAATTATATTTAAAAAAACCAACGAAGGTCATTTTTATCAAAATTCTAAAAATATTCTCTGAATTATAATTAAAATATGAATATAAAATTTTTGATGTAAATATTCTAAGGGCTCGTTTGGTACGTGAGAATGAAATTAGAGGTAATGAAATCATTAAAGAAATAGAATTGACATGGAAAAGGAATAATTTTTTTTATTACCTTTGCTACGTTTGGTATGCAAAAATAAGTATGGTAATATAATCATTCAAATACTAAAATATCCTTTATTAATTTTTTTATTAAAAAAGATTAGGTTTTGCATTGCATTGGGCGGGCTGGGCAGCGGCAGCGTGGTGCAGTGCAGAGCAGCGGACAAGGAGCTGGGCGGCGGCAGATCGCGAGGGGGAGGGGGGCGGGCGGGAGGGCGGGTGACGGGGGAGGGGGAGGCGGGTGAGGGGAGAGGAGGCGGGCAACGGGAAGGGGGAGGCGGGGTGACGGGTTGGGGGAGAGAGAGAGGAGGAAGAGAGGAGAGAGAAATAAATAAATAAATAAAAGGGTATAAAAATAAATAAGGTTTCTTATGTAAGGAAACCTTAGTAAACTTGAGATGTGGGGAAATCAATTTTTTCCTACATAAGGTACTAAGCTTCCTGTAATGTCTATTTCTTTTCCTTTTGGTGTCTTAGGTAAGAATGAAATTCGATTCTCTTTACTTTTTTCGCATCTGAGACATCTTATAAAAGTCAGGAAGCTACGAATATCCATTCATCATTTAATAGTGGGATGGAATTAGATTGAGCCCACAAAGCCATAATTGACTTTTCATCAGCCCACGAAACCTTACTCATGGACGAGACTGACGGGCATTCGGTTCCCGAATTTAAAAGCCCAAACACTTTACCTCGATATTAAAAACAAAATAGCCCAAGCCCACATTTGCCTGCCACATAGTTTCTTTTGTCTTCGCAAAACACCTTCTTTTTCGCTTTAGTCGAATGTGTCGCTGCACTCACTCAGCTTGGCAAAAGAAACACCCCACACCTCCCTACTCGCGCAAGGGTTTCCGGATACGCGCGGCGGCTTCATCGCTTACCCATGGCCTCCACCGCCGTCGAGAAGACGGAGGAAGAGCTCCGCAAAGAGATTGAAGAACTCTATCGCCAGCAACGAGAGGTTCTTAGATCCTCCCTATCTTTCTCTCTTTCCACTCACACACATCACATGTATGTGTGTGTTGATTGTTTCTGTAGATTGTTGTTACTGTTGTTGTTCATATTGGGATGACACACAGATTACGGAGCGTCTTCGCGACCCGAGGGGCCTTCGAAGAGGAGCTGGAGGCGGATTTTCTGGAACTGGTCCCCGAAATTTCGCTCCCAACGGAGCTCGCCCCCGTGGCTTTGTTCGACCTGTATTTTCTCTAAGCACACTCTCGTTTCTTGCATCTAACTTTGATGCCACTTTTGGTACTAGGTTAGTTTTCCTCCCATATGTTAGTTTTTAAAAGGCTTGTGAATCCCAGGCGGATCATAGGACGGACTCAGAAGACCAACCTGCTCCCAAACGGCGTCTCTCTTCTGCAGTTGTCAAGGTAATAACCCCGCCGCTGTGAAATGTAAATTGCGCTTGTGTCAAGGTTCTTAGATGGTGTGTACTTCATGTGCAATCTGCAATGTTTTATTGCTCTCGTGTAACGTCTGATATGGTTGATTGGATGTCAAAGGTAGAGGATGGGCAGATCACTGAGGATGACAAAACTGCAAATGGTGTTGAGCAGGAGCTGGTTGCGGATGACAGCGGTGAGGCTGCCCAGGTTAACAGAAGAGCGCCCATTCTTCAGCAACCTAGTCGATCTAGGGAAGCTGGCAATAAAAGAGCAGTTGAGACAGAAGAGCCCAAAACCCTCATCGATTGATTATTGTCCAATTATGCATTGTAGTTGTTACCCGAGCAAAGTGTCATTTTAAGATTTGAAAACTTACATCTGCATTATTGTTGTTGAGTTAGGATTTTGAAGCTCCTGCAGTGGAACATGTTCCGAGGGTATTGCCAAAGGATCAACACCCGAGCACCGTGAATAGGAACAAGAGGATGTTAGGTCAGCTTTTGGGAACCTTAGAGGTATGTTCCACATTGTGTCTTCATTTGTCTATGTGTTAGTGACTACCTTAAATTACAGTAGCTTTTGGCTAATTTGTATACTATTTGTTGTTATCTGTTGAAGGCTTTTCATTTCCATCACGTTTATCAAACTTTTGGCATCTTATTTCTATAGTAAACTCCTATGAGTACATGCTATTATTATTATTTTAGATTGTAACTAACATATTTCAGTTTGGATTTTACGTACGGAAAATGGCATTTTCTAGTTGACAATTCTTTTTGTAGTTATATCTTTTTTTGTTTGATCATCAAGAGTATAAACCCACCAGCATATAGCCTAATATAGCTCTTACTCAGAATCATGTACGTTCCTTTTTGGGTACTGGTACGGTTTAAGTTAAGGCAACAATAATTAATTTGTATGGGGTATACTTGGTTGGTATATCATTTTAGTATGCGTTATGCTAAGGATCCTTAGCTCAAGTCACTATATATATAAAATTATTATAAGAATATTGATTTTTTTATAATATTTAATTTTGTAATATACAATGAAATTATTGTTACATTGATATATATATATATATATGTTTATGACTTATTTTAAATGAATTTATATTATCTCTCATTTGTTAGCCCTTATATAAATATTTTTATATGCATATAACTCATGAAAATAACTAAACTCTTAAATATATTTAGAACTCGGTCAGTGTTATCAAAATTGTATGATTCACGGTTCAATTTGATTTGATTCAGGTGTAAAATGACTCAAACTAGTTCACATAATCATTTGTAACTAAATTTTATGATTCACTATTAGATTTGATTTTACGATTATGTATATATATTTAAAATATGTTTAATTTTGGGCCTAATTCTTGGGCTTTTTAAATAATTAATAGCTTGTACTTCTATGAAAGCTATATCGGGTTATTCCTTTTTTAATCGTAAGTTATATTGGTACTTGATTCTCTTAATATTTGATTAGTTGCCAATAAAATAAACAATTTAATTTAAACAAACATAAGTAAATACTCTTAATTATTGCAAATTAATCAAATATGTAATTACAACTCAAAAGTAAGTATAAAAGTTCAAAAGAATAAACTTTAAAATTCAATTGCCAATATGTAGAATGAATGTAAACATCATCCTCATAAAAAAACATCATCTTTATCATACTCTTTAGAACTTGCCTTTTCTTCCTCATCCACAAAATTTGGTGCTAACGTAGAATACTTAGAGCTCCTAAAGGTTCATACATGCTCTTTGGTTTGCTCCTTTTTGCTCGATAATGTTCTTGTATGAAACTTAATCTTGTAAACTTCGACAACACTCCATGACAAGGAATCATTCTAAAAAACAAGATCATTATCATCCTCATCAGATCCTTCACCTATTTGCCTAATGGACCACTCATTAGAGTCATCTATTTTATGAATGATATTGGGTCTATGATGTCACACATAATGTATTATTGCGTTAAAGCTTGATTGTATTTGATAAATACCAACTCATTTTAGTACTTTTGTGATAGCCTATTTTTTCTTTTTAATGTGGGTCTATAAGATTTATAAATTATAAGTAATTAAAATTTAATGATTTATTATTTAATGAAATACATTTATAGACACAATAAAATATTTACTTACATGTTGAAAAGCATTTTATTTTTTTCACAATTCGATGCACTACATGGGAGGCTAAGCACTTTGATGGCAAATCTTTGCAAATTTAGAGTTGAAGATCCAAATGAAGATCATCATTCAACTGTTTATATTATCCTTAATTATAATTAATAACCTTTAATAAATTATAAAATAATAGGTTATTAAAAGAATTTTGGTCATTTTACAAAAAAGTAGTTATTTCATTGTTTTATACCCATGTTATGCCTAAAGAGACCTTATCATTCTTATACCAAGTTTTTTAATATTTGTCTTTTCAATGAAAGGAATCAATCTTTGCAATCACCTTTATTCTTTCTCAATAATGAATTTTCATACAAGAATTGAGAGTTCGACAAGTATGCAACTACATGTAAAAGTCGATGAAGCTAATAATTCAACCGATTATCAATGATAACAAATGCATCTGTGACTTTGTTATTATTCTCTTTGAATACTCTATCAATCAACGATCTTATAAGTTAATTTCATTGAAGGCTTTTTCTCCCCGTTAACCAATTAAAGTACACGAAAATGGAGTTGTCAACTTCAGGGAGAGGACAATTGTTTTCCAAAAAGAAGGCCTCAAGATAGTTTGTGCAAACTTTTTATCCTTTTGCTCCTTTGCCTATTTAGAATTTGTCAATCCTTTGAAGTAAACATCTTTCATAAGTTATCTTTCTAACAATAAATACTTTCTAACCTTAGAAAGGTAGGTGAGGACAAGCCTAGTTAAGTCCCTTTGTTTTGTGAAGCACCTCATCATATTTAACAAACTTGGACGACCATACATGTAAGCATTCACTTTTCATGCTCTTTTCAATGTTCTATTGATTGTAGGCATTTTTTCAATGTCTTCTAACATTAAATCTATGCAATGGGCAGTGTATGGTGATTAATATAAATGTGGATGATTTGCTTCCAGCAATCTTTACATGTTTCATATTTGGGTTTCATTTTTAATAAAAAAATGAATAGAGTATAAATTCATAAACTTAAAACATATGCATTAAAATTCCGGATTAACGTAAAAGTATAACTATTTTTAAATTTAATAGTTACTCGTCATCATATAATATAAGGCATGATTTGTTATGACTTGAACAACATTAGCTTTTCCAATTTGCTCCACAAAAGAATCACGCAATTCAATTACCCTTTCTTCAGTCTTGTTATACTCAAATGCATTAATAGACTCAGGAAGCATGGTTCTTTTTGGGATAGTTCACCAAAAAAGGAAATCGAACTCCTTTCATGCTTATCTTTTTGACCATTAAATATGATAGAATATCCATTCTTTGTCCATTCATATCTATGACTTTTCAATATATTAGTTGGATTGCCTGATTTTACTTCCTCTTGAGCTTTCTACACTCTTACCCTATTGATCATTCTCTTTTGTGGATAGCAACGTGATTGGTTCAAATCGGATAGTGGGTGATCCAAACCCACCCTAGTGGGATGAGACGGGTATTTTAAGCCAAAACTATTTAAAATATTGAAAAAAGTTGAGACGGATTGGCTAATACCTATGCCTCTCTCATTGTCTTTTCGGTGCGGGACAAGGTAGGTTGGGACAGATTTGCCATCACTAGTTTCTTTCGCATCATATTTATCGTTATCCTCACCAAAATCAGCATCATCAAATTCGGATAACATATTCATTTGGTCGTTTTTTATCTTTTTGTTGGTCACGAACTCTCTTATTTTCTTGTTCACATGATATGGACATTTAAGACATGCCTTTGCATTTCTATGCCCTCTTATATGTTGTATGGTCCAATAAATACTTTCATTTATCACTTACGCAAAAATTTAAAGTGAAAAGGGGTTGTGCTGCTTCAAACTCCATTGATTATAGATATCTAATAGCCTAATAAAAAAGAGACATCTCATACATATCTTACCATCAGCCACCAAAACAAAAACCCTAATGCATGCATCATTGTAGTAATAGATAAGCATGGTTTCCAGTATTGTTCAAGTCGTAGAAATCTCGGATGATACATCAAGGTATCAGAGGGTTATGATCCGAGATCCAGGGACGATACACGAACCTTTTGCATCCTTCAGATTTCGTTCGAGATCGTTGAGAAGCAACAGAACGTCCGATACACTCCATCCCATCCAAGATTTCGTCTGACAAGCAACAATACGCCCGTGTCAAAGTCGTCGTCCCAAGTCCCGACACAGAAATGATCGTATTGTCAATGTCGTTGTCGTCCCTCCTTGGTTAAAATCAATTGTCGTCCCTCTACATCGCCGTAATCCCTATGTGGCATCATTGTCCTTAGGTCGAAGTCGCAGTAACGTGAATAATGGAAGAATAAAAATAATGAATATAAGTATAGCTTATTTATATATAGCTTATTAATTTATATATTAATTCATAATTAATAATTAATTGTATATTAATTGATAAAAATAGCATGAACACTGGGTGTGTTTTTTTTAATTGCTGTCAGAAACATCTAGAAGGTCAGTCTACTTAGACAAAAAAAGAAAAAGAAAAAAGACATCTAGCTGAATGCTGCCTGAAGTAGAAAAAACTGCAGAATATTGGACTTGTTGAATGAATGGATAATATTGAAAAAACGCATTGTGAGTGTGTGGTATGCAAATGAGGTCAACGTTCCCGGTATGGGTATGCCTATTCGAATTCAAGGTTCACTAACATTGTCAGCTCAACATCTGCTCCTGCTGTCCAGATTTCCTTTATTGTACAACAGCTCTGTGTTCATCTTTTACATATATATATATATATATAGTGTATTTATTGGTCTTGTTCATTTTTTAAAACTATTTTTATTGCTCTAGAAATTCAGAAAAGAAGACATGCATCTTTCTGGATCTGAAGCATTCATGAGGAAGTCAAGTTCTTTGCAAAGAGTAAGTCTACAATCTACATTTTCTTGTTGTACTATCCTATTTTTAGTTGTTTTGTTTTGTGAAGAATGAGGATAATTTAGTTCTTTGATTGCATCGGGCTTTCGATTTCTGATGGTAACTTAAGCATTATTATTTTTATTTTGAATATACACACGCATATACATATATAGCGTTGTAAAAGTATGGCCACTTTGCAATGTGGAAACATCTATATAATTTAGTTATTTGGCAATTATCCCGTTGTGCACTATTCGACCAACCGATAACTTGGAAGTTGAAAGGTGAAATGTCATTAGCCATTTTCCCTCTTGACACTGGATGCCTGAAAGTTTGGCTTCTTCTTCTTCTCTAGTCAATGAAGATTTTTTTCGTGTTTGGATGGGGTTTTTATGTGTTTGTCAACCTTTATAAATACATGAACCATCCAAAGTTTATCAATTGTTAAGTTGTTGCATGAAATTCTCATGGTAGGTTTTTTGCCCTATTCTAGGCTGAGCAAAGAGCACGCGAAGAAAGTGAGAGGCTCAGACAACAAGAACGTGAACAGATTGCAGAAAAACGGAAGCGTGATCTGGTTTGTTATCTAACTGTTACTCTGCATCTGTTACTCTGCATCTGGGCCGGCAAGCTCAAAGTTGTTTTTACCATTGTATAAATAGAAGGATTAGTGCTTATACTTGGCAATGATTTATTGTTACATTGTTGTCGACTCTTTTCTGTGCCAGACACTCAAAGCTCGGGTTGCCGCAAAGGCCGAAGAAAAGAAACTGGAATTGCTTTTTCTTCAGTGGAGTGAGCATCAAAAGAAACTGTGCAATTTTCAAAGGTACATGATATTTATGATTTCTGTTGCCCTGCCACTTTTGTCTGACTGGATTAAACGTTTTCTTTGTTCACACTGGTCATGATGAAGTGAATCTTTTGCCCTTTTCTTTTTGTTTTACAATTTCCCTTTCAAATATATCTAATGTGTGCCCTTCCAACTTGGCAGGTTATTTTTAATTTTGGTCCAAAAGTGTCCATATTCACAATTTTATTGACACGAAGATAAGTTTCTATTCATGTGCATGTTGTTGAAGCAGCTGGTGACTGGAAGTTTCCTGCTTCTTTGCAGGATCTTAGGTAGAAAAAAGAGGTTTCTGTAATTAATATTTGCTCTTCTTTTTGATTTTTTTTTTTACATTTCATGTGCAGGACTAAGGCAGAACCTCCTATATATTATTCATTTAACAAACCATTGGATAATGATGAAAACTCGGTTAAAACGAAAAGAGACCTGGTGAGTTTCCTGTAATTGCCTTAGTTTATAGCCACTGGCTAGTTCAAATAGCACAGTGATTTTAAGCACAAATTTTGGGAATTATTTGTATCACAACAGTATTTATGCAAATGACGTAATGCACTATAACTACTGATGCTGTTAAGCTGACTTGTAAGGAACTTTTGTAATTTAGAAAACTAGGTGGTATTTAACTTAAAGTTCCCTCAATTGACTCCACAGTAACTGCAAATAAAAGCCC
The DNA here is from genome assembly GCA_023512835.1 of Taxillus chinensis. Classification (NCBI taxonomy): domain Eukaryota; kingdom Viridiplantae; phylum Streptophyta; class Magnoliopsida; order Santalales; family Loranthaceae; genus Taxillus; species Taxillus chinensis. The sequence goes on along the minus strand of CM042088.1, from coordinate 47,395,612 downwards.
AATAAACCGACTGAATGTTTACGAAACGAAATGCTATTAGTTTTTGGGAATTTCTAGTTGAAGCTTCATTATCATCCATTGGAAATGAAGTACAGTAGATGCATTATACTCACAAACTGCATTTCAGACTTTTGAAGAATGGAAGGCTGCAAGGAGAGAGGAACTGTCCCAGTATCAGAAACAAATAGCTGAACTGTACATTGCCAATGTCGAAAAGGGGCTAGAGAGGTGGTCAAATGCTCGAAAAGGGAGGAAAGCAAACAATGAAGCAACGTTGAACTTGCAGGAAACCATGGACAAAGAACTGGAGACCCACAGACTTGAACATGGCCCAAAGACACGGAAGATCCTTAGTGGGGGCAACAATGAAGATGATGATGATGTGGAAGACATAAACGCTGCAGAGGATGACATGTTGGATGACGTGCTGGGAGTTGACGAAAATAGCCAGAGGGTTGAGGAAGCAACAAGCCTGAATCCAGGTAATGCTAGTCCGCATCTTCTGACCAGCCACAATTGAATACGAAACAATGAAACCATACCTTCTTCGCGTGGGTTAAGTCTTTTGTAGGTTTATTATGATCTGTGTAATTTTTTCCTTGAAATGAGAGACTTTGGTTTTCCCTTCCCCTTATTATATCTGTCATTGTTACTTATCCAAAAGAAACTGCGTCCTTTTCACCCGTAACGTTTTAGTTGTTTAAACCCAGGTTTTGTGTATTGATTTGTGTCCCTTTTTTGTACTGTTATCTACTCGGTGTTCATTTGTACCTGATTTTTATCTACTATGGTAATGGGTATTGCTGTTTGCATTTTCCAGTGTGAAATCTAACTGAGGCTTTGTAAGGCATTATCTAATGGGTAATTAACTTCGTATTGTGGCCATGTAACTTGAAAGATTAATGCAGTCATTTCTTAGTAATGCGGAAAGCAAATAATACATGAAATTAAAAAGGAGCGATCTTCATGCTATTTTGCCAATAATACATAATAATAATAATAATAATAATAATAATAATAATAATAATAATAATAATAATAATAATTGAAGCATTTTTATTGCAAGTTCGAATTTCGATGGACCCACACGACACAAGAAACCAAAAAAAATGAATAAAATAAATCAAAAGGTCAATTATAAGGTGCATGACTCGGCCGGCGCTGTAATGCCATAAATAAAAGAGCCGTAAACTTCTATTTTGCTGTTTTTTATTCGTCGAGGCAGCGCACAAACTCTGCTAAGCCTCTTTCTTCCAAGGAGGGAATCGAATCATCGAACAGCACCCTCCATGGGGAGTCAAGATGAAGACCGTGGTAGAGTAGTAGGCAGCAACACCAACATCAACACGAGGGCCAACGGCCACGGTGAACACAATCACGCGCCGCCGCAGTGCTATCACTACCCGCCGCCGTCTTCTTCCTCCGCCTCCTTCAAGGGCTGTTGCTGCTGCCTCTTCCTCTTCGTCACCACCCTCGTCCTCCTCGCTATCGCCGTCGCCCTCGTCGTGGTCCTGGCCGTTAAACCCAAGAAGCCCCACTACGATCTCCAGGAAGTCACCGTCCAGTACGTCGGCATCTCCCCCTCGGCCACCGCTTCCTCCTCATCCGCCGCCGCTGCTGGTGGCGTTCCGGCGGCGTCGCTCTCGCTCCGGATCGGGATGAGCTTCACGGCGGAGAACGAGAACAAGGTGGGGATCGAGTACGGCGAGTCTCGGTTCACGGTGATGTACAGGGGGGCCGCTGGGGCGGGCGTCGGTGCCGGGGTTCTTCCAGCCCGCCCACAGCGTGCGGCGCGTCAACACCACGATCGCTGTCGACCGCGTGGACCTGCTCCAGACCGATGCCGCCGATCTTATGAAGGATGCGCTCGTCAACGACCGCGTCGACCTCAGGGTATTGGGGGACGTCCGTGCTAAGATACGCATTGTCGGCCTCTCCTCTCCAAACGTACAGGTTAGTATCAAACACCTCTCTCTCTCTCTCTCTCTCTCTCTCTCGCTCTGGGCGTCTACTGTTTTTGAGCTGGCTGCGGACCACGGTTCAGGAATCTATACAGTAGCCCCACCGCTAGAGGCACACACTGTCCCCGCTACTGGTGCTGTGTGCTAGGGTGCGGCCGCAAACGAAGCACGCCAGCTAACGTGCGCGGGGACAGTGGTTGTAGCGAGCGGCAACGTGTGGGGACTGGCCGACTGGGGACACCTCAACTTCCGTGGGTGCTTTTTGTTATTATTATTTTTTGTTCTTGTTCTTGATTTCGTCGTTTTTGTTTGTTTTCCTCCGTTGTCAAACCCCTCCATTATTTATTTATTTATTTATTTCTTCTTTAAAATTTGCTGTCGAGTCTCCTTTTTTTTGACTTTGGTCCTCAGAGTTGCTGTGTGTTTTGTATTTTTCCTGTACCTTTGGTCCCTGGGGCTGGAGCAGTGGAGCGGATTCGGTATATAGGAGTTTTCCAAAAATTAAATAGCATACACTAACGTATATATATATATATATATATATTTATATATATACAATTTTTACATATAGAGGAGAAAAAAAACCTCAGAGTACTGTTTGTGATGTATACAAATGCGGTGCCGTTTTTGTTAGGCGTTTTATGAAATGAATCGTTGATGCTTAGATTTAATAAAACAGCAAAAATTCATTCCACTACAAGGCGGCATGCACACACCACTTTGTAGATATAAACAATTCCACTTAATTACCTTATCAGAAAAAGTATATATATATAATGTATATATGTATGTATATGTGGTGTTTTCAGGTGGAATCCATGTGAATGAATACATTGGATATGGGCGTTCCTAAGAAAAAAAAAATTAATTTTAAAAAGCTTTTGACAAAGATAAAGAGATGAGTCATTAGAGTGGGCCGGTGAAATGGAATGCCCCTTTTTCTCCTGCTCCAGCTCAATTATAATCATCACAAAAGGCGTGAGAGACATGGAATCTGAGGGGCTTTGATTGCTCTGCTCCACACCAGTGGACCCACGCGTGTTCTGGGCAACATCACAAAAACCGTCCCACTTCAGCGTTCACGTTCTGTGGGGTGGGAGGCGGCTCCCCACCTCACGCCACCATTTCCCTTCGCATTGCTTCAAAAAGTCTGGCTGTGAAGTACAACGCATTTGGCGTTTACCTCTCAGTCCTTCTATTTTTCCTGTATCCATTTTAGTCTGTTTTCTAGTTTTCTTCTACTAATCTTCCATGACTTGATGGCATATGTGTATGTGGTAGGGCTGACTTACTGGCATAAACACGGCGTTGCAGGTTTCGGTGGATTGTGCAATAGTGATCAGCCCAAAAAATCAGTCACTAACCTACAAGCAGTGTGGATTTGATGGCTTCAACGTCTGAGGGAGCTCAACCCACCATCCCGGCTTTACATATAATGTCGGATAGGAACTTGTACGACTCCCACAGACAGGCCCAGCCTTTCTTTCCCTTACCCACCCTCCTCTCCTGCGCTTGCTCTCCAAAATTATATATATACAAGAAAAGTGGAGAGCGGAGGCAATGTCAGTAGTGGTGATTTGATTGATGCGGTCTCAGAAAGGCTCCAAAGAGTTCTGTAGTAATGATTTGAGATTTTCCTCTATTTTTGTTTTGAGCTATTCCAGGTCCCCCCCCCCCCCCCCCCCCAAATTTTAACATTTGGGTCAATTAAATCTTTAGAACAGAATTGATAGGATCGTTAACTATTAATATTAAAAATTTCATGTATTAATTCATTATCTCTTCTCTCTGCCCTCGATTCCAAGTTCCAAGGGTTTCGTTTTTCTATATATTTTTAAAATTTTAACTAAAAAAAAAAATTCTTAAAACTTCATCTTAAAATTTATTCATTTGTAAAAGAAATTCTGTATTTTATTCTTTATAATTTTTTTATTTTATTAAAATAACATTTTTTAAAATTTTTTACTTATTATAGTCGGTCAAAAAATAACATGAATTAAAAATAAAAAAATTTAAAATTTAAAATTTTATTTCAGGAAAGCAGATAAAATACCTTTTTTTTATTGCTAGCAATGTAAAAATTTACATGTGAAACAAGAGTGCAATGGTATGTTGGTCCTTGCTTGTTTGTCTTCGCTTTAGCCGCGAACTCATGATAGAGGTACCTACCGCTAGGGGTGCTACCCGTCATAGCGGGGGCGGAGTCTATCTATTACCGTACCCCGTCCCCGCCTAGGCAGGTAATAAAATTTTAAAACTGTACCCCACCCCATGTGTAAGCGGGGCGGGATACCCCGTCCTATGGCGGGGGAGGCTTCATCCACCCGCACCCGCTTATCGGCTTTTATTGATTTCTCTTTTAAGACAATCTTGCCTTTTAAAGGCTCCACAAAGCAGTTGATAGGAGTAATTCGGGTCATATCGGAGGCGAAATCAACCTATTACCGCCTCTTGTTTTCGCTTAGGTAGTAGATTAAATTTTAATATTATATCACGTTCCATATATAGGTGTGACACGATATATCGTTCTTTAATGTATCTGCGAATGAGGTTCGATTTGCCCGCATCTTGTTATCGCTTTTTATTTGATCTATCGATATCAATAATTTTATCTTAAATCAAATTTCTACATCATTTTTAATCAAAAAATTATTAAAAATAATTTAATTTTATAATAATAAATATCATTCAAAAATATCAAAAATAAAAATAATAGTTAAATAATAATATGTAAAATATTATAAAACTATAAATAAATATTATTAAAATTAGGCGGAGCGGGGCGGGCAGGGTACCCCGCTACCTATTATCGCTTCCGTCCCTACCAGGCAGGGTATCAGTTTAAAAATCGCACCCCACTCTTGCCTAGGCGGGGTAGCGGGGCGGTATCCGTTGCCCACCCTTACCTACCGCAATGGTTTGTTGGTCCTAACTGCTGATAGAAGGGATCGTGTTAGTTTTTGGTGAAGAGTGATTAAATTTTCGCGTTGGTTTTTTTTATCATCCTCATATATATACATATAATAACCAATCATTAAAGCATCTCTAATACTTTTGGTTTTATTTTTACGTGCAAACAAATTTTACGGGTAAAAAATCACGCTCACAATTTTACTATTTATTTTATTTTTATTTTTATTAAAATAATATCACTAAATTTATTTTTAACTGTTTTTCTTCCTTCATTTATATTTTCTTCGTTATATGATAAGTGTGAGGCTTATTTTTGGAATTATACATATGAAAAATAAATTTTCATTAAGCCTTCATTAAGGTGAACCCTTATTAATGTGAAATAATAATAATAATAATAATAATAATAATAATAATAATTTGTATGCACTAAGGATTTAAATTATAAGATCAGTAAAAAAGTAAAACCTAGATTACCAAAGAATACCTAATAATTTAATTTTTATATGAAAAAAACCTAGATTACATTAAAGGGGAAATAAAGGCCGCAAGCAATATACTATGATTTGATTTAAGGAGAGGAAGAGAAATTTAAGGATGAAGATTCTGTGAATGTAAGGGGAGAGACGGGGCATGAATAGACATAAAAATAAGACTTATACAGCCCAAATCCGTTTACAACAATGTTATTAAGGTTTACTAATAACTTTCATTGTATATGATATGGGCTCATGACAAGTTCCATTATTTAAGAGCCGCATATTTTACGAGACACAAATGACCTCACTATGATTGGGCCGGCTCTATTGATCTTTCAAGAGACACAAATAACCTCACTATGATTTTTCAATTAACACAACAAGCCATAGGGATTCGGGAAGAAACAAATAAACCGCAACATGTGTAACAAAAGAAATCGGATAGAAAATAATCTCAACCTCAACATAGCAATAGTACCTCCCTTGGAGTCTTCACTGAGTGAGCATCTCGGACAGAAATACAGAAAACGATAAATGTCTCCACAAAATTACTTGTTAAAGGGATCGTTTAGAAAACAACCACCTAGAGTAACTGATCAAGCCTTTACCCGACCATAGTACTTCTGCTTCTCATTCGTTGTCTGGAAGCGGCCATGTCCAAACTTTGAAGAGGTATCAATGTACTTGAGTAGGATCTCTTCAAGAGCAAGACGAGAGGTCTGCTTGAGCAGAGACTGACGAAGCGTGACAACTCTCCTTTTTGTACCGACACAGCAGCCCTTGATCATCAGATAATCATCCTTCACCACACCGTAGTGGGGGAAACCACCCATGGGAGTGATTTCCTTCTCAGTCCTGATAATGGTAATAATGGTAGAGGAGGCGATATCAAAATTAATAAACCCCAAAAAACAGTTAACTTGGATTTAATCGGCACAGTGGATGGCTTGCTGACAAACCTGTCATAGTCGGTGATGGCCATGTGGGATTCATCCCCAGATTTGCCAAGCTTGTAAATCTTTTTGTTCATTTCAGTGCGGTGGTGATAGCCATTCTGACCAGCACGGGCCACAGTGAAGGAAACCCTAGCAGGGTGCCAAGCACCAATACAGGCAACCTTACGCAGACCCCTATGTGTTTTACGAGGCAGGCGAGTAACACCCCACCGAGTAACAACACCTTCATAACCTTTTCCCTTGGTCACACCGATGATATCAATCATCTCATCCTTCTGGAAGACAGTGTCCACAGGAATCTGCTTCTCAAAGAAGCCATATGCATAATCCACCTTCTGAGCAATAGACCCACCATTCACCTGGATCTCCATCAGATGAGCCTTCTTCTGCTTCAACCCCTTGATCTTCCGTATCTGCAAAATCAAACAACAGAAGACATAAATTAGTTTCGATGCATGCAACAAAGCAATGTCCAGAAAATACATCTCAATAACAAATATATTTCTAATACAAGGAAACCAGTCTAGTTCTATCAAATGCAGAAAAGAAAAATACATATTAAGCAAACTGAAGAAACAAAGTAGGTGAACTAGAGTAAGATACAAAATAAAATCAGCCGTTGCAGGGAAAAAAATTAGTCAGTATTGCAATTGACATCATAATCGTCAAACATTAATAAATACCTGAGTGTGTGCCAAAACACGAATGACAGTTGCATACTTCTTCAATTTCTCGAGCTGTGCCTGGATAGACTTCTTTCCTTCATCAGTCTCACACCTCTTTGAGTATTTCGTGAAAGCTTTCTTCTTTGACTTGGCCCAGTTCTTGTAGAACCTTCTCCTGACCTCCTCGCTAAGATGCTGAGCCCAGACAGTGCTAAGCGAACGAAGGCCACGAGGTGTCTTCACATAACCAACAACCCCAACAACAACCATAGGTGGAGTTTCAATGAGAGTCACGGCCTCACAGGTCTCCTTCTTGTGAAGCTCTACAACAAAGCGGAAAAAATAATGAGTTAAATTACCTATAAAATTTAAAACTTTGAAAACAATATTATCGCACCAACTTAAATTAACAAAAACCATCATCACGCATATATGCTGACTGTTTCATGACAATAACAAATGCAAACAACAGCAAAACAGGTCGGGAGGGCCATTTTGCAAAACATAACTTATCTCTATGTTGATTTCAATAAAAAGGTGATGAAATGAACCCAAAATTTGAGTAAATCTAAATTACATCACAACCTCTGCAGAAGTTCTTTATAAAAAAATAATAATAAATGTTCCAATGTAAACTTGACTATAGATGAATCAAAGGAAATATTATAAAACAAAAAAAAAACAGAGAGGTAATTTACTTGATCCAGGCTTGTTGACTTCTCTGACAATATGAGTCATGCCAGCCTTGTAGCCCAGGAAGGCTGTTAATCTGGGAGCCTTGCTGGGGTCATCCTTTGGAAATGCCTTCACTGCAACATCAAAAATAACATAAGAACGTGTTTAATGGAAGCACCTACAAAAGACTATATATAATTCGCACCCTTTCCCCTGTGACGAGAAGCTCGTTTCCTTGGAAGAAATCCCAGGGATCCGTGCCTTGGGTGCTCAAACTTCCTGTGCGACATTTCCCCCCTCCTTTTGCTGCGTAACAAGTAACAAAAATATCAATCAACATTTCTTTTAAATATAAAACCGAAACAAACCGCACCATTCAGGTTTTAGATTAAGCTGACAAACGCAAAAACATATACATACATATATATATATATATATATATATATATATATTAAATGTGTGATTTCTAAAGTGGCATTATCTCATTCTTCAATATATATATATATATATATGCATATACGTGTATATATTATACACGCGGGCGCTAACGGAAGGTGCAGCCAAAATTATCAAATGGGTATAATCAATAAAGCCACATACAAGAAAAAATCAAATCTAGTAAAGAAAAAGTGAACCGTCATTTCAAGGCTAGAACATATGATAGACCGATTTGGAGAAACAAAAGGTCTGATCATGAACATGACGTGTTGATGAGTGAATATGACAAACTATTAAGCTTATAGATCTAAAACAATATCCATAAAACAAGTAGTGACGGTGGTCAGGTAAGAAGGCGCGTAGTCATGGGGATCAAATTCAAACTTTTTGGGTAAAACAAGAAAAATACAAATAACATTGGTAGAAAGGTGATTAATGCAGAGTAAACATGCAGGTGATGAGCCAAGGGATAGGGGAGTACGGCTGCTTCGGCTGAGGAGATGCAGAACCCTCCCTGCGGCGTTTCTGCCTCCGGTTTCCGGAGCGTGCGTCTCCCTAAACCCTAGGTGTGATGGTTGTATATAAATCTAAAGATATATATGAAAGGTTGTGATTTGTGAAGTGTACTCGGCAGTCTTGAATATGGGCCGTTTTTTATAGCAGCCCAGCCTTATTTTGAAAACGGGCCGTAGAATGCACTGTGCCCAAATGGTTTTAATTACTTTACCCGTTTAATTAATTGTTTTTGGGACACGAATAAATAAAATAAGGAAAAAAGTTATCTAATATCATGCATGTGAATAATAATACATTATGAGTCAATGACTTTTCAAATAGAAAGTGGGTAAAAACTATTCAAACTATACCATCTTATTATTAACTCTTTCAATTACCAAATAATACTATACTATTATTAATCATTACCAGATTTCATCATTTTCTTATGAGAGGAGTGTTTATGGCTTTTTAAAAAATATATTGCAGTTTTTAAGAGTGCAGAATGACCTTTTATTTTCGGTTAAAATAGTTAACAGCAAGTTTGAAAAGTATTTTTAATTTTATTTTGTTAAAAAAAACTCCTTTATATTAGTATAGATAAATTGGGTAGTAATGTTAGTAAGTAGACTCATTTATAGATCATAATATAGTCGTTTATAATTTAAATTTAATGATTTTATTAATTTTAGCAAAAGTTCTTCAGAAATTAACAATTAGTTAACTATCAATAATATATTTTCAATAATTTCACTATCCTATGCGCAGTCGTGACAGTTGAGCCTTGACACATAATGATGAAATATAATGGGATAAAAATACCTGAATATATTATAATTCTCACATGTAAAACGCCATATAATCCATCAATTCAAATTAATTTATTGGTAAAAAATGTTCATATAGTGATAATTTTGCTTTAAGTTTATATATACATGTATATAACATAATTTTTTAAAAAAGAAACCATCTACTCCCACACTCATTACTTGCTATTACGGAGCAACGAGGGTCGAGGAATATTAATCGTTCATTGAAATAATATCTAGGCCTTGCTAGTTATATTTCTTGTTGTTTGGCAATTGATAGGGGAAAAAATACCTGAAAATGATATAAAAAAATTAAGGACAATTGTCCTTAATTTTTTTAGTGTTGCAACACTAAACAGCCTACCGTTGATGATGGAAACATGAAAAATTGGTATCATGAACGAATATAAGAAATTTGAGAAGAATCAAAGGCACAATGATGATGGAAGATTGATTACGCAAAGGCCGCCCCAAAACCTTATACTCTTTTGCTACCCCTATGTGTCACATAGTGGCTTGTACTTCAATGTATTGCTCGTGACTCGTGAGTGATTAGGGTTTTGATGCACGTGCCTTTGAAAGTTACGTTGAAGGCGTCACGAGTGGCTTGGCCACAATCATGGTTAATAATGCTTGCCCTCGTCATTGATGCTATTCTCTCACTTCGATTTGTCCAACAAATGTTACCGTAACTTTGAAAAATCTTTCTATTGGACAACCAAAATAAAAAGTTCACGCAGGATTGAATGTCTTACCTGCTATGTAATAAATCATTTTCACAAACAACATTGGATATCGAATTGACTTTTTTAAAGTTATTGAGAGTTTTCGAGAGAGAATGTGAAGGCTGAGAAAAGAGTTTCCACGTGTAATATCTAATGCATTTTATGATATAATTTATTAAAATCGGACTGTTTGATATGTTTTCATTTGTCCATATTAAAGTTTTTGTTACTGCTATAATATTTTATTGTAGTTAAATCAAATATATTATGAACTATTATTAAAACAGACTTAACGGCACATTTTTGACAAATTGCACCATGCAATACACCAGGGGTGTTTCATTGAATGTGAATTCCACAGAAATATTTGCACAAGGTGCTTACTATTTTCATAGTTACTTTTTAGGGGTATTAGTACTTTTTGATTATTGTACTTGTTTATTTATAGAGTAGACAATGACATATGTTTTTAATTTTTATATCGGTTCTAAAATTTAATTAAAATAATAACAATAATAAATTTGATAGCATAATACATAGATATAAATATTGTATATATTAACACGTGAAAAAAGAGAAAGTATTTAATCTAAATACTGGACCAACCCTAACGGTGCGTTGTTAATCTTGAAGAAGCCCTCGTAAGATAACACAAAGTGATTGTTTGGTACGGAAATCATATCAACTTAATAATAAGACACTGAATCAACTTAATTATGAAAATATCATCCTTTTGTTTTCTCAATTTTACTATCTTTGTCAAATTTGAATGCCCTCTTTGACAATGATAAAAGATATTTCATTTTTCACTCACAAAATTTTCAGAGGTGATAATTGTTACAGCAAATACCTTCTCGATAATTTATATATAGATACATATTTGATAGGAGAAAGAGCTCTGATAAAATTTAAAATATTTAATTTTCACGCTAATCACTTATTAAAATAATAAAATTTCATTACTTATTTTTTTAGTCGATATTTGTTTTCATCATTAATTAATTTATAAAATTGAGATGAACCTAAAGTCAATGTTTTAAATCACTCCATCAATCGAATTGACAGCGATGAATAGACAACAATAAAATTGTTTTTTTCCTTCCCTTTTTTCTGTTCAATTTGTTTTTTGGCAGCAAAAAAAAAAAAAAAAAAAAAAAAAAAATAGAAAAAGGGCGCAACCTCCCCCAACTCGCGTCCTACTGTTTTACACGAACTTATTGCCTGGTGTTGGGTGGTGAAGCAACTATGGACCTCCCTGCACTGACGGACGCGTTAGCCTCCAAATCCTACACCGAGATTGCTCAAATATGCGACGACCTCATGCTTCAGGTACCCACATAAACCTTCCATCTTCTTCGATTCAATCCTCTCGCCTCAGAAACCCTAATTCACTTCCTTCGCTGTGTGCGCGCGCGCGCGCGCGTGAAGGTTTCGGCACAGGGCATTGCTTTTCAGGACGATTGGCCCTACGCGATTCACCTTCTAGGGCACCTTTATGTTAACGACGGGTAAGATGCTCGATACTGGTTTTCTGTGAAGCTCCAGTTTTATGGGTTGTTCGTTCGTTAGTTTGGGTTTTGACGATGTAGAGTGATTTGTTTTCCAGTAACAGTGCTCGGTTTCTGTGGAAATCGATACCTTCGGGCATCAAGGAGACCAAGCCGGAAGTGTCTGCTGCGTGGAGGATCGGGCAGAGGCTGTGGACGCGCGACTATTCCGGAGTGTACGAGGCCATTCGAGGGTTTGATTGGAGCCCAGATGCTCAATGTCTTGTCGCCTCTTTCTCAGGCAAGTTTATGAAACTGTTTTTTTTCAGAAATAATATATCATTGCCTCGATGTTTCTTTTTAGATCCTCACGCATGACTCTGCTTGATTTGATACATCCGACACGCATTGAAAATTAGAACAAGTAACATAGTTGTCGAAGGGAGTTGCGAGGGTACACTTGAGTGAGAAAAGCAAAAGCATTGCGATGTTCCTAGGTTGAAAACCCTTTTATATATAGAATCATCACCTATTCATCGTGCAAGAAAGGCAGAGAGCAGAACAGAGAAAGATAGAGGAGGAAGAAGATAGAACTGGGGAGAAAAAGTTCAGTATTATTACAACTGACAAACGACAAAAACAACAGCCGGCCCTATATAGACCAAGAGACCTATCCATTACAATTCCCAAATTACACTTCTTAATATATATCAGCCTAGTGAACTTTTTGAAAGGAGCTGCAAACTTGGGAGGAAAAGGATGGAAGACAATTAATCACTTAACAAGAATAGACAGGTTGCAGGAAAGAGTTGTATGAGATCTTCTTATTTGAGATTATTGTTATCTACTTTATTGTGGACAGCTAGCCAAGTAAAAGCCCTTGCCTTAGATGCAAATTTTTCTTTCAACACACTTACCAAAAAAATGGGGATTAAATACAACAAATGGATAAAAACAATGTTTCATGAATAAATTTTTAAAAAAATCCTGACTGCATAAGGTGACCAATAGAAAGGCTTTTCAGGTTCTACTAACCTCTTTGGTTGTCTGCTGGCTGCGCAAGTGCCAACAAGCAGTAGGCACAACAACGGTAGGTGCTTTCTGTGTTTTCTCTCACCTTGCTTGGGCCTTGGGACTCATTTTAAATTTGATATCCTTATCGTACATGCATGTGTGTATGTATCACTGTGGGCTCCAAGGGCCACAATTGACATGGGTACTACTGCAATAAAGCAAAAGTACTGAAAATAGTGAAAGAAAGAAGTGAGCTATCACATTGCAAATTCAATTTGCATTCTAGTTTTGTATTCTGTTTGAAATAAACCATTTGAATGTTGATTTAAATGCAAATGGTACCGTTTTCTGGCAATATGAGAAACATTTTGATATCAATCACCCCTTATACATTTTGTTAGGTTTTTACAACTCTGCACTGACACAAGATTTTATTCCTGTTGGGTTTATTTTTTTCTTAGATATATTGCATGCTTGGTTTCACTTGAAATCATGGTTTTGAAAGACAAAACTTGGTTTTGTTTGAATTTCCTGATATCGTGTATTTGGTTTGGAAGCTTTTGGTTTTGCAAAATCAAATTGATTTTGCAAATGCAGGGGATGAACTGCATTTAGTTAAATTATGGTTTGACCGCTTTAAAATCAAACAAGCTATGATTTTAGCAATGAACACTAAACTCACAGAGGCTAAACCATAGTTGACATCAAAACTTAATTTTGTAAATTAGTTTTAAGGCTAAACCATAATTTTATAAATTTTAATTTTGAACCATATTTTGTTTTGCAAATCGAACATACTATCATAGATTGGGTTACTTTGTCTTGATTGTTTTTGGTATTACATAGTTGACATCACCTTTGCATATTTGTGTTTTGAAATTAAGCTGGCTTCTTGACCTTCAAGTTTTGGAATCAATGTTAATGGTACTGTGATTTTTTTTTTTGTGCAGAACTTTACACACAGAGGATGTTTCGGCTGTTGCTATCTGCTTATTCAACAATCAGCATCCAAGACACAGCTCTCTTCCTGGGAATGAATGAAGACGATGCCACGAACTGTAAGCTTTGGCTTGACTTCATTTTCCTTGAGACCAAGAGCAACTCTGTGAAATCAATATTGCAGTGTTTATTTTTTTGTTAGGATTCTGTGTCAAGGCCTTCTATATATAAGTTTTGCATCTGTTATTTTTTCAGCAATAGTATTTTGAACACTAAGAAATTAACACTAATTTCTATTTCATTGATGCCGTATGCTTCACAGTTCACATCCTGTTGATATTTTCTGTCCCCCCACTCCGTTATTGTCAGTCTGTCATAGTATCTAGGCATCCATAGCATTTCTTTATTTATATTTCCACTTCCCCTTTGTGTCTGATCACCTATTTATGCTGATGTGGGCTTTCAATCGTGCATGCAGTTGTGTTAAGTCAAGGTTGGAGTGTTGACCCGACTTCTAGAATGCTAACTGTGAAGAAACCGCCTGTTATGACAGAGCAAAAGTTGGATCCTAGTAAACTGCAGCGCTTAACAGAGTATGTGTTCCACCTTGAGCATTGATCACGAGTTATGTTCCTGGTGCGTGCTTTGAAGTTTTTTAGAATGTATCGAAGGTCTGAAGATGACAGGCTCTTCACCAACCTCTTTGGCCTTCAACGAACTCTTATGATTGCTTCTTTCATTATCTTAGATGGCTACATCTTTTTGTTTATCTATTTTGTAACAAGATATTAAGATCATTGAAAAACAGGGTTATTATTAGGATCTTCTATCATAGTTATCATAATTGATTTGCCTCATTCTTGTTAATCTATAAATAAGTATATGTTTTGTTATTATGTTTTTTGTTTTTTTAATGTAATAGTTGCGTGTACAAAAAATTTAAAATAATAAAAATTTATTTTCATTTTAGAACTTTTAAAATTAGGTTGGAAAGACTTATTGGGTAATAATACAAATTGTCCATTCTTAACCTCGCTAATCCTTTAAATAGTATGGTTTTTATAGGAGTGAATAAATATTTGTGGTAGCGCACAAAACCTGAAATTTATTTGCTTAAACAAATTGAGATTTGAATGTAGAAGCTAAATAAATAAGTAACAATAAATACATAATAATTATATTCGTTCAAAAACTTTCTGTTTTTTTTTTTGGTTACTCCCTTTTACAAATTTAGGAAAGATTTGACTATGTGTTTTCTTAATTTTTGGTTCACAAAAGAATCAAATAGTTTATCAAATTTAGAGTTGAAGTCTTACATTATCACGCAGTTTCACAAACTAATTGCAAATTTATCCTTTGCTGAAAATAATTATTTAAAATAAATTGCTACTCTAAATTATTGAGAATAAAAAATTTAAAATAGATGATAGCAATAAGTGAACCGAATATCAAAGATGAAAGATGAACTTGAATTCCGAATATCAAATTAAGGCTTATACAAACTTTCTCTTTTTGTTCTGTAGGTGAAAGTGAAATTCATGCTTATAAGATATAATCTCTAAATCTTAAAGAATTAAATACATTTATTTTAAATATTCAATTAAGTCTCCGAGATAATGATGTGAACTATTGAAATAAAAATAACATTATTCAAAATAATCTATTATTTATTTTATAATCCATTATCCATAGATAATGATTATTATTTTATTATTATCTATTTAACCTATTTGTTTATTCTAATCTCCATGTTATTGTATGTTACCGATTGTTTGCTCATCATTATAGTTTTTGAACTCTACATCCCCAACCAAAATCGTCAGGTATCGCCATATTTGTTTAATTAGACTCAAGATTGAATTAAATAAAACATAACACATCGCAAATTGTAGAGCACGGGCCTGTAGAACTAATGGTGTTACTATTTTTAGAATTATGTATTTTGTTGTCAAATATGTTTATATTTTTAGACTTTATGTGTATGGTAATGATTTTAGATAACAAAGCCACCCTCTATGAAATTGTACCTTCAATTTTTTAGCTGACACAAAATTTCATTTGAATTGGATTGGTGAGATATTACTTTTAAATTTTGATTTCTTGAATCTTGTAACATGCTCAACTTGAAGACTCTAGGATCATAGTTAATGGTGGTTTGAAATTTGTTCAGAACACCACTGTGTAATAGGATTAGCGTCCTATTTCACCTTAATAGGATCGTAGTTAATGGGACCATCGTCCTCACCAATGAAAGAATCGCTATGTAAATTACCAATTGACTTTACACGTTCATTAATTGAATGAAAAGACTTGTTTCTGTTTTTTGTTTTTTAAAGATTATGTCAATGTCGAAGCCTAACAAGTTTTGCATTTGTACTTTTATTAGGGGTGGGAAGAGTTGTCAGGTAATGATACTATAGAATCAGAAAAAAGTCACGTCAGACGATATCAAAAGTCTCAAATAACTTTTAGTATCTCACGCACACTTATTGTTTTCTATATTTTAATTTTATTGGCAAATAATTCGGTCAATTTCACACGTACACAAAAAAGATTGACCTCCATTTATAATTAATTAATAAAATATTAGCACAGGAAAAAATGTCTAAGAGATTTTTATAGAATATAGATTTTAGTTGTAAAATTAATAAAAATTTAAATTAAATTAAATTAAATTAGAAAATGTACTATAATTGAGTTTGGAATTGCTTCTTTTCCACCCTCTCAGTCTCCTCCCTAGTCGAACTCCCAAAGCGCAAAAAGTAATTTTTTGTGTGGTCTCTTCATTGATTTTCCTGGTTGTCTTTCTCTTCTATTTTCTTTTTAAAGCATTAACAACTTCTATATTCTTATTTTGAAAATAAACAATACTCTTATTTGTCTTCTCAAAATTTTCTATATCTCATTCATAATAGATAGCTATCTTTATTTTTCTAAATAATATTTTTTATTTTATTATTATTATTTTTCTCTTTCATTTAAAGTATATATTTATTTTATATGTATAAAATATATATAAAAAAAATTATAAATTTTTTTATATTTTATTTTAAAAAAAATCTGATATAGATATTTTTTAAATATATATTTATTTTAAAAAAAATTAATTATACCAGATCTAATGGGAATGGTTCGGAAATTTCAGAATAGTGAAACAGGGACCTTCAAAATTTTCGACAGCTTGAATTAGTTTAGTTGGTCTGCAATTAATCATTTGATCCCACA
This sequence comes from Taxillus chinensis, assembly GCA_023512835.1. Lineage (NCBI taxonomy): Eukaryota > Viridiplantae > Streptophyta > Magnoliopsida > Santalales > Loranthaceae > Taxillus > Taxillus chinensis. The sequence goes on along the minus strand of CM042088.1, from coordinate 47,378,831 downwards.
AAAAACCAAATCAAATAAATAAATAAAAATAAGCAAGAAAACAAGCTACGAACATTGAAAACCGCTAATGAGGCGAAAGAAACAAAAACACAGGGGTGGGCGTGTTTCGAAAATTTCTAGCTGGAATTAATTTGGGTGGCCCAGAATGACATTGCCAAATTCATTATATTTCCAGCTGGCATCAGGTGATTGGATGATAGTTTTTAACACACAATAGCCAAGGTTACCGTAGATTTTTTGTGGTCAACCTGTTGGTGTAACGCCTGAAGCCTTTGTGGGAGCCCCCTCCGATCCCATATCGTCCCGGCGACCTGCGATGTGGTCGCCGCACCCTCACCGGTTTGTGATGGTCCCTCTCTCTCCGGCGACCAAGGTTCCGGTTCCGATTCCGGCGACATCTGCATCCAATATCCTTCTGAGTCTCCAAACTCATAGGCCGCATTGGCAACTTCTGCGGCAACCACAACGAAACCCTAGGTCGAGGAGGGTTCGATTCCGATTCCTTTGGCGCCGGAGGCAAAGCTACCTGCCCAATCTCCGAAATATCAGGCAGCATGTGCGATTCCTCCGACTGCGACGACTTAATCCAACGAAGCAGAGTGTCGGTGTCGTCTGGCGGCAACGGCGGCGACGACGACGACTCCGACTCGATCGAAGGATGCGACTGCGGGGTGTCCGTGTCCCCCAGCGGTGCCGACGGCGACGGCTCAATCCAGGGCTGCAGAGTGTCCAATCCCTCCGGAGAAGGAGCTATCCGAGGCCACATCAAACCGTGCTGTTCCTCCGGAGACGGCGTCCGATGGGCCGCCGCGGGGGGTTCTGGCGGGGGAGAGATCGAGATCTCCGGCGAAGAAGTGGGGTCGGCCGTGCGGTTGATGGAAGCGAGAGCCACGGCGCAGCTGTCGGACCTGTGCGGATCGAAGGCGGTGAGGTTGTAGTCGGGGGCGTAGCGGAAATCGAGCCTGCCGGAGAGGCCGTGGACGGCGATGTGGGGGCTATAAAAGAGGCCGGGGACGGCGACGTTGACGGAGTCGGCGGTGATGACTGAGGGTGCGAGGAAGCGGCGGCGGTAGGAGAGGAGGATGGGGCGGCGACAAGGGAGGAGGGCCGGGATGGAGGATCCGGGAGGGAGGAGGAGGAGTTCGGAGATGGTGTAGCGGCGGGGGGCAACGTGGGATCGGATGGTGAGGGTGTAGAGGGAGACCGGGGAGGCCATGTCGAGTGCGAAGAGGGAGGCGTCGGAGGGCGCAAAGAAGGTGAGGGACACGGCGGAGACGAAGTCGCTGAGGATTTCGGAGGCGGCGATGGCGTTTTCAGCGAGTCCATAGCCTTTTCTTGATCTCAGCGCCGCGAGCATGGCCTCCAATTCTTGGTCAGGTACGGCCACGGCTGCGTCGGGGAGAGTGAGGAAGGGGAGAAGAAGAAGTGGGAAGAGGAGGATCTTGGAGAAAGCGATGATCGAATGGGATGTGAACGGCGCCATTGATGGCGGTGACGACAGTTTCAACTACTGACTCACTGAGAGAGCCGCAAGAAACGAAGCAGACGAAGACGAGGGAGAATGAACGAATCTTGTTTGGCTGGTTATGTGTAAAGACAGTTGTGCCCTTACCTTAGTCGTCGATTCTGTCTGCTTTTCGTGGTGGATAGCTTTTAAAAAAAAAAAAAAAAAAGAGGGAGAAAACAATTCTAAAAATTAGAAATAAAACAATCCAACAATTCATCTTTTAAAAAATAAAATAAAAGTAATTATGTTATCCTAATAAAACACCCCATACAAGGTTTTTCAAAAATTATAATTCTTTATAATTCTCTTATTTTTGTTTAATTATTTGCAGCTTCCAACCCACATCCACGGCCACTCATGCCGGAGGCCATCATTTTCTTCACAACTTGGAAGCAACGTACGCTCCATATTGTCCTCCACACCTCTCTTCCACTCTAGCCAAGGCTCCACAGCCAGCCCTTCTATGCCATTTGTAAAGCCCACACACCCGCGCGCCCACCTTGCCACTGCTCATCATGGAAAGTATCACCCCACAACACTAGTGCATGATCATTCTCTAGCAGCCTTCCTCCCACCCCCCTGCTATACACAATCTGGGCAACACACATCCATAGTCGCTGCTTCACCTACACCTCCATATCGTAGCCCTACTCCAGTGAACACCCATCACAAACAACAACTCTCAAAACTACGACACCACACCCCAAATATGATATTTAATTAAACAATGATAAGATAGTGTATATATTTTTCTTTATAAGTCTACTGTTTAAATTCTTTTAATGATTTTTTAGGTTTTAAATATTTTGCGCTTTTATTCGTAAATAATATAATAAAGTTCATGAAAAGTTTATAAATATTATAATAAAATTATTATTTGAGGAGATAAAACTTTGCTAAAACGGCTCTGTGCTCTTGGTTTGCGTAGATTATTTTTTTATCGCTTGTCTTTTTTGTCTTTTACATTACATATATATTCGTAATATTGAAATTATTCGCTTTTTCTTTCTTAAATATTTCCTAATATTTTTATTTTTAATTGGTGCCTTTTTCTTTCTCATGCGCCGCTCATCCTGTTATACTTTTTCAAGTTCAATAGGTGTTTGATAAAATGCCTTACACAAATTTGGTGTCTTGGCACGCACTAATTTTAGATTTTGTTAATCATGTTGCCCTTGTTTAATTATTTCCCAATTATAGCCCCCACTGCAGCCATATTTGTTACTCTCTTTCTAAATTTGAAATGTCTTTTACCCATTTATAGATATATCTCAAGATAATATTACTTGGGTGGGTTTCTTGTTGTAATTTATATTCACAACTGTAAATGTGAATGAGATTGGGAGGACTAGGAATGCGAGTGATAAGTAGTATATGCCTGCAAACTCTTGGCATCCTCTTATGCAATTATTTGCACCCACATAGGTAACATAAAGCTTTATGTTAAATAACTCGTAGAAGCAAGGTAAATGGTCTTATTATCGTGATTAGTTCATACATTTATGCGGTTAAATGCCTTTCTAAAGCATAATCCATGATGTACGAGTTGGTTTTAGGAGCCTATCAAGGCGGGGTTTTGAACCACCAGGGAAATTCACATTTTGAACACTTTAAAAGCTATTATTCTTGAAAAAAGTGTTTTATTCATTCAACTCAATTGTTAATAATTCAAAATTTTATGTGCTTGTATTTTTTGCGTGGATCACGTGAGGATACCATTCAATGCCTCATTTAAAGGGATAAATCAAATTTAACATACCATCCATCCTGCAATTTTCCTATTTAAAAGCACAAATATTGAAACTTCAAAGTTATTTTTGAAGTAATCAAAAAAACATACAAATAAGATAAAACTTGATTTTTTGTACTTTCATTCAAGTGCATGCTTAACAAATTTATGTTGCTCTTCCTTGTAGGGCTTTAAGGAGTTTAGCATTTATTAAAGGGGAATTGATTGACTTAGTCGGTTATGATACTCTAAAGAAGTTAGCTTTGGTTAACAATATGGATTGTTTTATCATAATTCCTTTGTTGTAAGAACTTTTTTGCTTGATTTGTTTCTAACATTTACTTTAGTCATTGTTATTATTGTTGTTTTTGCTATTATTAAGGACATATATTAGTTGTTTAAATATATTAAACAATTATAAGATAGTCTAATAATAAAGTAAGCGTATATTTTTGGATACTTTTTCATCCGTTTTTTTAACACTAAAATTATAAAATAGTTAATCACTAATTTAAGTCCGAACGGATTTAGATGTCGACACTTAGGATATTGACTTCTGTCGTGGTGCCAATTCTGAAGGTATAATTATGAGGGAGGCTCTTGCTGTGATTGTGACTCTTGTTTGAGAGATTTGACACTTTTCATATCAATTTTTTCTCCTTTTTTATTTATTTAGTTGTTCAAATTAAATTCATGTGCAAAAATATTATCTATTCACTATTTACTTTATCAATTGTTCAATTAAATTCATGTTTATTTTATTCTAAAGTCCAAGGTTTATAAATAATTTTATATGATTTTTAGATGAAATTCATTATAGGACACTTTACGCCAAACAAACAGTAAGGGTCAATTCTTGTGCTGGATTGGGCTTTATTTGTGATTTGACGGCCTAATGACTTTGCAATAAATAATAATAATAAGTTTATAATGAAAAGCAAATAAATAACTAGGACAATTTGGCGTTGCTGGTTGGGTCAACCCGTCCCTAGAGTCCGTCTATTTGCGGGGTCTCAACTCTCAATTTTTATTACAACAACACTACCCGTGAGATCGGCTAAAGACCAGGAGTCTTTAACGAACAATACGAGGCTCTGTGTGCACATTTTGGGTTGGAGGCCCAAGAGGATGAAATGGACATGGGGGCATTTTAATTAGGGCGGGCTTCCGGCAATCAAAGAACCATCCATGATCCATGTAATGTAATTTGGTAGAAGGATAGATTAGTTTCAGCCCAAAATCACAAAAAACACACGCCTTTGTGTTTTACAAGAAGAAGTAACCTTATAGGTTATAGCCTTGCGCGCGCACCCACCCTCTATCCAAATCCAACAACTAGTACTTGTAGTACGACACCAACCACAAAAGTTAAAAGATAGAGAACAACAAACAATAACTAGTCGGTGACCAGACAGACGCCCATGGAAACAGTTACTAGAATTCGAATCAATTTCCTTCAATTCCGCTTGGTTTTCAAGCGCAGGCAGCGCCTCGAGTGCCGTTGGCACTTCTCCTTGTCTTTGAACCATTTGCCACATACATAGCACATGTAGGCATGAATGATTAACGAACAATACGAGGCCATGTGTGGGCATTTCGGGTTGGAGGCCCAAGAGGATAAAACGTTAATTAGGGCGAGCTTCCGGCAACAAAAGAACCATCCATGATCTATGTAATGTAATTTGGTAGAGGGATAGATTAGTTTCAGCCCAAAATCACAAAAAAACACACGCCTTTGTGTTTTACAAGAAGAAGCAACCTTATAGGTTATAGCCTTGCGCGCGCACCCACCCTCTATCCAAATCCAACAACTAGTACTTGTAGTATGACACCAACCACAAAAGTTAAAAGATAGAGAACAACAAACAATAACTAGTTGGTGACCAGACAGACGCCCATGGAAACAGTTACTAGAATTCGGAATCAATTTCCTTCAATTCCGAGTTGGTTTTCAAGCGCAGGCAGCGCCTCGAGTGCCGTCGGCACTTCTCCTTGTCTTTAAACCATTTGCCACGTACATAGCAGACGTACGTGCGGAAATGGTACTTGGGCAACTTTCCCTTGGTGTACTTGTGCTCGCAGCGCCTCTTGTGGCGTTGGAGGTGCCACTTGTCCACATACCCGTTGCCGCAGCCATAGCAACGGACGTTGGCCTCCCCGCAGTGCGCTTTCCTGCAATGCCTCCAAAGCTCGTCTGCTGACCGAAAGCATTCCCTCTTTCCTTCGCGTTGGTCACAAATTTCACAGCAATACGCCCCACAAGAGAACACGTCCTCCTCTTTTGTGTGGTGGCAGTGTCTCCGGTGGCGCCGGTGCTTGCCCTTGTTCTTGAACCCATTGCGGTAGCCGTCGCAGCGGAAGAAGGCGTCCTTGGGGTGCTCTTCCTGACAACGCTTCCAAAGCTGATCGGTGAACGAAAAGCAGGCTATCTTTCGCTTGCATTTTGCACAAATTTCACAAAAAAACATGACCTCACTCCCACCGTCATTCCCGGTTCCGGTGCCATCGTCGTCGGGGTGTGGAGCCTCCAAACCCACACCCTCCGTCGAAGAGAAACTGAAACGTAGTGGGTGGACGGCTCCGGCTCCGACCTCGTGGCGGGCGCGGGGCAGACATGGCTTCGGAGGAGCCGCTGTCCGTGCCAACCTCACGGAAGTCCCGATGGAAGAAGGAAAGGACAAGGACGGTTCCTTCCCCATCCTCGGCAACGGCAAGGAGGGGCGAAGCACAAGGACGGCTCCGGCTCCAACCTCGTGGCGGGCGCGGGGCAGACATGGCTTCGGAGGAGCCGCTGTCCGTGCCAACCTCACGGAAGTCCCGATGGAAGAAGGAAAGGACAAGGACGGTCCCTTCCCCATCCTCGGCAACGGCAAGGAGGGCCGGCGAAGCACAAGGCATGCCAAAACTACACTCGCCATTCTCTCTCTCGTGACTTGTTGCTCTCTCTAATTTTTTTTTTGATATGTTTTCATTTCTCCCCCTGCTCTCTACTCACTCCTATTTATGGTCGGTCGCGTGCGTGCGTGGCGTTTGCAGCGTGGGCATGGAGTGGTGTATTTCCACCCTGGGTGGTTTGGTTGGTGTGATGCTTAAAATGGGTCCGTTTCGCAATCTAATCATCTGCAGCGAGCCATGTACCGTCGCATGAGGAATGGAACATAGGCTTCGATTTCACGTGTTCATTTTCAATTTCAATGGATTGCTCTGTTTCGTTTCATTGTATTTTCAATTGACCTTATGCTTAAAACGGCCCCTGTGGCATGCCCTCTTGGTTAGCGCGATTTTTCCACTTTGATCTGTTGTCTTTTCCTTCTGAAAATATTATATATATGTGCGTGTATATATTATATACTTGAGGTATATACAGATGATATTTTTACTTCTAACCCCTTGGTTGGCGTGCTTTTTCTTTCTTAAATAATCAGTAATATTTTTATTTTGGTTTGCTATTTTTTTTTTCGCGGGTTGTGTATGTGCTTATCCAGTTATGCTTCTCCAATCAATATCAATCTCAAGAGGTATTTGATATTTTTTCTTTTCTCTGGGCTCCAATCGATCACTCCTATTCGTAGACATAGTCTTCGTACGTGTGCGAGCGTGCCGTTTGCAGCGTGGGCACGGAGGGCTATGCATGTTATGATTTCGACTACAGTGCCGATATACTTAAAATGGGTCTGTTTTGCCGCGAGTCATGTAGCCGTCGCTTTAGGAGATGTAATTTTACTTAAAACGGTTCTGCACTCTGAAATTACTTTCGTTTTTTTCTTTCTTAAATAGTTTGTAATATTTTTATTTTTATTTGGTCGCTTTTCTTTGTCTTCCGGATGCCCGGATTGTCTACACGCCACATCCAATTATAATTATCGAGAGGTATTTCATAAAATGCCTCATACATATCTCGAAAGCAACTTTTTAATTATTTTTTTTAAAATTTATAATTTTAAATTACTTTTTGCTTTCATATATAAATATATATTATAATAGATTTTTTAAATCAAACTTTATATTATTAAAATAATATTTTATATTATTTATTTTATTTAATAATATTTTTTATAATTTAATATAAAATAAAAAATAATATTATGGGAAACATGAATGAGAGAGTGAGAGAAAATTTTTAGATATAATTTAATAATTATAGGGAGTGAATAGTGCTTCCTAATATATTAACCTAATGGAGAAAGTTAAATATAGGATATCTGCTACTAGTGCTCTTAAGGTTACAAACGAATCGAGTCGAGTCGAGCCGAATAGTAAGGTTTTCGAATGTGTTTGTTACTATTCATTAACGAATCAATCGAATATGAGCCTTAAACTATGATATTCATGAACATTACTCTATTGTTTTCAAACGTTTATGAACACAATTGCAAAATTATAAAAATCTACAAAAAAACATGACCTCACTCCCACCGTCATTCCCGGTTCCGGTGCCATCGTCGTCGGGGTGTGGAGCCTCCGAACCCACACCCTCCGTCGAAGAGAAACTGAAACGTAGTGGGTGGACGGCTCCGGCTCCGACCTCGTGGCGGGCGCGGGGCAGACATGGCTTCGGAGGAGCCGCTGTCCGTGCCAACCTCACGGAAGTCCCGATGGAAGAAGGAAAGGACAAGGACGGTTCCTTCCCCATCCTCGGCAACGGCAAGGAGGGGCGAAGCACAAGGACGGCTCCGGCTCCAACCTCGTGGCGGGCGCGGGGCGGACATGGCTTCGGAGGAGCCGCTGTCCGTGCCAACCTCACGGAAGTCCCGATGGAAGAAGGAAAGGACAAGGACGGTCCCTTCCCCATCCTCGGCAACGGCAAGGAGGGCCGGCGAAGCACAAGGCATGCCAAAACTACACTCGCCATTCTCTCTCTGTGACTTGTTGCTCTCTCTAATTTTTTTTTTGATATGTTTTCATTTCTCCCCTGCTCTCTACTCACTCCTATTTATGGTCGGTCGCGTGCGTGCGTGGCGTTTGCAGCGTGGGCATGGAGTGGTGTATTTCCACCGCAGTGGTTTGGTTGGTGTGATGCTTAAAATGGGTCCGTTCCGCAATCTAATCATCTGCGCCGAGCCATGTACCGTCGCATGAGGAATGGAACATAGGCTTCGATTTCACGTGTTCATTTTCAATTTCAATGGATTGCTCTGTTTCGTTTCATTGTATTTTCAATTGACCTTATGCTTAAAACGGCCCCGTGGCATGCCCTCTTGGTTAGCGCGATTTTTCCACTTTGATCTGTTGTCTTTTCCTTCTGAAAATATTATATATATGTGCGTGTATATATTATATACTTGAGGTATATACAGATGATATTTTTACTTCTAACCCCTTGGTTGGCGTGCTTTTTCTTTCTTAAATAATCAGTAATATTTTTATTTTGGTTTGCTATTTTTTTTTTCGCGGGTTGTGTATGTGCTATCCAGTTATGCTTCTCCAATCAATATCAATCTCAAGAGGTATTTGATATTTTTTCTTTTCTCTGGGCTCCAATCGATCACTCCTATTCGTAGACATAGTCTTCGTACGTGTGCGAGCGTGCCGTTTGCAGCGTGGGCACGGAGGGCTATGCATGTTATGATTTCGACTACAGTGCCGATATACTTAAAATGGGTCTGTTTTGCCGCGAGTCATGTAGCCGTCGCTTTAGGAGATGTAATTTTACTTAAAACGGTTCTGCGCACTGAAATTACTTTCGTTTTTTTTCTTTCTTAAATAGTTTGTAATATTTTTATTTTTATTTGCTGCTTTTCTTTTGTCTTCTGGATGCCCGGATTGTCTACACGCCACATCCAATTATAATTATCGAGAGGTATTTCATAAAATGCCTCATACATATCTGAAAGCAACTTTTTAATTATTTTTTTAAAATTTATAATTTTAAATTACTTTTTGCTTTCATATATAAATATATATTATAATAGATTTTTTAAATCAAACTTTATATTATTAAAATAATATTTTATATTATTTATTTTATTTAATAATATTTTTTATAATTTAATATAAAATAAAAAATAATATTATGGGAAACATGAATGAGAGAGTGAGAGAAAATTTTTAGATATAATTTAATAATTATAGGGAGTGAATAGTGCTTCCTAATATATTAACCTAATGGAGAAAGTTAAATATAGGATATCTGCTACTAGTGCTCTTAAGGTTACAAACGAATCGAGTCGAGTCGAGCCGAATAGTAAGGTTTTCGAATGTGTTTGTTACTATTCATTAACGAATCAATCTGAATATGAGCCTTAAACTATGATATTCATGAACATTACTCTATTGTTTTCAAACGTTTATGAACACAATTGCAAAATTATAAAAATCTACAAAAAAACATGACCTCACTCCCACCGTCATTCCCGGTTCCGGTGCCATCGTCGTCGGGGTGTGGAGCCTCCGAACCCACACCCTCCGTCGAAGAGAAACTGAAACGTAGTGGGTGGACGGCTCCGGCTCCGACCTCGTGGCGGGCGCGGGGCAGACATGGCTTCGGAGGAGCCGCTGTCCGTGCCAACCTCACGGAAGTCCCGATGGAAGAAGGAAAGGACAAGGACGGTTCCTTCCCCATCCTCGGCAACGGCAAGGAGGGGCGAAGCACAAGGACGGCTCCGGCTCCAACCTCGTGGCGGGCGCGGGGCGGACATGGCTTCGGAGGAGCCGCTGTCCGTGCCAACCTCACGGAAGTCCCGATGGAAGAAGGAAAGGACAAGGACGGTCCCTTCCCCATCCTCGGCAACGGCAAGGAGGGCCGGCGAAGCACAAGGCATGCCAAAACTACACTCGCCATTCTCTCTCTCGTGACTTGTTGCTCTCTCTAATTTTTTTTTTGATATGTTTTCATTTCTCCCCTGCTCTCTACTCACTCCTATTTATGGTCGGTCGCGTGCGTGCGTGGCGTTTGCAGCGTGGGCATGGAGTGGTGTATTTCCACCGCAGTGGTTTGGTTGGTGTGATGCTTAAAATGGGTCGTTTCGCAATCTAATCATCTGCAGCGAGCCATGTACCGTCGCATGAGGAATGGAACATAGGCTTCGATTTCACGTGTTCATTTTCAATTTCAATGGATTGCTCTGTTTCGTTTCATTGTATTTTCAATTGACCTTATGCTTAAAACGGCCCCGTGGCATGCCCTCTTGGTTAGCGCGATTTTTCCACTTTGATCCGTTGTCTTTTCCTTCGAAAATATTATATATATGTGCGTGTATATATTATATACTTGAGGTATATACAGATGATATTTTTACTTCTAACCCCTTGGTTGGCGTGCTTTTTCTTTCTTAAATAATCAGTAATATTTTTATTTTGGTTTGCTATTTTTTTTTCGCGGGTTGTGTATGTGCTATCCAGTTATGCTTCTCCAATCAATATCAATCTCAAGAGGTATTTGATATTTTTTCTTTTCTCTGGGCTCCAATCGATCACTCCTATTCGTAGACATAGTCTTCGTACGTGTGCGAGCGTGCCGTTTGCAGCGTGGGCACGGAGGGCTATGCATGTTATGATTTCGACTACGGTGCCGATATACTTAAAATGGGTCTGTTTTGCCGCGAGTCATGTAGCCGTCGCTTTAGGAGATGTAATTTTACTTAAAACGGTTCTGCACTCTGAAATTACTTTCGTTTTTTTCTTTCTTAAATAGTTTGTAATATTTTTATTTTTATTTGCTGCTTTTCTTTGTCTTCTGGATGCCCGGATTGTCTACACGCCACATCCAATTATAATTATCGAGAGGTATTTCATAAAATGCCTCATACATATCTGAAAGCAACTTTTTAATTATTTTTTTAAAATTTATAATTTTAAATTACTTTTTTGCTTTCATATATAAATATATATTATAATAGATTTTTTAAATCAAACTTTATATTATTAAAATAATATTTTATATTATTTATTTTATTTAATAATATTTTTTATAATTTAATATAAAATAAAAAATAATATTATGGGAAACATGAATGAGAGAGTGAGAGAAAATTTTTAGATATAATTTAATAATTATAGGGAGTGAATAGTGCTTCCTAATATATTAACCTAATGGAGAAAGTTAAATATAGGATATCTGCTACTAGTGCTCTTAAGGTTACAAACGAATCGAGTCGAGTCGAGCCGAATAGTAAGGTTTTCGAATGTGTTTGTTACTATTCATTAACGAATCAATCGAATATGAGCCTTAAACTATGATATTCATGAACATTACTCTATTGTTTTCAAACGTTTATGAACACAATTGCAAAATTATAAAAATCTACAAAAAAACATGACCTCACTCCCACCGTCATTCCCGGTTCCGGTGCCATCGTCGTCGGGGTGTGGAGCCTCCGAACCCACACCCTCCGTCGAAGAGAAACCGAAACGTAGTGGGTGGACGGCTCCGGCTCCGACCTCGTGGCGGCGCGGGGCAGACATGGCTTCGGAGGAGCCGCTGTCCGTGCCAACCTCACGGAAGTCCCGATGGAAGAAGGAAAGGACAAGGACGGTTCCTTCCCCATCCTCGGCAACGGCAAGGAGGGGCGAAGCACAAGGACGGCTCCGGCTCCAACCTCGTGGCGGGCGCGGGGCAGACATGGCTTCGGAGGAGCCGCTGTCCGTGCCAACCTCACGGAAGTCCCGATGGAAGAAGGAAAGGACAAGGACGGTCCCTTCCCCATCCTCGGCAACGGCAAGGAGGGCCGGCGAAGCACAAGGCATGCCAAAACTACACTCGCCATTCTCTCTCTGTGACTTGTTGCTCTCTCTAATTTTTTTTTGATATGTTTTCATTTCTCCCCTGCTCTCTACTCACTCCTATTTATGGTCGGTCGCGTGCGTGCGTGGCGTTTGCAGCGTGGGCATGGAGTGGTGTATTTCCACCGCAGTGGTTTGGTTGGTGTGATGCTTAAAATGGGTCTGTTCTGCAATCTAATCATCTGCAGCGAGCCATGTACCGTCGCATGAGGAATGGAACATAGGCTTCGATTTCACGTGTTCATTTTCAATTTCAATGGATTGCTCTGTTTCGTTTCATTGTATTTTCAATTGACCTTATGCTTAAAACGGCCCTGTGGCATGCCCTCTTGGTTAGCGCGATTTTTCCACTTTGATCTGTTGTCTTTTCCTTCTGAAAATATTATATATATGTGCGTGTATATATTATATACTTGAGGTATATACAAGATGATATTTTTACTTCTAACCCCTTGGTTGGCGTGCTTTTTCTTTCTTAAATAATCGGTAATATTTTTATTTTGGTTTTCTTATTTTTTTTCGCGGGTTGTGTATGTGCTATCCAGTTATGCTTCTCCAATCAATATCAATCTCAAGAGGTATTTGATATTTTTTTCTTTTCTCTGGGCTCCAATCGATCACTCCTATTCGTAGACATAGTCTTCGTACGTGTGCGAGCGTGCCGTTTGCAGCGTGGGCACGGAGGGCTATGCATGTTATGATTTCGACTACAGTGCCGATATACTTAAAATGGGTCTGTTTTGCCGCGAGTCATGTAGCCGTCGCTTTAGGAGATGTAATTTTACTTAAAACGGTTCTGCACTCTGAAATTACTTTCGTTTTTTTCTTTCTTAAATAGTTTGTAATATTTTTATTTTTATTTGCTGCTTTTCTTTGTCTTCTGGATGCCCGGATTGTCTACACGCCACATCCAATTATAATTATCGAGAGGTATTTCATAAAATGCCTCATACATATCTGAAAGCAACTTTTTAATTATTTTTTTAAAATTTATAATTTTAAATTACTTTTTGCTTTCATATATAAATATATATTATAATAGATTTTTTAAATCAAACTTTATATTATTAAAATAATATTTTATATTATTTATTTTATTTAATAATATTTTTTTATAATTTAATATAAAATAAAAAATAATATTATGGGAAACATGAATGAGAGAGTGAGAGAAAATTTTTAGATATAATTTAATAATTATAGGGAGTGAATAGTGCTTCCTAATATATTAACCTAATGGAGAAAGTTAAATATAGGATATCTGCTACTAGTGCTCTTAAGGTTACAAACGAATCGAGTCGAGTCGAGCCGAATAGTAAGGTTTTCGAATGTGTTTGTTACTATTCATTAACGAATCAATCGAATATGAGCCTTAAACTATGATATTCATGAACATTACTCTATTGTTTTCAAACGTTTATGAACACAATTGCAAAATTATAAAAATCTACAAAAAAACATGACCTCACTCCCACCGTCATTCCCGGTTCCGGTGCCATCGTCGTCGGGGTGTGGAGCCTCCGAACCCACACCCTCCGTCGAAGAGAAACCGAAACGTAGTGGGTGGACGGCTCCGGCTCCGACCTCGTGGCGGGCGCGGGCGGACATGGCTTCGGAGGAGCCGCTGTCCGTGCCAACCTCACGGAAGTCCCGATGGAAGAAGGAAAGGACAAGGACGGTTCCTTCCCCATCCTCGGCAACGGCAAGGAGGGGCGAAGCACAAGGACGGCTCCGGCTCCAACCTCGTGGCGGGCGCGGGGCAGACATGGCTTCGGAGGAGCCGCTGTCCGTGCCAACCTCACGGAAGTCCCGATGGAAGAAGGAAAGGACAAGGACGGTCCCTTCCCCATCCTCGGCAACGGCAAGGAGGGCCGGCGAAGCACAAGGCATGCCAAAACTACACTCGCCATTCTCTCTCTCGTGACTTGTTGCTCTCTCTAATTTTTTTTTTGATATGTTTTCATTTCTCCCCTGCTCTCTACTCACTCCTATTTATGGTCGGTCGCGTGCGTGCGTGGCGTTTGCAGCGTGGGCATGGAGTGGTGTATTTCCACCGCAGTGGTTTGGTTGGTGTGATGCTTAAAATGGGTCTGTTCTGCAATCTAATCATCTGCAGCGAGCCATGTACCGTCGCATGAGGAATGGAACATAGGCTTCGATTTCACGTGTTCATTTTCAATTTCAATGGATTGCTCTGTTTCGTTTCATTGTATTTTCAATTGACCTTATGCTTAAAACGGCCCTGTGGCATGCCCTCTTGGTTAGCGCGATTTTTCCACTTTGATCTGTTGTCTTTTCCTTCTGAAAATATTATATATATGTGCGTGTATATATTATATACTTGAGGTATATACAGATGATATTTTTACTTCTAACCCCTTGGTTGGCGTGCTTTTTCTTTCTTAAATAATCAGTAATATTTTTATTTTGGTTTGCTATTTTTTTTTCGCGGGTTGTGTATGTGCTATCCAGTTATGCTTCTCCAATCAATATCAATCTCAAGAGGTATTTGATATTTTTTCTTTTCTCTGGGCTCCAATCGATCACTCCTATTCGTAGACATAGTCTTCGTACGTGTGCGAGCGTGCCGTTTGCAGCGTGGGCACGGAGGGCTATGCATGTTATGATTTCGACTACAGTGCCGATATACTTAAAATGGGTCTGTTTTGCCGCGAGTCATGTAGCCGTCGCTTTAGGAGATGTAATTTTACTTAAAACGGTCTCGCACTCTGAAATTACTTTCGTTTTTTTCTTTCTTAAATAGTTTGTAATATTTTTATTTTTATTTGCTGCTTTTCTTTGTCTTCTGGATGCCCGGATTGTCTACACGCCACATCCAATTATAATTATCGAGAGGTATTTCATAAAATGCCTCATACATATCTGAAAGCAACTTTTTAATTATTTTTTTAAAATTTATAATTTTAAATTACTTTTTGCTTTCATATATAAATATATATTATAATAGATTTTTTAAATCAAACTTTATATTATTAAAATAATATTTTATATTATTTATTTTATTTAATAATATTTTTTATAATTTAATATAAAATAAAAAATAATATTATGGGAAACATGAATGAGAGAGTGAGAGAAAATTTTTAGATATAATTTAATAATTATAGGGAGTGAATAGTGCTTCCTAATATATTAACCTAATGGAGAAAGTTAAATATAGGATATCTGCTACTAGTGCTCTTAAGGTTACAAACGAATCGAGTCGAGTCGAGCCGAATAGTAAGGTTTTCGAATGTGTTTGTTACTATTCATTAACGAATCAATCTGAATATGAGCCTTAAACTATGATATTCATGAACATTACTCTATTGTTTTCAAACGTTTATGAACACAATTGCAAAATTATAAAAATCTACAAAAAAAAATCGACACTATAAAGTTATAAAAAAATACAATTAATTAACTGTTAGTTTGTGATATTTTGTTTAATATGTTTAAACAATTACTATATAAATTTTACGAAAATTATGTAATAATAGCAAAATGTTATAGTCGTCGTGTGCGAGCATGCCGTTTGCAACGTGGGCACAGAGGGCTGTGCAATGTTATGATTTCAACTACAGTGGTGATATGGTTAAAATGGGTCTGTTCTGCAGCAAGTCAGGTAGCCGTCCTTAGGAGATGAAACTTTGCTTAAAATGGCTCTGCGCTCTTCGTTTGCATAGATTTTTTTTTTATTGCTTGTCTCTTAAGTCTTTTACATTACATGTATATATATTTGTAATATTGAAATTACTCGCTTTTTTCTTCTTAAATATTCCCTAATGTTTTTTTATTTGCTGGTTTTTTCTCTCTTTCTAGTACGCGGTTTGTCTACGTGTCACTTATTCAAGTTCAAGAGATATTTGATAAAATGCCTCACACAGATTTGGTGTCTTGGCATGCACTAGTTTTAGGTTTTGTTAATCACGTTGCTCTTATTTAATTATTTCCCAATTGTAGTCTCTCAAACTTAACACTGCAGTCACAAACATACAAATAAGATAAAACTTAATTCTTCATGCTCTCATTCAAGTGCATGCTTGACAAATTTATGTTTCTACTCCGAGTTTAACATTTGTTAAATGGGAATTGATTGACTTAGTGAGTTATGATATTCTGAATAAGTTAGTTTTGGTTAATAATATGAATTGTTGTATCATAAAAAAAAGTAGGACACGCCCAAAATCAAATATAAGTGGCTTTAAGTGCCTTTGTTGGAAGATCTTTTTTGCTTGATCTTTTTTCTAACATTTCCTTTAGTCATTGTGACTTGTCCTCCAACAGTTGTTAAAGATTGCCAGACAAGTATCAAAAGCAAAGTGCCTTGCAATTGTTGGCTTATTTAATCAAAGTAGCTAGCATTAATACGACTGAAACTTGTAAACTATCACTTTTACCTGGCCAAATTAATTTCATGTAAACTTTCGATTTTGATAACTTTGGTGGGAAGGTATTGTTTTCTTGAAAAACTTCTATGTTTTGTTTAGTCATTATAATTTGTCTTCCAACAGTTGTGAAATATAATCAAATAAGTTAAACTTAAAAATTTTATGTCGTGCTAATCAAAATAATTGAAAATAAAATGTTAGACTTAAAAATTGAATTGAACTTTTAATATAATTTAAAGCAATAATTTTGAACACTAAAAATGAATCTGAATAATTAACTTTAGAAGCTACGGGACTAGCATGGTGGTAAACACATGCTCACCGGTGGAGAGATTGTGGATTCAAAATCATGTATTTACGAGATGAGAGTTTTTGGGGTAATAAAGGGTGAGGTGGGTTTGAGAGACATGGTAAAATTTTAAAATGTCAAAAAATAATAGTAATAAACTTTAGCATAAATTTAAAACCAAAATTAAACTAAGTTAATTTGAAACCAAATTTGATTCGGTTTTTAAGTTTGATTTTTATTTTTTGATTAAATTTAATTAATTTATAAATTATTTTATATAGTAATATTGAACGTGGTTGATAAAATTTATTATTATTATTATTATATATATATATATATATATTGTAATTTAGATCAATAAATTACAAGTTGAGACAGGTGTTGATTACAGGGTTTGTTCCTGGGGGTATCAATTTATCGCACATAATCCTTTCTCGTTTCAAAAATAGCCAATACATTCACAGTATACTCCACGACCATTATATCTACACTGAAGCTTTTCACTTAGTTATCAATTCTTTTTCTTTTCTGTTCTTTTTTACGAAAAGTAACAAATTTTGAAGTACTGCTTGAAATTGGTTAAAACTTTCAATTGAGAATATTACGACAGAATATTTATTTTTGTAAATTATTTTTAAAATTTTCTATAAAACATAAAAATAATTATATTTTTCAACTTCATCCTTTATTGCATGAGACCCAACATTGATTCAAAAAATCACGAGGACCACAATCAGATCAAAGAAATATGTGAATAACTTCATCATCTTTCATTGCCGACTGTGGCAACCCTGGCTTGTGGTGACAATTGGCTCAAGGAGCACTTTTGCTTCCACCATATGCATCCACTGTCACAGCCTGTTGTGAGGCTTGTGGTGGCAGTGCTGAATAGCCGACTCACCTCTAACGCGAACCAGGCTGAGTGAACTCGAGATGACACACATCTGTAAGTGCCCTTATTCTGCGTGGACTACTACATGACACGAGAAGCTCAACCGCGGGAGGAAATAATGAAGGGCAAAACTGAGGAAGTGAATGATCTCGTTGAGGAAATGTAATGAAGAAAATTATTATTGTTCAAAGAAACAGGGTTAAAATTAAAGCAACTCTAATACTATTATCTTAGTGAGACCATACCTCCTCTATACCTGACGTCCATGCATCCCCACACAATAATTACGCCGTATTCATTCTTCTAGAGTACCTGCTTAACAAACACCACCCCTCTTTCAAAGTTATAATCCATACATGAAGCTCTTTAACTTTCTATTTTTTATGTAATCTTTTTTCTTTTTCTATTCTTGAAGTGTTTTTTCTTCTTTACATGCTTGTTTCCTTATTGAGGTACTTTTCCTTATACATTCTTTCATAAGCTCTTTGTTCCATGCGCCCTCGTGTTCACGGCCTCAGAAACGATTCTCCCATGGCACAAGTAAAGGGGGCTTACATCTACCAAGACCCAGAATGCACTTTTCGAAGAGCACACGCTGGTTTCCGCTTCTCCACAACTGGAATAACATTCTCCATGAGCTGCACAATAAATAACGGTTACATTTGGATGCTAATAATAATAATTTAAAATATATATTAAAACAAAAAACCAAAATTGATGGTAGCAATGTTGCTAGAAGCCGTTTATGTTTTTATCAGTATCTAATTCTAATCACACGAACTGCTCGAACAAAAGTCAACGTGGCTTTCAAAGATTACAATAAAGAATGTATATCAAGTGCAGATGTGCATCATTGCTAAAAAAAAACAAACCCTAAAATGCTACTGCTTTGTTGATGTGAATATGCTATTCACTGCAAGTTGGCAGACATATTAGTAGTAAGTGAATTCAATTATTCAGTTATTTTTAGTTTCTATAAACATCATGTATTGATTCCGATCCTATTGTTCACCGTTATGTTTTCAGGTGTGGATCATTAGAACAATCTCATTCAGAGAAAATAATTTAAATCACCTGAAATGTGCACCTGCAATAATACTTCAAATGATCGAAACAGCGCATGTGAATACATGTCTACTATAACACGTTAAAGGGAGCCATGAATGGTAACATCACTTACAAGTGTGAGTTCAACACAATAGTAAAATGCATTGAAGGGAAACGAGAGATCAATTACATGTCAAAGCTTTCACCTACAACGTACTTGAAACACTCGCAACTCCAACAACCTCCATTAAAATAACAAACATCCATTATGTAGTGTGATATGAGACAAGTGATGAAGGTGTAGTTAAAAAATATAAAAGTAAAGGCAGAAAGAACTATGCTAAGTGATAGAAAGAGTCTCCATGTTTAAACTATAAACTCGAAGGTAATGTAAATGTTTGGCTCAAAATTTAAAGCTTCAAAACCGAGCCAGCCTGATTCAATCTAAAGTCATTTAAGTTCCTTGGTTAGCAAAATATTCCAAATAAACATGTTATATTTGTAGACAAAGACAAATACATCCACGTCAAGATCTTATCCAAGAAACTTCAGCTGTCTATCAAACTACTAAAGGCAAACCCACACTCCTGTGATATATGTAACTTCAATTACCTGCTTAAACCTCTGTTTAGTCTGGCGTACCTGCATTTGAAAACAACTTTTCAAAAATTATAGACCCTTAATTATAATAATTTATGTATACAAAAACAAAACAGACTCGGAACTACAGGGTTGTATTATGAAGTTATCAATTAGAATAGGAGAGCATGTATGTAAACAATAATCAAAACTCACACACAAGGCACACATTAACCAAAAATTGTTAATAAAAGGAAAAACAGATAAAAGAACATTGGAAGCAATACTACGGGGCTATTTGGATATGTTTTCAATTTAAAGAAGAAAAAAACAAAGGAGAAAAAGTCATCTCATAAGATTTTATTTTCCTTTAAAAAAATCATTTAAAAATAAATCTTAGAAAACATCTATGAGATGTTTTGATGTATTTATTTTCTAATCCTAAAACATGGAGAAAAGGTCTTTTCATGCTCTAACCACCACCTCAGGTCTTTCTCTTCATCCACTGGCCAACACCACCCATCAGCCAGCATCCATAAGGCCACCAGCGCACACCACTGGATCTTCCAGAAACTCCCCAGTCCCCACACCATACACCAGACCCTGCCATTGAGCAGCCTCCAACGAACATCCATGACCAATCATGCCGGAGGCCATCATTTCTTCAAGCCACGCTCCATTGTCCGCCACACCTCTACCACTCCAGCCAAGGCTCCACAGCCAGCCCTTCCATGCCACTGGAAAAGCCCACACATCCGCCCACCTTGCCACTGCTCATCGAGGACAACCTCACACCACTACACTACTGTTCATACTCCAGCAGCCTCCCTTTGACTCCCCTGCTGCACAATCTGCGCAACACATCCACACCCCTCAGCCGCTTCTCCACCTCCACACCTCCATCAATCGCAGCCCTACTCCAGTGAACACCCATCACACACACCAGCTCTCTCCTCTAGGACACCACACAAACCACAACCTTTGGCCTCTCACCACAAGCCAAGGCAGCGCTCAACCCTCTTTCCTCAGCTTTGCTCCACATTCATCTCTGTCCATCCCTTAACGTCCAATCATCATTCCCATGACCTCCATCCGTATCAACTCTCTCCGCACACTGCAATTCCTGGTCGGGCTGCACTGTCATGCCATTCTCCACCCACTGCTGCAGCTGCCCCACATGACCGCCACCCTCTCCATCCGGGATTGGTGTGGTTCAACCCATGAGGGGACTTTCCACTTCCATTAAATTTTTTTGGAAATTTTGTTTTTAAAATTGAAAATTCCAAATGAAATTTTTATAACGTTTTTTTAATAAATATTTTCCAAATGAGCATGTTTTGATATTTCGGTTTTAAAATTTTATTTTAAAAAATATATACAACATAACCAGTTACCAAATATCCCCTAAAGGATTGTTACGCTGCCAGGTTGCTCAAAAGACAAGGGTCTGATGATTGAAATTTCATTTCAGCAAGGCCAGAAATCCACAATCAGATTATGAATTTATATATATAAGTAAGACAGATTCTATTAGAAGAAAAATGCACATGAATGTGCAAAATGCAAAATTACAATAAAAATACAATCAGCTCAAAACGAACCGTCATTGATAACATCACAAATGAAAGAAAAACAAAATCTGTTCGAAACATACATCTAATCCCCCAAGCAACGTTAAAAAAATACAATAAAGCTTTACAACAGGCCTCTCCCAATCATCAAACACACGCGTGTTTTACTCTCACCAAATATTTCATAAAAGCAATGAGGGATAACTCGCCAAACTATTGAACACATCCCTATACCCCCTAGCCAACACACAAACGACGTGCGAAAAGACGATGACATCACCCACGGGCCTAACTCCTAACATAAGGACAATATAAGAAAAGATGATCCAATGATTCCGTTAAGACTTGCACATGTAACACCCGCTAACAATAGCGAAACCCCTTCAACACAAATGATCAGTTAGAATCTTGCCTAGGATTGCGGTCCAAGCAAAGAAAGCAACCCTAGACAGCACCTGCACCTTCCAAACACTCTACCAAGGAAAGTTCTCAATCCAAGTAGGCATGAGAATGAAGTAAAAACTTTGAACCTAGTAACCTCGCTCCCCATTGGGACGCCAACATATCCTATCCGCAGCAAACCTCGCAGGGGGAATTGAATACAACAGGTCAAAAAAAGAAAAAGAAATCTTCCAATTCTCAATGACGCACAACGCGCAAAAGCAACACCTCCCATTGCAAAGAAGTACCTCAAAGACAATGAACATTTGCTATAAAAGCACCAAGAGAGCAAGCAAGCTAGATATATAGCTCTTAATAAACAAGCTTCAGTAGAAAAACACCGCACCACATATCATGCCAAAAACAGATAGAAGCATCATCCCCACGGCAAGCAGTAACCTACCCATACGTTACTGCAATAACCTCCCGCCAGAGCGCCCCCTGCTTCACTCCAAACCTCTATAACCATTTTCCTAGAAGAGAAGCATTAAACTGGCACAACTTCTTAATGACCAAGCCGCCATGAGAAAGAGGACACCCACTCTCCCAGTTAACCAAATTAACCTTTGGCACACCTACCTCAAATCCCCAAAGAAAATTCATTTGGATCCGCTCGAGCTGAGAAGCCACAACCGCTGAAAGAGGAAACAAAGAAAGATAGTAGGTCGGCAAGTTGAAGAGGATGCTGCTAATCAAAGTGAACCGAACTCTCTTGGAGAGGTAAATGTGCTTCCACCCGGCCAAATAACACTCCATCCACTTAATAATCGGCTCCCAAACAACGGTGGTCTTAAAAGATGCCCCCAACAGAAAACCCAAATACAAGAGAGGCAGTAGTGCAATCTGGCACTCTAAAATATTAGTCAGCTCCCACAAAGGAGGAACATTACCAACTGAAACCAAAACAGATTTACCGAGATTAATCCACAATCCCAACACAGCCTCAAACCATACAAGGATGGACTTAGATGGAAAATATGCCCCTGATTCGCCTCATAAAACACAAGAGTGTCATCGGAAAATAGAAAGTGTAAGACTACAAGTAAACCCATGCCTGGAATCCCAACCGAGAATCCAAAAAAGAAGCTCATCCAATGAGGCCTTGCCCACCATGCGACTAAAAGCCTCCATAACAATGACGAACAACATAGAAGACAATGAGTTTCCTTGCCAAAGGCTCTAAGAACTCGAGAAGAACCCATAAAGGCTGCCATTAACAAGAATCAAAAAACAGATATTGGAGATACAAAAAGAGATCTATTGCCACCACTTGACCGAGAAGCCACAACGCATATGCCATTACAAGATATACCTTGATGGTGATAAAGGCCTTCAAAAAGATTTTTGAGTTGATTGACAAGGCATGCACAATATTTCACTATCAAAGATAATGAATGCATGATCATAATGGCATAAGAGACAATGCTTTAGCAAATATGCAATGAAATAAAAATGTACAGAAAGGGTTGAAAGCATGCATGCAAAAAAACTAATAGCATTATCACGCCAAACACGCATTAACAAATATACGCATATGATATAATGTGAAACAAAAGTAAACCTCTTCTCTAAGCAAAGATGCATTCTCCTCCTCGAGCTGGGTAACAAGAGATTCCAACTCCATAGTGTAAGCCTAAAGGTGAAGGTAAAAACACGTGATTACTAGACTACTCAAGCATCCTAAAATGGTAGAACCATCAAAAGATCAAATTTAAAGAAAAACATAACTAAGCCTAATTACATACTTCGATTTTATGATCTTATGGAAGAACACAAAACAGGTCCCAATTTTATCTATTATTTATTATTTTTTGAAAGAAGAAAATTCAAACAAACAATAA
The DNA here is from genome assembly GCA_023512835.1 of Taxillus chinensis. NCBI lineage: Eukaryota > Viridiplantae > Streptophyta > Magnoliopsida > Santalales > Loranthaceae > Taxillus > Taxillus chinensis. Next base: position 47,355,823 of record CM042088.1, on the reverse strand, counting down.
GTCTTGAATAGGCATGGCCAACCAAGCCTATTCACTAGCAACAAGGCTTAGGATTTTATGCAAGGAGGCAATAACAGAACAGCTCACAATGGAGTTGAATCCAAAACTTGACTTCTTTATTGACATTAAGGCAACAGAAACTTCAATTTCAGTTTTGGTTTGTTTCCTTAGTTCCTTCACATTCTCAGTCTAAGAAATTGAGCAGTGGAAATAATAAGAGGAAAGAACAGAAATATTAGATATATGTTTAGTACAATTGAATTGTATTCAGCACAAATGAACTGTATTGACAAATTTTGAGAGACTGAAGGCATGTTTGGTCTTTTCTGTTTTTTGTTCTAAAAATGTGATGGCTATTTTCAAGTAAACAATGTTTTCATTTTTGGTGACACATTGTTGTTTTCAGTTTTCCCTAGCAATATGATAGAATTCAGTACAATTGAACAGTATTGACAAATTTCGAGAGATTGAACTACCAAGCTCCCTAATAATAATGCCAACTGATTGTGAGGAAGACACAAATTGGCAATGAACAGATAAAATAATTGAACAACATATAAAATAAAAATGACCAAATCCACAATTTCAATTTACGAGGCAAACAAACAAAAACTAAAAAACCTGTTTCCGTTCTCTGGATCTGGCAGCAGATTCTCTGTTCTTGATCATCCTTCTCTGCTTCTGCTGGGCGGCCTTGTCCACGGGCTCTTCCACGGGCCTCCTCTTCCCTCTCCCGGACCCGGACACCGATCTTCCATCGATTCCATTCCCAAACCCCATTTCCATCGAGCCCTCCACGCCTCCCTGCGGCTGAAATATCGGACCGGCCACCACCTCGGTAGTAGCCCTAACATCCTCCTCCCTCTCGGAGGCAGCCTTAGCCAGGAAATCCTCCAGAGTCATTCCCTCAGCTCCGCCGCCTTCCCCAACGCCGCCTCTACCGGAAACGATGTCATTCCACACCTCGTCAACCGTTCTGTTCCCCACGTTCTTCGGAAGGGACGGGGAAGCGGCGGCGGCAGATTCGGCGGAGGACTGGAACGGCTCCGAAGAGATGTTGTTTGCGGCGGCATCAGCGCCGTAGATGCTCTTGAGAAGCTCGTCCATGTTCATGGAGCCCAAGTTCCTGGTCTGATCGGCCTGGAGCTCCGCCATGGATATACTAGGCTGGCACGGTAGATCCGAACCCGACGAAACCGCAGATGCACTCATCACCTTCGAGCTCAATGCGGGTTTCAAGGGTCTCAGATTTTCTCACTCTACACTGACACTCCCGATCGGCTCTGAGACGTGGACAGCTCAAGCTTCTTTGTCATTGTTTTTCAAAAATACTTATATATTTTTGATATTTCTTATTATTTTTAAAAAATATCAAAATTTAAAAATATTTATAAATAATAAATACTTTTAAATTTTAAAAAATTATCAAATTCATAAATCTTTAAAAATAATCTTATTTTAAAAAATAACAAGAAATTATTCAACGTAACCTTAAACAATGTGAGCAAGTGAGTTTTCTTTTTCTTTTGTAGAACACAAAAGCAATTGTAGGATTGCTTTTTTCCAATGTCCTTCCCGATTAAAAAGCTAACACCAAAAAAATATTCCATCTAACGGAATAATTTGTTAACAATTAACATGTTGTTCCGAAATCAAGGGTCATACAGGTTGTTGTCACGAATAAATAAATTCAGTACATATATGTCGAAGGGTAAGAAGGCACAAGAGAAGGTGGGGCGCCACTAGCCCTGAGAGTGCCCCTGCCATTAGTCTCGCCTTCAGCAACTTCATCCGCAAAGCCATACAGGTCTGAAGCCAATGCCTGACGGCCAGTGGCACCGCTGGATGCATACTCGCGTAGGCCGGCAAAGCCTGGTGAACTGTACAAACCACCGGGCACTGTGGATGTGGAATGCCCAATGGAGGTTTGTCCAACCGACCTGTCAATGATCGCGTCTTCCAAGCCATGATATCCATATCGAGGGCCACGCCGGGCCATGATTTGATCACCAACAATTTCCCCGCCGCAAAGAGCGCCATAAGAAGGCAGGACCACAACCTCACCTCCAGCTGCATGCACAGCAGGATGGTTGTTGCCTCCCGAGGCTGCATGTATGGCAGATGAGTAACTGTTGTGGTGGCCATTGAAATGGCTTGGGGCTATAGCCTTGCTGTATGACCTTAGTCCATTGGCAATGGCAGTAGCCCGTTGCTCATGCAACCCATTCGCATGAGGTGATGTCAGCAAGGCCGTATCTCTAGCTGCAAAGCGTGGTGGTTGCATTTCTTGAAACCTGTATTTACTAGCAGATCCAATTTCATCCAGTTTCCTCAATTTACTGGAAGATCCCAATTCATCCAGTTTCCTCTTTGGCATTGCCCTTTCCACAGCCCGTTGATTGAGATTAGCAATTTCTTTCTCCAATTTAGCAATATCTTCCTTTACTCGCCATTCACCAGAAAGCTTTGATAGACCCCAGCTGGGTCCTTCCACAATCTTTTCTACAGATTTCAATGCAGCCAATTGCTTTTCACTTGATTGTTTCTGTGATAAATCATAATATAACAGCAACATTAGAGGAAAGTTTACTCTAATAACTGTAAATCCAAAAGGTGAAAGCAGGTACAAATTATAAAAGAACCATACCAATGCTACAGGTGAACCTTTTGCGTCTTGCCGTGATTTCATGTATGCTGCTTTAGATTCTTGTAAGAACGTAGTCAAAATAGTCTGAGGGGGGAATTTATCTTCCATCCCAAAGCTACAAGAAATCTCAAGAGCTTCAGCACACCTTCCATTCTTCACCATTTCATTAATTATATCTGTAAATAGGCATAGCAATGCAAGCAAATCAGGCATAGCAATGCAAAAAAAAGAGTCAGCAAATCAGCTACATATATGTTCAGCATTAAATGAAAGCAAATTTAAATAATAATATTGGGAATTGGGAACGACTAAATTTGCCAACTTAGTTGGACGACTCGGGTGCAATAAATGCTGTTAACTGCAGCTGTTGATCACAACTGAAAGATACTTAAACGTTGTGGCCATGCAAACTTAATTTCTACTATGAACATATCATAGATCTAAGATGGGGCCATACTCTCGCCTTATAAAACAATTAATAACGGTAAATTTTTTACTTCACAAACTCAAGATCACTTAAGAAGGAGAGGTTCATGTTGTTCCCACGTAGCCATAGTGCTTCGATATTTACTTCTATCTCGAAGTAGAGTGAACTTGTAGGAGGAGTTCAATAGTATATGTAATTCATATTGCTTCGGTATTTACTTCTATCTCGAAGTAGAAATTGGCAGCTGACAGGAAATTGACAGTATACATTTCTTCAATTTCAGTACAGCAAAGAAAGCTACGTCTCGAAATAATTTATACCAAGCTTGTTCAGTTCAGTTTCAGGAAGAATATACATCTCAAAGGAAACCCAATCAGGAGAAACTCAAGTCAGAAGTTCGGTATGAAATGAAATATGTAAATCTCAAAGGAAATCCAGCCAGGAGGAACCCGGGTCAGAGGAGTTTAGTTCAAGATATCGCAACGTAAACTCAGTCAGGAGGAACTCGAATAAGAGAATTTCAGTTCGCAAAGAAATATGTATATCTCGAAGTAAACCCAACCATGAGGAACTCAAGTCAAAAGACTAAAAGAAACTAAGGAGCAAGTCACTTGGTACAACAACATCGTTTTATCTACTGAAAGTTCAAGTCAAAATAAACTAGAAGTATGTATCTGTTGTAACAACACCATGCTATTAATGTCATAAGAAGTGCTTATGATGTAAGCAATAGCACTTATGACAAAAGTAGCATTGATTATAACGTAACAAGAAGATAGTGATGAAGTATAATAATGTCATTCTACTAAATGATGATGCAACCAAACTTGTATGCTAAATTTAGAAGTCACGCTTAGGGATGACAACGAAATGAGACAGGACCGAATAGCGAGTGACCCGAACACACCCTAGGTGAGTTCAAGTCAAGGAAGAGCAAGGCCAAATAGTGCAGCGTGATTGGGGTACGTTGGGTCGGATATTTGAAATTAAAACTACTTAAAAATAATGAAAAAGGTCGGGAAGAGACGAATCGGCCAATACTCATGCCTGCTCTGTTGTCTCTTTTGGGGTGGTGCAGGTAAAAATGACTTGAGTTGGAACAAAACAAGATGAATTGAGCCAGAATTGTCATCTCTAATTGCGCTAATAGTAGTGAGGTAACAAACAGTCCTAATTACACAAGACTTGTTGATGATGTCATAAGACGCTCTACTGATGTCATCATAGAAAGTTGTTTGTTTTATCTCAAGTTGAAGCTCTCAACCAATAGTTTGCTACAAGACTGAATAGAATATCAAACGACACTATTTTGCCTTATTGATGAATCAGTTACTGGTAATCTTATCAGAAACATGCAAGGATTAAATTTAGTAAACCAAATTGAAGAAATCCACATCAAATGTTCGACCATTTCAAGCGTCCATTTACAACAACATTAATTTGAGAATGTATCAGTTGACCTACACAAGATATGACCATTGGATGAAAACCTATTTATACGTAATGACTTTGTCATTCAAATTATAGCTCTTTAACACAAGCTCTAAGACAGACAATGACAGAAAATTTGAACACACAAAACAAGCATGAATCACAAGGAAAGTATTTAGCAAGAAAAGTAATTGAAGTGGAGGCTCTAAAAAAGCTGGAAAAGGAAGCATCTCTATCTTCAACATCACCTGCAATAATCAATTTACCAAGAATTTTCTTCTCTATGTTTCATTATATAATTGTTGCACAATTATCTGTTTATTTAAATTATATTTTCATTTGTTCAAGAACCCTTTGTAGTAAACTTCCTTGAAGGAAGAGTCTAAGCTTTCAGTTCGAAGCACCAGACTTAGAGAGTTTGATTGTGAGTTGAAACAACTGAGTTTTTAGTGAACTCAAGAAACTGACTTTGTATTGCAGTACTGTTTTAGTATAATCTTTCACTTGTTTCAGAAAGAGAAGTGAAGTATGAAGTATTCATTATGAACCAGTATAAACTTGTGTATTTCTTTTTGTGAAGATATAAACGGTGAAATATAAACCAACGTTCGAAAATACGTACAGAAGCGGCGCCTCAGCAGCCGACCGTACAGAGGCGGCCGCTTTGAGCCGGCGAACACTCGCCGCCCGTTCTGGGCGGGTGAGGCGGCCGCCTCACCGTCTGTACGCCCGCCTCACAGACGGTACGGGGTGAGGCGGGCGACTTTTTTTTTTAAATAAAAAAAACAACCTATAAAAAATGTACCGTTTCACTCCCGACACAACCCTACCTCAGTACCCGACACAGACGCTACGATCGTCATCGATGATCTGTCGCCTCGCCGCGCCGTGCCTCGACGCAGCCTCGCCTCGCCTCGCCTCACGTCGACGCAGCCTCGCCAAGCCTTGCCTCCAGTCGACGCAGTCTCGCCGAGCCTCGACGCAGCCTCACCGTGCCTCGCGTCACGTCAACGCTGTCTTTCCCTCTCGCCCGATTCTATCACTCCTCTCGTCAACTGTCTGTGGCTGTGAGTACATATTATACTTAATATATATTTTTTCTAATTGTTTTTATTTAATTAACATTATGTTATATATTAATTTTGTTTTTGAGTGAGACTTGATTTATATTTTTAGTTTGATTTTATGAAGTGTAAGACTATTATGATTGTAATATTTTCTATTAAAGTTGTGAAGAAATTTAAGTTATTTTAGTATGATAATATTTCTAGCATAAAATTATTGTGTAAGGTTGAGGCGCCCGCCTCGACCGTACTGAGGCACCCGTATATCCGTATAGCCTTCGGTCGTACCGTTCCAGCCTCACGTATTTTTGAACCTTGATATAAACTATAAATTATGAAAATATACGATACAACTAGTTTATATAAAATATTTCAGCTATCAAAGTTTAATCTCCTCTTATCAACAATAAACTGTACTCTAAAGTTGATTATATCAGGAGAGTAATCAAAGGATTGAAAAACACTATTTAAATTACATGATATAATTTTGACAACTTTAACAAACTCTGGAGAGTGAGTGTATAAACATTCTAACCGCCTAATAACAACAACAAAGCCTTTATCTTATCATAAGACTTCACGTTAGTTGTATGGAACAATAATAAAATTTAAGAATAAGGTACATCAAGGGTATTCCCCAATAAAATTTTGTTGTTGTCCAATATACATAAAACAGAACCAATTTCCACCAGAAGGGACTTTGGCAATCATAATTGAAAAATATTAAGTGCTGAAAGAGAGGGCTTTGACAATCATAATTTTAGGGTATGCCCCAACAGTAAGACATTCTTACTGCCAAGGAGGAAAAATATAAATATGCTCATTGCTAGGGTCTTTAACCAATTTCAACTGGAGGGAGCTTTGGCAATCATAATGTGATATTTGTGTGATCAAAGGATTGAAAAAGACTTTGAATTGATGAAAAGACTATGGGCATTCTTACTGGTCAGGGAGGAAAAATAACAATTAACGTGTAGCTAGGACTCTCAACCAATTTTAATTGCAAGGGGCTTTGGCAATCATAACTAATTTGTAAAAAAAAAAAAAATGTTGCCACTGCTTGGGTTTTGAGAGATGATGCCAAAACCTTCAAGAAGTAAATGAAATTCAAACCAATTTACAACCACAAAAACATAATAAGCACAAGGAGGTTCCTCATGTTTACAAGAAAGGTAACAACTTGGCAGCACTCTTTCCAATATGACATAAGGGAACTTTAAGTTTAACATAACTAAGAGCTTCTACACAAGCTGAGCAAATGCAACCTGATAACTTGCAGCCGGGTTTCTTTAAAGTAAAGGTGTCTTGACTTATTATCTAACCAGATTGCTTTCGAAATTTGATTAGTTTTATATTAATCCTTGACATCCTTGTTTAATTTTTAAGACTTTAAGGTAATACTAATTCAATCCACATAAATTCAAAAGAATAATATGTTTTTATAATACATGGACATCACTCAAATGGATAAAACCTCGAGTGCATATATTACTAGACTGCACTTACGACCTAGGTACATTCTGCGCCCTAGAGAACCTTACTAGATGGACAAAAATGCCAATAGCACAAACAATAGATATAAAACTTTTGGAAACAATACAATAATTTTTTCGAGAGGGAAAAAGCAATAATAGACCAGTTTCTCTGGTGAGTTGGAACCTTAAGACAAAACTTAGACTCAATCAATCTATCACTATTCCATAATGAGCCAATAAAAAAATGTGTATATTAGCCCTGAGTGAATGTTTATTAATTAGTCACTAGTCTCTAGCTATCACTAGTCTCTAGCTTCTAGTCTGATTTTTTTGAAAAGATGCTAGTCATGTGGCTTCTTAGAAGATTGAAGGCAAACAAAAATTCTGAAATTAATGCAACCACAAAAGTTAAGTTGCACTACAGTAATTTCATATATATATATATCAAGAATTTTCATTGCATAAGCATTTATGACCACCTCAACAACTATGGTATGAACCACAGTATGTTAGAGCATGAAAACTTTAAAATATCTAGTTATCACTTATCATAAAACAATGTTGTTTTCCACCTTGAAAGAGGCTGGGAAACACAAAAAATAGAGCTCTGTGTTGCAAACGACCCCTTTGGGCATTAATAAAATTCTAGCTTAAGCATCATATTCAATCTGAACAAAATTCTAATTCCCTTTTCAACTATACTTCTTCGAGTTGTATAAACTATAAATCAATGGTGGGAAAGAAACTACGAGCTAGAAGCAGTAAATGAACACGGAAAACAGGTTAAAAATGTGATTTGAATTCAATTGAATGGAAAAGGGTAACAAACAAACGATTCAGCACTCAGCAAAACAACATAATATGCGATACACTAACTAAAAAAGCCAAGAACATCATGCACCCATGGAAGTACCTGGCATTCGAGCAAGCAGCAGGCGAGATCCCTTCAACGTATTCAAAACCTCCTTCAAATTGCACAGCCGCAACAAGTTCCCCAAATCCTCGCTCTTAAATACAGAAGGAATCCCAAAACACAAAACGTAGAGCAGCAAGCCCCTAGCATCGGCCTCACTGGCCTTGTCCAGACCGCCCTCGCTGAGCAACCTCTTCCTCCACGCAACCGCTCCCTGCTCCGCCTCGTCCTTCAGATGCTTCTCCATCTCAACCTCGCCTTCGCCGCAACTCCCCAACACCGTCAGAAAAAACTCAAGTGTCAACACTGCGGCCTGTCTTGCGGGAATCATCGGCGAGTCTTTCTCGTAAGCCTTGATTCCCTGGAGATAAAACCTCCCGATACTATCGGAGACAAGCTTCGCCGGCTTCGGCGCGCGCTTCATGGCCGGAGGGACCTCCTCCCGAAGCTTCGCGACATCTGACAAACGCCCCGCTATGTACCGCCTGATGCCGCGGCTGTTCATCGTCTCGCAGAGCTGCTGGATCTCCGATACCAATCCGGAGGCTGTCGCGTCAGCGTAAATTTCAGCGATGGCCACTGCTCCCGCAGCCGGGGGCGCGGCTGAAAGGTCCGGTGTCTCGCTTCTCGCCGACATCTGAGGCCCGACTGCCGCCGAAGGCTGCTGCGGCTGATGCCGTTCGATATTTTTGAATTTGGAGTCAATTTCATTGTGGATGAAATCTAGGTGTTTCTGGAGATCATCGAATCGGCTTTTGAAGGTGCTGAGAGCGGCGGAGAGAGATCCCAGATCGCTGATTGATTTCAAGAACTTGGGCTTCTCTTCTCCTAGTTGCTGCTGCTGTTGTCGTGTTAGTCCTGAAGGTAATTGGGAGGGAGGCTCATGCTGTGACTCTTGTTTGACGAGGTTTGGATTGAAGCTGGGCACGGAAGGCGTCGCCATGAAGCGACAGCGAATTGGGGAAGAACACAAAGTGGCTGTCTGTATAATAGAAACCCTAGCAAATAGTAACACAAAGCGGATCCGGAGCCAAGATTTGCGGATGTAAATTGTTTTCTAAAACGACTTTGAAATTAGATTTGGAAGGACATCAATTTATTAAAACGACATATCATGTTTTATGGCCAAAGGAACAATCCGGACAGGCCCTTTTTGCCTCTTCCCGGAATCCGAAAATTACATGTACAAGTCACCGCAAGCCTCACCCAGCGCTAGTAGTCTAGAAAAACTAAAACCATGTTGGAATTAATAATATGTTTTGGGCATTTACCATTGGAACTAATAATTCTTGTATGTTAAAGTTTTGTTTCAAAATTATGCATGTTTACATTTAAGTTAACCTTCTTGGTTATATTATAAAGCAAGGAATGAGGAAACAAAACACATGCACCTCCCTCATGTTTAATTGAAAGGGTTTTATTAAATTAGAACTTCCTGAAGTAATCGTACGAATATAGTATATTAAAATTACCCTATTTTGATATGTAATTTTTTTTTTTAATACAGAATATGTTAAAACCATAGTGTTTTGCTTTGTTTTGTTGTCCTGCAGGAATTTCTACACGTAGAATCCAGTAAAATATTCTACTGTATTTATTATTATTTATTAATAAATTAAATTAAATTATGTTGTGTATCAACTGTTTGTGAAGTGTGAACATTATTTTAGTGTTCATTAAAGTTTACAAACATAAGAACAAAATCCTAAAAATCCTAAAAATATATCAAAAGAGCTTAAATGGTAAACTTATTTGTTGAATGTGTGATGTTTGATAGCTGATAGCTGCTGTCATGGACCTTGATCATTCACATTGTTTGTGTGAGTCCGAATATGCAAGTGCTTCAGCGGACAAGTACAACACAGAGAGGACTCTACGTGCGTGCTATGTGCAAGGGACGATGTTTGCATAGAGCTGCTGTACAGAGCTTTCGGTTGCTATTCCTCTTTCCCTCGTCAGCTGATCCGCCGAGGAGGAGGAGGAGGAAGAAGAAGAAGTGTGATGTTGTTTTGGACATCGCATACTCATATTCTTGCCGTGTCATGGCAACGCGTCATCGTGATCTTCATCGTCATGAATCCAAACAGAAAAAAACATCCCCCTCGCTACCATGCCTGGTGCTGCCTCCCCATTTCGCGCGCAACCAAATTGAGGACGACGACCCCAGCCACAGGGAGGAGGACTATTATTATTGCTATTACAGCCTGGAAGAGAAGAGAGTGGTAGGAGTGAAAGATGGCAGTGGCAATAATAAGAGGAGGCTGCTGTTGCGTCCTCCCACAGGTGGTTGGGATTCATGGAAGATGGGGATCAGGATGGCACCACCTGGGCACAGTCTCAGGGTTTCTTCGATCTCGACAAGGTACAAGAGCGTCGCAGGACAGCTTGTTTCGACGTATACAAGTTGGATCACGCAAAGAAGAAATGGAAGATGGTGGAAGGCATTGGCGATCACGCATTGTTTCTTGGTCACAATCACTCATTTTCCCTTTCAACCCGGCCGTGATTTTCCTCAGCTGAGGCCAAATTCTATCTACTTCACCGACCACCCCATGGAGGCATATTACATCAGGAAAGGAGGTCCTCGATCCTCATGCCTATCCGAATATGGGCATTTGAAAGAACATCATTATTCACCTCGTCACCCGAATCACCACAAAACACATGACAATCATCTAGAATATGCCAAGAAACAAAAACGAAGCACAATTCAATGTGAGGAGAAAATTTTGATCTCTAACAAAAACATTTTCAAAATAAAAATACAAGCTTTGATATAGCAAGTCGTCTAAGATATATGTAAATGAAACCATTATGCTCTAGAAATGCATCACTACCTTCAATATTGTACAAAACTAAAGACAGGGAGAGAATTGTCATACTTTACTGCCATTTTGCAAGTGTAAGATCCTCCCAAATGCCCAGCAGCTTTGTGAGGTCCTGTATTCTTTTTCTTCTATGCTTTGTGCTCAATCTCACTGCTTGCAAGGGCAGTTTTTACACTCTCCAGAGCTTCAGGTGTAATTATCTGTGCATCCCATTGAAACAGCCGTTGAACCTTCTACGGATGGCTTGCGTGGACCTCAACTAAACCACAAAGCCCAAAGTTAACAGCTGCTAAAACCTCCAGCAGCCTGTGGCCCTACGAGGAGTTGAAGCTGTGACCATTGGGAGCAAACCCAAGCTGTGCTCATAGGAGGTTGTCCTATGAGAAACTTAAGTTGACACGACATAACCACATGAATGAGAGCATGAAGAATGAAGTTTTATCTTATTTGTATGTTTGTGACTGCAGTGTTAAGTTTGGGGGACTATAATTGGGAAATAATTAAACAAGAACAAAGTGATTAACAAAGCCTGAAACTAGTGGATGCCAAGACACTAAATGTGTGAGGCATTTTATCAAATACCTGTTGAACTTGAATAAGGGACGATAGATAAACCGCATATACAAAGAGAGAAAAAGGCAGCAAATAAAAATAAAAATATTAGAGAATATTTAAAAAAGAAAAAGAGAGTAATTTTAATATTACAAATATATATACAAGTAATTTAAAAGATAGAAAAGATAACTGATAAAAAATAATCTACGCAAACCAAGAGCGCAGAAAGTTTCATTTCCTCAAGTGATGGCTATATTTCTATGTTTGTTGTCAATTTTTGGCTATTTATTGACATTGGATAATTTAAATATTTATATGGCCATTTTTTGTTGCTCCAGTAATAATTTGTTGAGATTTAATGCATGCATTATTCACGGGGAGCAGTATTGAAGATAAAGCTTGCGACGTGTCTTGCCTTGAAGAACAAGTCTCCTGCTTCGTTTAGAAATCTTTCCTTTTATTTACTTTTCTTTATTTTATTCGTATTAAGGTATTTTGGTATTTTACTTGAGTTTCCTTATTATAATAGGTTTCCAATTCTTAGTTACTAGCTTGCCTATAAATAGGCCTTGTCTATGACAATTTATGTATTCAGATTATTCAGATTATTGGCTTTTGGCAATTATAAACTCTCTTATTAGAGGTTTATACTTATTTTCGGCTTTTTCAGTTAATTACTTAAATTGCTTGGGCTAGAGTTTGGGTATTCGGTTATCCTTCTCTAGATTGTTGTAGGATCCTAATCAAGGTCCTCAACAATTTGGTGCTTTCATTGAGAGATCCTCATTAAGATTTCTCAATTTTATCTCGCGTTCTTCATCAGCAATGACGGAGGAGGCAGCAAGGACGAACATGCAACGATTTGAAGCCCTGGAGAATTCCATGACAGAGCTTTCGACAACTTTAGCAAAGATGGTTCGATTCCGACAGAATCAATCAGAAAATTGATCAATTATTTGCATACAAGGGAAAAGATCCTATAAGATGTAGACGAACTCAAGGAGATGATCGTAGGTCACGACAAACTTCACAGGAGGTGAAAGATATTTCAAGCGTTGAAGATGAACCATGTTTTCAGAGCTCACAAGAATCACAACATGAGGCTGAGTTCCCATCTGGTGACTCATCTAAAGGGATTGGCGACCCAACTCTAACTTTAGAGTTCTTGATTCCTTTGATTTCCTCTACCGTGGTAAATGATGCCCAAGTCAAAGTCAACAAGGTCATCACCATTGAAGAGTCTCTCAACAACATGATCTTTGTCCTTGATGATGTCTAGTTAGGCGATGCCCTCAACGCAAGGCGCACCCAGTTTGTAATTGTTCCCAACAACGTGGCCTTCATAATTGGACCGACTGATGCTCAACCCTCTCAGGCCACGACTTTTTGTTATCACTCTTTGCCATCCCTATTTACAAAAGTGTTCCACAAGCCAGAGATGTGGGTAGAACTCACAATAGATTCGAGATCTGCTTCTTTTTTGTTTTTGCAGAAGTCTAATTTTGTGACAGTGAGACAAGAGATTCACACAATGAAGGAAGTCCGAAAATTTATAAAGGATTATGGGTTTCTGGGATTAATGGGGCGTTCTACTTTGGATGTAGAACAGTTTTCCCAATTTTCCCTTGAGGACAAGGGAAGTTTCGAAGGGCGGGGGATTGTTAAGATTTAATGCATGCACTATTCACGGGGAGCAGTATTGAAGATAAAGTTTGCGACGTGTCTTGCCTTGAAGAACAAGTCTCCTGCTTCGTTTAGAAATCTTTCCATTTATTTACTTTCCTTTATTTAATTTGCATTAGTATTTCCTTTTATTTACTTTCCTTTATTTTATTCGTATTAGGGTATTTTGGTATTTTACTTGAGTTTCCTTATTATAATAGGTTTCCAATTCCTAGTTACTAGCTTGCCTATAAATAGGCCTTGTCTATGACAATTTATGTATTCAGATTATTCAGATTATTGGCTTTTGGCAATTATAAACTCTCTTATTAGAGGTTTATACTTATTTTCGGCTTTTTCAGTTAATTACTTAAATTGCTTGGGCTAGAGTTTGGGTATTCGGTTATCCTTCTCTAGATTGTTGTAGGATCCTAATCAAGGTCCTCAACATAATTCTTGTCTCATATGATATTTCTTGCAATTTGGGTGATGTTCCACCTTTTTTGCATGCGTTGAATTGTGATTTGTGACTTATTCCCTCTCATATGGTGTACTAAAATAGTTGTTGTCCCACTCTTGGTCTTGGTTATACTGCCGGTGCTAGAGAGGCAGGTATATGAAAGCTTTATAATTTTGCAAATTGTCTGTACTCAATTTACCGGTGAATATAAGGAATCAAGGTTTGTACAAATGCTTCCAATGCTAGCCAAGGTGAAGAAAGGCAGGGGAGGTAATGTTTTTAGCTATTGTTTTTCTTTCATTTACCGTTGAAAATGAATGTAGTGTGGTCGCTTCAGCATGTAATTATTTAACCATAGGGGTAGAGAGCCATTGACTGACGGGTTACTCGGCAATGTTTTTAGCTATTGTTTTTCTTTCATAACCGTAATCTTCCTTCTGATGCCGTATCCATTTGGCCGATCCCTCCATCTATTTGTATACTACAATTAATTGGTTGGCATATTCTGTTATCTTTTACCACTGCTGCTCTTTTATATATACGTTTGATTGATTCATATCAGTTGACTGTTGTCTGTGACATCTTGTGAAATTACAGGGAAGTTGCTGGAAGTGGTATGTTCCATTGTAGGGGCTTTTGGACTGGACTCTCGTTTCACTACTTGCCAAAAGTAACGACCCAGAAAATTTCAGAAACCCCATAGCTCAGTAAACATTGTTTAAATAGGTAGCCCTTTGCCCCTATCAAATTGATCCGCGAAATCATTAGCTAAACATATTAATTCAAATGCTTGCTGATTTATGACGTTCGATTAATGCCACCTGCAGATGGACGACACCTCTTCCACAGATGCCAGGCAAGGATGTATAAAAGCATGCTGCAGAATTTTTCTCAGGCATTGTGCCCACCACAGAAGCAAACATTGTAATTACAAAAGTCAAAATGTCTTGTATTTTTGGTGATTTTTTATTTATTCAATCCAAACAATATAAAATTTAATTACTCATTCAAATTACTCATTGGTATAGATTTTTGGCTTGTAGGTCTACAAAGATAAGGATCGGAAGAATTCTTAAAATCTACCTTCTGTCGAATTAGCTCCTGAAATTTATATTGACGCGGAAAATTTCCGTCTGACCGTTGGCTGCATTTATATTTTTCCTATTTTAAATTTGTAAACTAATTTGCATATATCAATTAGGAGTTGAGTAATTTAAATTAGACACGGAAATTAAGGAGAAGTAATTAAGAAAGAAATAAGAAAAGAGAAATAAAAACAAAAGCCAACATTGATATGGTTTTATTTGAAGCTAAGGAAGTCGATCGTTTGGCGTGGTCGAGGAAAAGAGAGGAAGCAAGGCACACGGAAGAGAAGAGAGATGTCGATGGGAAGCGTTGATGGGGTTTTGAGGTTCCACCAGCAGCAGCTGCCACGATTGGAGCTGCTGCAGAGAGCTGCCGGTTGTTATTCCTCTTTCCCTCGTCAGCTGATCCGCCGAGGAGGAGGAGGAGGAGGAAGAAGTAGTATGATGTTGTTTTGGACATCGCATTCATATTCTTGCCGTGTCATGGCATCGCGTCATCGTGATATTCGTCGTCATCAATCCAAACAGAAGAAAACATCCCCCTCGCTACCATGCCTGGTGCTGCCTCCCAATTTCTCGCGCAACCAAATTGAGGACGACGACCCCAGCCACAGGGAGGAGGACTATTATTATTGCTATTACAGCCTGGAAGAGAAGAGAGTGGTAGGAGTGAAAGATGGCAGTGGCAATAATAAGAGGAGGCTGTTGCCGGCCGACGCCTACTGCGTTGCATCCTCCCACGGGTGGTTGGCCTACCTCAATCCCAACGACGACTGCTCCCTCCTCCTCTTCAAGCACCCGCCCCTGTCCTCCCACGATTTCTTCGCCTCGGAAATGTTCAGGTTGCACCTGCCGACCCCAACCGCCCTCACCCCGTCACAAGAGACTACTTCTATTGGAATTCAGACAGGTACCAAAAACTGTACCGCCATTCCCCTACTTTTCTTCCTGAGCTGTTCCTTCACAAGCTTGTCCTGTCCTCGCCGCCATCTCCGTCTTCTTTTCCACCCGCCGACACCGGCTGCGTCGCACTGGCCATCATCGATCGTCGTGTCCTAACTTTCTGCAGGCTGGGGGACTCCCAATGGACTCCCTTGGACGAAAGTGGTGAATTTGGGTTTTATGACGACATCATTTACTCCGTCAAAGGCAAATGCTTTTATTCTTTGTCCGATTGCGGTTGGAAGCGTGACCATCAGCTAGTATCCTGGGATCTCGCCGACCCATCTTCGCCGAGGAAGACCGTTTTCAATCCCACCCCGGTGTCTTTACCGTCCAGAAAATGGCGATCCTCATCACCTGAATCCTACCAGTATCTGGTGGAGTGTTCGGGTGCAATTCTGCTGGTGTTGGGATTCATGGAAGATGGGGAGGCTGGCACCACTTGGGCACAGTCTCAGGGTTTTTTCAACCTCGACAAGGTACAAGAGCATGAACGGACGGTTTGTTTCGACGTATACAAGTTGGATCACGCAGAGAAGAAATGGAAAATGGTGGAAGGCATAGGCGATCACGCATTGTTTCTTGGTCACAATCACTCATTTTCCCTTTCAACCCGTGATTTTTCTCAACTGAGGCCAAATTCTATCTACTTCACCGACCACCCCATGGAGGCATATTTCATCAGGAAAAAGGAGGTCCTCCTCTCGGTTATCTGAGTATGGGCATTTTCAACATGCACGACAAGAATATTGAGCCATGCTTTTCTTTCAATGCCAAAGCCATTCATCCACTCCCCATTTGGGTCGCTCCACTTCAATGAAGTAATTACTCGGCCCAAATTAATTCAATCCGATTCCATCCGTTCCAAATTTGGTATGATTTATGTTTGTACAAAAATTATTGTCTTTATACAATGCAATAGCTAGTTTGCATGTAACAAAAAAAAATGTAATTCTATGAATACATAATATAGATTTCCTTGCTAAAATGTATTTTTTCCTTTGGAAACTGTGAATATATTAGTGCCCGAGAAGTCAAACTATTATATAAGAAACGCAAGGAGTTTGGTGAGCAATGTCATATAGTGATTCTAATGTGCTCCCTTTGTTTCTCTGGCTCGAGTTCCGTCCAAATGGAGTTGTAAATACCGTGTTATATCTATCTTCTTCTTCGTCAACTTAGATTTGTTAAAATCCTGATTTTAAATCAAATTTACTGAATATAATAACGACATTTGATAATTGATAATAATAGATTTATCACTAATTATTTTTAGGGTACAGTTACTATTTAATTGGTCTAAATTTTTATAAATAGGTTCAAAAATTAATTATTTGTAAAAAAGAATGAGCAGTCCTACAACATTCTTAATTGGTATCTATTTTAGAAATTTGAATGTTCCTACTTGTTTTTTTTATTATTTGTTATGTTTGTTTAAAACTACATGCCTTGTTTTTTCTAAAAATATAGGATCCATAGCTTGTAGTAAGCTTGCTTTATAGGGAGGAGTAGCCTTTATCACAACGTTAAAATGTTTGATAAGGTAAAGTATTTTCGTTCAACTAATGATGCTTGATTTCAAAAATAAAATTATAAATGTCCTCTCAATTTTTTTATAATTTAATTGATTATTCAATATTCCTAAACATATAAATATGATCGATTACCCAATGTTCAAACACATTAAAAATTTTAAACATTAAAATGAGTAATTAAACACCCAATCATGGAAGTAGCAAAAATGAAATAACTCAAAATTTAAATTGCATGTCCAACGAAAACTAAACTACTCATACAAAACTCTTATCTTAGTCTTGTTTTCCTAGTACCCAAGCCCACCCCCCTTTTATATCCTTTTCATAAACTCCATCTTGTCATCTTGTTGGTGGAGGAAGAGATCACCTATCCGAGTCTTAAAAAGCCTAAAGTCATTATTGGTCAACGCTTAGGATCATAACTTGCAGGAACAGTTTACGATAGAATCTTGAATTTTTATTTTTATTTTTTTGGAATGTTGTTCCGATTTTTCTTTAAATCTGGACATGCATTACACAGGCAATCCGAATGTTAATAAATTCAAAAATCATCCACCAATTTGTATAGTCTTCTTAATTTGGACATCTTATAAATACAAAAAACTTATAAATTTGGAATTAAATCTTACAAATTTGGAAAGCCCCTTTTCATGTTAATCCAAGATTCAGATACTTACTTCATATAAACTTTAATTCTAATTGGTCGAGAACCTCTTCAACTTTAACTTTCATTTATATAATCTCTATTGGTATGGCTGTGACTTTCGTTGACCTCCTATAATTTGTATTACCTAAAATTGCATTTTAAGTTTTTGAAAAATGTATAAAATAGTATATAAAGCCCATTGCATCAAAATTAGCTAAATTTAACCTAGGAATAATACTAATGGATTTCTTATATAAATTTCTTTTTTCTTTATTTAGGAAAAAAATTTAAAAGTCATAAAATCGTTCACAATAAAAGTTTTATATTTCCTAATGTATTGAAAAGTATTATTCATTTTATATAATTATTAAATTATATATAAAAATTTTCTATTACCTTTATCGTTTACGTTTTTCATAGCTTTTACTTTTATTTCATATTAAATTATAAAATAAAATTATTAAATAAAAAATAATATAAATTATTAGTTTAATGATATAGAAAGTGATTAAAAGAATTTTTATGGTGTATATTTGTATAATGAAGCAAACAATTACTTAAATCTATAAAACTAAGGAATATTAGTGGGTATAGCAACTGCAAGTGCTCTTAGAGAGTGCAAAAACATTTGAGATGATAAATCTTCCAACTTCATTTCTTTATCAATTTAGTTATTGTATTTGTACTTTGCTTATTCTAATTATTCACATATTATTTTAATTTTAAAAAAATTGTTTAAACGAAAAAGATAGAAATTTTTTTAAATAGAAAATAGAAAAACAAATTATTCACATTTTTTATTAATATTCAAATAATTATTTGGATAAAAATGGTGTAAAAAATTAATGTAAGCCAAACCTATTTATATTGATAGATACAATAAATAGCGATAATGGGATCCGAGCGGATAAAACCTCATTTATTAATCCTATTAGAGAACAGGGTACTCCTCCTTGTTTGTACATGTGGCAGTATACAGTTTCTAAACTTGACATCCTGCCTAATCAGGAGCAGAGGAAGGTAATAGGTTAACTCCACTCCGGTAGGGTGGGAATCACCCCTACCTTAGAGTATGCGAACTCTCTATTTATATATTTAAAATAATTTAGAGATTATACTTTTCAAATTTTTTATTATAATAAAAAATAGCAATTCTTTAAATCTAATCAAATACTCTTTATTTATTAAAATATTATATTTTCTCTCACCGTATCTACTTTTTGATTTAAAAAAATAAATAAATATTTAAAATAATAAATAAATAAAATATATAAACTAAAAATTATGCTTTAAAAAGTAAATTATTAAAATAATAATAAAAAAGATATTATTAATTATTTTAATTTTAAAGAAGCAATTTTAGATATGCTAAGATAAATGCTCTAACCGAACTCTAAATATATGATAGCTATTACATTTTTCCACTAATTTTTGTAGTGAGTCTTTAATCACATGGAATTTGTTGGAGGCAACTCTTATTTATTTATTTATTTAGTTACTTACTTACCATTTTAACTCCATGTTATATCATAGACCTTCATTTTTATTCGGCTGACACCATTAAGAGTATTAGTAGTGAATTAGCTAAAAGTTTTAATAAATTTATCTTTATGAAATAATATTAGTTTATGTATTTTATTTATAAATTTTGTTAAAATTTTAAATTTCAAATCACATAATTAGTCAAATTAGACTAAATTTAGTTAAATTTGACTAATCAATATCTCAAAGTTTCAAATTTTAATAAAATATACAGTTAAAATATAAATTTTAAATATAATTTGTGAGTAATATTTATGTATAAATTTATTAAAACTTTGACTAGATCTCTAATATAATTATTGATTCAGGGCAACCAAAAAAGGAATTAAAATGAAAACATAAACAAAAATTTACGTGGCCCATGGAAAAAATTACGGGCTAGACAGAATAAAGGAGGGACTTCGTAAATGAAGAGAGAGAAAAAAGCAAAAACTGTAGTACATGCCAATACCTTATTAAACCCTTACCGAAAAAATAAAAGCAACTAAAAAGAAATTAAAATGAAAATAAAAACAAAATTTTACGTGGTCCATGGAAAAAATTACGGGCTAGACAGAATAAAAGAGGTACTTCGTAAATGAAAAGAAAAAAACAGGAAAAAAATGTAGTAAATACCAACACGCACCATGTGACTAAACACAATAAGGAAGGGCACCAAATATGCCAAACAATTATGATTATAATTTATATAGTAATTCATGAATGTGTGTGTGTGTATATCTATAAAAATAATTACGAATATTATAATAACATATACGACTATGAATATATTCATTTACCTTCAAATCCAGATAATTTTTTCTCGATACAAATCCAATAAATATGTTTACAATTAAATATGTTTCATTTTTTCAAATATTGATACTTCCTGTTGTTCCAATAGTTTATTCATGTTTTTGATACTTCCTTGCTATTTTATTAGAACCGCACGTGAGTAGGCTTGTGCCCGGATTAATCTCACAAGAGCTAAATGGTCGGGCAAGTCTTAATAATAATAATCAATAACAATATTTATTAATATAACTTTAAATTATAATTTCAATTTTTCTGACTAGATTTATATAAACTATTTAAAATATTATTTGTTACTATGCTTGCGTTTTATATTAACAATCAATAATTATCTATTAATTTGTAATTGCATTTACATATAATTTATTTATAAAACTCATTATTATTTTTGTTATTATTTGTAAATTATATTTGAATAGAATTGCCCCAAAAAATTTTATAATTATTTACTATATTTTAAATATTATTTATAACTTTTTTTATAAAACAAGTAAAAATCAATTTTGAAAAAAAAAACTAAAATATGACTTTTGGTTCATTTTAAACAAAATTTACTTTGATATTACTTATTACTCTTCTAAAACAAAAACAAAAAAGAACTTTTATAAAACTTAGTTTACGACATTTTTCATCTACAGCAATTGTTATTAAGGTTTATTGATTGAGTAGTATTCATTTTGCTAGTATAAATTAATTAAATAGTTAATGATAACTTACCTCTAATTTAAATCAAGTTGATATGGATCAAGTATATCTTTCTTTATTTCTAATCTGCCTTGCAAATAAGAGGTTCATTGCTTAGCAAAAATTAGCACTATACTAATTTTTGTTATTATGCTCCGGTGATATTTATTTCAAAAATCGATTACTAGATTAAATATTTATGTAGTGTGTGTAATGTTTATAAAATGTTATAGTATCTTACAGTTAATTTTTATTCAAAGCTCATTGTGATCTAAGGAGTAGTTTCTAATTCACATCTAAACAATAAGTTTTAAATCTCTTCCAAATATAAACTCAACTGTAATTTATAACCTACAACAAGAAATCTGAACAAAATATGAGGGATACGGATTGCATCATAGTTGTGTATAACTTTTTAAATATGTAAACTAGATTGTAAATAGCCATTTGGATGTTAGTAAATAGCAATTAAATTAGACGAGGGAAAATAAGGAAATGTATTTAAGAAAGAAAAAAATCAGTTTACCTTAAAGAAATAAATAAGTAAATAAAAGGTATTCATTGTCCTTAATTGGGTCAATGGCATTATTATTTGTGGGACACTATTAGCTCAAGTGAAAGAAAGGGAAGGAGGGACACGAAAATTTTATTAGAGTCTCAAGCATATTTCTTTACAAAAACATTAAGAGCATGTTTGGTATAGGCTTTTATTTTGTTTTCTGTATTTAAATACAAAAAATTTATTGTTGTTATTGTTTGGCTTTTTTTTTTTTAAAACAAGCTGTACCGAGTTGAGAAAATCAGAAATAACTTTGACTAATCTATCAGACATATCATAACTTTATTTGTATAATCGTTTGAAATTTAACAAATATATAACAATAAGTTGTTAATTATATTTATATAATAAGAATATTATTAAAGTCATTAATAATTACCATCATCATTGGTGACTATATTTATTAATATAATTTTAGTTATTATTTAAAATTTATTATTAGATTTATATAAACTATTTAAAATATTATTTTTTTCAATTCATACATTTATATTAACATTCAATAATTGTCTATTAATTTGTAGTTGCTCGTATATATAATTTATTTATAAAAATCATTATTGTTATTATTGTTATTTGTGAATTGTATTTTAATGACATATTGTCTTAAATTTTTTTAATAATTATTTACTATATTTTAAATATTATTTATAACTAAAACTATAATTTGTAATTAACTTATATATAAAACATATACAACTTAGTTTGCTAGTTTTCTCAAAAACAAAGTATACTTTTATAAAACCCAGTTTACGTCAAATTTTATTTATCCGTGAATGCAGATTACGGCAGAAACCCAAGTAATATTATTTTGAGATATATCCAAAGACATTTGAAATCTAGAAAGAGAGTAACAAATATGAGTGCAGTATTAAGTTTGTTGGACCATAATTTGGAAATAATTAAACAAGATTAACGTGATTAACAAAGTGTGAAAATGAATCAAACGTTTATGAACAAGTAAGGCTATAAATGAATCAAACGTTTATGAACAAGTTGGCGTTCGGCGCAATAAAAGATCGTTTTATGTTCATTTGTTAATGAATAATGTTGTTTACGAATATCATTGCTATATTTGTGAACATATTCGCGAACGTTTACGAATAAGTGTTCACAAACAATTCGTAAAAATCGTTCATGTTCGTGAAAATTATTTGTGAATCAGAAATTTATAAATTATTTTATTAAACATATACTTTCATATTATTGTTAAATAAATAATATATGTTTTTGATTTATTTGTTTATTATTACTATTATTACATAATTTTCGTGAAATACATATAGTAATTGTTTAAACATAACACAAACTAACAATGTCGTTTACTATTATTACTAGTAATTTCTGATTAATTGTATTTTTTTGATAAGTTTACAATGTCATTTTTTGTAGGTTTTTATGATTTTGTAATTGTATTCGTAAACGTTTGTAAACAACAGAGTAATGTTCGTGAATATCATAGTTTAAGACTCGTATTTGAATTGATTCGTTAATGAATAGTAACAAATACATTCGAAAACCTTACTATTCGGCTCGACTCGGTTCGTTTGCAACTCTAAGAGCACTAGTAGCATATTCCCTATAAAAGTTTATTTCCTTACATTCATGGGAAAAAAGTTAAAAAGTTCTAAAATCATTCTAACAACAGATATCCTATATTTAACTTTCTATATTGGGTTTGTATAGTGTTTCCCAATATATTAAAAAGTACTATTCACTCATTATAATTATTAAATTATATCTAAAAATTTTCTCTCAATTTGTTATTTCAAGTTTCTCATAATATTAAATTTTATTTTATATTAAATCATAAAAATTTTTATTATTAAATAAAATAAGTAATATAAAATATTACTTTAATAATATAAAAAATGATTTCGAAAATTTACATATATTTGTATAATAAAGTAAAAAGTAATTTAAAATTTTAAAGAAAATAATTTGAAAGTGGTCGCTAGTGCCCATACAAAAAGCAAATCTCTATGAGTCATTTTATCATACACCTCTCGACGCTTGGATAATCATAACTGGATGTGGCGCGTAGACAAACGGGCATCCAGATGAAGACAAAGAAAAGCAGCAAATAAAAATAAAAATATTACAAACTATTTAAGAAAGAAAAAAAACGAGAGTAATTTCAGAGGGCAGAACCGTTTTAAGTAAAATTACATCACCTCAAGCGACGGCTACATGACTCGCGGCAAAACAGACCCATTTTAAGCATATCGGCACTGTAGTCGAAATCATAACATGCATAGCCCTCCGTGCCCATGCTGCAAACGGCACGCTCGCACACGTACGAAGACTATGTCTACGAATAGGAGTGATCGATTGGAGCCCAGAGAAAAGAAAAAATATCAAATACCTCTTGAGATTGATATTGATTGGAGAAGCATAACTGGATAGCACATACACAACCCGCGAAAAAAAATAGCAAACCAAAATAAAAATATTACTGATTATTTAAGAAAGAAAAAGCACGCCAACCAAGGGGTTAGAAGTAAAAATATCATCCGTATATACCTCAAGTATATAATATATACACGCACATATATATAATATTTTTAGAAGGAAAAGACAACAGATCAAAGTAGAAAAATCGCGCTAACCAAGAGGGCATGCCACAGGGCCATTTTAAGCATAAGGTCAATTGAAAATACAATGAAACGAAACAGAGCAGTCCATTGAAATTGAAAATGAACACGTGAAATCGAAGCCTATGTTCCATTCCTCACGCGACGGTACATGGCTCGCTGCAGATGATTAGATTACAGAACAGACCCATTTTAAGCATCACACCAACCAAACCACTGCGGTGGAAATACACCACTCCATGCCCACGCTGCAAACGCCACGCACGCACGCGACCGACCATAAATAGGAGTGAGTAGAGAGCAGGGGAGAAATGAAAACATATCAAAAAAAAAAATTAGAGAGAGCAACAAGTCACAGAGAGAGAATGGCGAGTGTAGTTTTGGCATGCCTTGTGCTTCGCCGGCCCTCCTTGCCGTTGCCGAGGATGGGGAAGGGACCGTCTTTGTCCTTTCCTTCTTCCATTGGGACTTCTGTGAGGTTGGCACGGACAGCGGCTCCTCCGAAGCCATGTCTGCCCCGCGCCCGCCACGAGGTTGGAGCCAGATCCGTCCTTGTGCTTCGCCCCTCCTTGCCGTTGCCGAGGATGGGGAAGGGACCGTCCTTGTCCTTTCCTTCTTCCATCGGGACTTCCGTGAGGTTGGCACGGACAGCGGCTCCTCCGAAGCCATGTCTGCCCCGCTCCCGCCACGAGGTTGGAGCCGGAGCCGTCCACCCACTACGTTTCAGTTTCTATTCGACGGAGGGTGTGGGTTCGGAGGCTCCACACCCCGACGAGGATGGCGCCGGAACCGGGAATGACGGTGGGAGTGAGGTTGATAAAAGTGCTAAAGGAATTATTTTCTCCGTTGTTTCTTTATTCATTGTCTCGTAAGACTTTTATATACACATATATGCACATTCACGCCCGATATTAAAGCCTATGATTTAAGCTCTAAATACAGCATATTACAACCAATATATACTTGCTGTAAATAGACACAACAATTTTGGAAACAAATAACACACGCTGATAACGCACGCTGCTGGCGCTGAGTCGGGCGGCGCTGAGTCGGGGCGTCATTCAATACTCCCCCTCAAGTTGGAGCATGAAGAGTACGAATGCCCAGCTTGCGGATAAAGAAATCAAACTGACGGCTGGGGAGACCCTTAGTCAATATGTCGGCCACTTGCTGAGATGTATGCACATAAGAGGTGGCAATGAGGCCACACTGAATAACATGCCGAACAAAATGACAATCCAGCTCGATGTGTTTCGTGCGCTCATGAAAGACGAGATTGGCTGCAATATGTAGTGCAGCCTGGCTATCACAGTAGAGGCACATCGGAAGAGGATGAGTCACTCCCAAGAACAGGAGTAGCCCCCGGAGCCACTGCAATTCACAACAGGCAGCCGCCATGGAACGATACTCAGCTTCCGCCGAAGACCGTGAGACAGTATGTTGTTTCTTTGTCTTCCACGAAATAGGTGATTGACCCAAAAGAACAAAATACCCGGTAAGGGAGCGCCGCGTCAAAGGACAGCTTGCCCAGTCGGAGTCACAATAAGCAGTAATGCGGAGATCGCTGTCCGCACGCAGGAGAAGGCCCTGCCCAGGATGCCCCTTCAAGTAGCGTACCACACGCAGTGCGGCCTCCCAATGGTCTTGTTGTGGAGTCTGCATAAATTGTGCAAGAACATGCACACAATAACATAACTCAAAACGAGTAATGGTCAAGTAGATTAACCTACCCACCAAGCGACGATAACAGTGGGGGTCAGTCATGAGCGGACTGGTGCTCAAGGCAAGATGATGATTTGGATCAATCGGAAGAGAGGAGGGTCGTGCGCCCAACAGACCAGTCTTAGAAATGATATCCAGAGCATACTTACGTTGACAGAGAAAAATACCTGTGGGACTACGTGCCACCTCAAGACCAAGGAAATATTTAAGCGGTCCAAGATCTTTCATATGAAAACAAGAGCTTAGGTAATTCTTTAGTTTCGCCACCAGGACTGAATTATTCCCTGCAATAATCAAATCATCCACATAGACCAACACATGCATCAAAAGGGAGTGCCGGGAATATGTAAACAAGGAGTAGTCCGAAGAGGACTGACAAAAACCATAATCCAGCAAAGCTGTGGCTAGCTTAGAGAACCAGCATGGTGGGGCCTGGCGCAAGCCATAGAGTGATTTGCGAAGTTTGCAGACTTTTGTACTATCGGAAGTCAAGAAACCTGGAGGCAGCTTCATGTAAACATCTTCGTACAAGTCGCCATGAAGAAATGCGTTATGCACATCCATTTGATGAAGTTCCCAATTCCGCGTAGCAACTACGGACAAGAAAGTGCGAATCGTCACCATCTTGGCCACATGTGCGAAGGTCTCGTTGTAGTCAATTCCTTCAACTTGGTGGTTCCCCAAGATAACGAGACGTGCCTTGTAACGTTCAATCGAGCCGTCAGAATTGCGCTTGATTTTATAAACCCATTTGCAACAGAGTGCCTTCTTCCCTGGAGGTAAGGATACTAAAGTCCAAGTCTAATTATCTTCCAATGCTTGTATCTCGAGTCTCATGGCATCACGCCATTTGGTATCACGCACGGCCTCAATATACCGAGTAGGTTCAGGAGAGGCGTCAATATGTGCCAAGAACATCTGATGTCGTTCTGAAAATTTGTCAGTAGTGACATAATTAGCTATAGGATAGAGAACAGTACCTGAGGACCATGATGAAGGAAGGGGAGCAGTGCGAATGGGATCTTGAAAACACCGAGCACTGTATGTGACAAAATCATTCAGCAAAACAGAGCGGCGAGACTGCCGATGTCCTCTACCCAATTGTGTCGTGGTTGAATCATCGGTCACAGGCTGATCCTGTTGGGTATCGACCGCTGGTGAATCCTGATGGACAGTCACAGTGGCAGGATCGTCAACCGTGTCTGCGTCAGCCCGCTGCTGCGTGCTCCCCCTGACGTCAACAGGAGGTACCAGGGGTTCTGGGTTAGCCACCCCCGACACGGGGAGGTCGGCGGAGTCCACGGCAGTGGGCGCGGGAGTCGATGGCGCGGATGGAGGCTCTGGCGCAGCAAACACATCGGGCGAGACCACGGCGTCAGGAGAGATGGCGCCGGGCAAGCTACCAGTGTCGTAAGGGAAGTGGGTCTCATAAAACACTACGTCACGGGAAACAAAATATTCCCCATCATCAAGATCATACACACGCCAGCCCTTTTTGCCATAAGGATAGCCTAAGAAGACACATTTGTGACCGCGTGCACCAAATTTGTCTATGTCCCGAGGCACACGACGTGCATAACAAAGACAACCAAAAACCTTTAATTGATCATACGGCGGAGCACAGCCAAAGAGTAGCTCGTACGGAGTTTTGCCCTGAAGCAACGGAGTAGGCGTACGATTAATGAGAAAGCCGGCAGTCAAAACACATTCACCCCAGAAGCGAATAGGTAAATGCGCTTGGAAACACAGGGCACACGCAATATTCAAGATATGGCGGTGTTTGCGCTCAACCCGACCGTTTTGTTAGGGCATCCCAACACAAGACGTCTGATGCAAAATCCCGTGCTGAACAAAATAGGTGGCTAAACACATGAACTTGGTGTCATTATCACTACGGACGATCCGAATAGATTTTTGAAATTGTCGTGCTACCATGACGCAGAAGTTTTGAAGAGTTTCTGCGACTTCTCGCTTTTCACGTAATAAATAAATCCAAACAGCACGGGAGAAATCGTCAATAATTGTGAGGAAATAAACAGCGCCACAGGAAGATGGGACTTTGTAAGGACCCCACAAATCACAATGAATAATCGAAAAACATTCATCCGCTTTATTACCACTATGAGGAAAAACCTCACGTGTTTGTTTAGCACGATAACACACGTCACACGGTGAACTCTGTCCACTTATTGTATCACAAATCCCTAGAATAGTGCCCAACACGGGTGTAGAGGGATGACCCAACCGTCGATGTCACAGATCTTGCTCAGTATTTCCTAGCACATGATTGACTTGCACCTGTCCAGCTGCTCGGAAATAATAGATCTCATTGCACTGTTCACCCGCTCCAATCAGGGTCCTCGAAGTGCGGTCCTGGATCACGCATAATTTATCAGTAAAAGTGACAGTACAATGCAATTCGTGTAATAATTTCGCCACTGAGAGAAGCGTGCAAGTCATAGTAGGAACAAACAAAACACGGGTCAGAAATAAATTGTGGCCAATGCATAAAGTCCCTTCTTGCACGGCAGTTGCAGTCTTGCCATTGGGTAGACTCACAGGACACGGCACGATGTTATGTAAATCGTGCAATAGTGTGTTATTTCCTGTTATATGGTGGGAAGCACCAGAATCCATGATCCAGTCATTGGAAGATGACTTACCAGACAAACGGTCACCACTCCCCCCTTTATGAGCATTTAACAACCCGAGCAAAGTTGTCCATTGTTCACCATTGAGGCCGGGGATCCCTTGGCCATCTCTCTCTTGTATTGTCTGCGGTGGTTCAGGCACATTCTTCTCAACTTGAACGACGTTGGCCACGATATTGGTCCCGCGGCCGCGTCCCATGGGTGGTTGATTGACACCTCTATGGCCACGACCAACCCCTTTCCCTGTCGTTCGTGGTCTGTCACCCCACCAGTCCGGATAACCATGCACTTGAAAGCAGTCAGTGCCCGTATGTCCAGACCGACCACAATGAGAACACATCCCAGTCTTCTTAGCACGAACAACGGCAACTTTAGGTCCAGTCTGCATAGCAAAACTCACCGCCTCGCTTCCGTTTTCCTTGTGACGTGCAATATTGCGGTGTCGCTCTTCTTGTATAATCAAGGCATAGGCCTTATTGAGACTCGGTAATGGTTCCATACTCAAAATATTGGAACGCACTGTTCCATAGACCACATCATCGAGTCCCATCAAAAATTGATGTACCCGTTCTTCTTCTCGCTTTCTGTCAAAATCGGTGGAAAGATTGCACTTGCAACCACTACAACGACATGTGAGTATTGGCTCATAGTTGACCAATTCATCCCACATCACCTTCAATCTGCCGTAGTATCCGATCACAGCTTGTCCTTGTTGCTTACAAGCAGCAAGGCCGGCCTTCAATTGATGAACACGCGGCCCATTTCCAATGGAAAACCGCTGTCTTATATCCTCCCAAAGATCCTTCACGGTTTCCGTATAGGTGATGGTGGAGCGTAGCTTTGGTTCAATCATATTAAAAACCCATGCTACGACCATAGAATTCACCATCCACCAGTCTTCAATGTCAGATGATCCATCATCAGGCTTTACACACGTGCCATCAATGAATCCAAGTTTCCGTTTGGCGCGAAGAGCGTTGCGCATCGAGCGCGCCCATTCCTCATAGTTGTCTCCTTTCAGTTGCAACGGTGTGATGACAACACCGGGATTGTCTGAAGGATGCAGACAATAGGACGAAGAAGATTGCCCCTTCGTATCACCAGCCACACCCATCATCGGGGTCGGGGGAACGGTTGCGCCACCAGTCGTTGCCATGCCAATCGCTCGGTGGTTGCTTTCTCACGCTAACGGCTCCGATACCATGATAAAAGTGCTAGAGGAATTATTTTCTCCGTTGTTTCTTTATTCATTGTCTCGTAAGACTTTTATATACACACATATCCACATTCACGCCCAATATTAAAGCCTATGATTTAAGCTCTAAATACAGCATATTACAACCAATATATACTTGTTGTAAATAGACACAACAATTTTGCAAACAAATAACACACGCTGATAACGCACGCTACTGGCGCTGAGTCGGGCGGCGCTGAGTCGGGGCGTCATTCAATAGAGATCATGTTTTTTTGTGAAATTTGTGCAACACGCAAGCGAAAGATAGCATGCTTTCCGTCCACCGATCAGCTTTGGAAGCATTGTCAGGAAGAGCACCCCGAGGACGCCTTCTTCCGCTGCGACAGCTGCAGCAATGGGTTCAAGAACGAGGGCAAGCTCCGGCGCCACCGGAGACACTGCCACCACACAAAAGAGGAGGACGTGTTCTCTTGTGGGGCGTATTGCTGTGAAATTTGTGACCGATGCGAAGGAAAGAGGGAATGCTTTCGGTCAGTAGACGAGCTTTGGAGGCATTGCAGGAAAGAGCATGACAACAAGGCCAAAATCTGTTGCAATGGCTGCGGCAACGGGTATGTGGACAAGTGGCACCTGCGACGCCACAAGAGGCGCTGCGAGCACAAGTACACCAAGGGGAAGTTCCGCAAGTATCATTTTCGCACCTACATTTGCTATGTATGTGGCAAATGGTTCAAAGACAAGGAGAAGTGCCGACGCCACTCGAGGCGCTGCCTGCGCTTGAACACCAACGCGGAATTGAAGGAAATTGATTCCGAATTCTAGTAATTGTTTCCATGGGCGCTTGTCTGGTCACCGACTAGTTGTTGTTTGTTGTTTGTTGTTCTCTATCTTTTAACTTTTGTGGTTGGTGTCGTACTACAAGTACTGGTTGTTGGATTTGGTTAGAGGGTGGGTGCGCGCGCAAGGCTATAACCTATAAGGTTGCTTCTTCTTGTAAAACACAAAGGCGTGTGTTTTTTGTGATTTTGGGCTGAAACTAATCTATTCCTCTACCAAATAACATTACATGGATCATGGATGGTTCTTTTGTTGCCCAAGGCCCACCTAATTAAAATGCGCACACAGAGCCTCGTATTGTTCGTTAAAGATTCATAGTCTTCAAATACAGCATATTACAACCAATATATAATTGCTCTAAATAGACACAACAATTTTGGAAACAAATAACACACGCTGATAACTGAGTCGGGCGGCGCTGAGTCGGGGCATCATTCAATAGAGATCATGTTTTTTTGTGAAATTTCTGCAACACGCAAGCGAAAGATAGCATGCTTTCCGTCCACCGATCATCTTTGGAAGCATTGTCAGGAAGAGCACCCCGAGGACGCCTTCTTTCGCTGCGACGGCTGCGGCAACGGGTTCAAGAACGAGGGCAAGCTCCGGCGCCACCGGAGACACTGCCACCACACAAAAGAGGAGGAGTTGTTCTCTTGTGGGGCGTATTGCTGTGAAATTTGTGACCGACGCGAAGGAAAGAGGGAATGCTTTCGGTCAGCAGACGAGCTTTGGAGGCATTGCAGGAAAGAGCACGGCGACAAGGCCAAAATCCGTTGCAATGGCTGCGGCAACGGGTATGTGGACAAGTGGCACCTGCGACGCCACAAGAGGCGCTGCGAGCACAAGTACACCATGGGGAAGTTCCACAAGTATCATTTTCGCACCTACATTTTCTATGTATGTGGCAAATGGTTCAAAGACAAGAAGAAGTGCCGACGCCACTCGAGGCGCTGCCTGCGCTTGAACACCAACGCGGAATTGAAGGAAATTGATTCCGAATTCTAGTAATTGTTTCCATGGGCGCCTGTCTGGTCACCGACTAGTTGTTGTTTGTTGTTTGTTGTTCTTTATCTTTTAACTTTTGTGGTTGGTGTCGTACTACAAGTACTGGTTGTTGGATTTGGTTAGAGGGTGGGTGCGCGCGCAAGGCTATAACCTATAAGGTTGCTTCTTCTTGTAAAACACAAAGGCGTGTGTTTTTTGTGATTTTGGGCTGAAACTAATCTATTCCTCTACCAAATTACATTACATGGATCCTGGATGGTTCTTTTGTTACCCGAGGCCCGCCCTAAATAAAATGCGCACACAGATCCTCGTATTGTTCGTTAAAGATTCATAGTCTTCAAATACAGCATATTACAACAAATATATACTTGCTGTAAATAGACACAACAATTTTGGAAACAAATAACACACGCTGATAACTAAGTCGGGCGGCGCTGAGTCGGGGCGTCATTCAATAGAGATCATGTTTTTTTGTGAAATTTGTGCCACACGCAAGCGAAAGATAGCATGCTTTCCGTCCACCGATCAGCTTTGGAAGCATTGTCAGGAAGAGCACCCCGAGGACGCCTTCTTTCGCTGCGACGGCTGCGGCAATGGGTTCAAGAACGAGGGCAAGCTCCGGCGCCACCGGAGACACTGCCACCACACAAAAGAGGAGGACGTGTTCTCTTGTGGGGCGTATTGCTGTGAAATTTGTGACCGATGCGAAGGAAAGAGGGAATGCTTTCGGTCGATGAGACGAGCTTTGGAGGCATTGCAGGAAAGAGCACGACGACAAGGCCAAAATCCGTTGCAATGGCTGCGGCAACGGGTATGTGGACAAGTGGCACCTGCGACGCCACAAGAGGCGCTGCGAGCACAAGTACACCAAGGGGAAGTTCCGCAAGTATCATTTTCGCACCTACATTTGCTATGTATGTGGCAAATGGTTCAAAGACAAGGAGAAGTGCCGACGGCACTCGAGGCGCTGCTTGCGCTTGAACACCAACGCGGAATTGAAGGAAATTGATTCCGAATTCTAGTAATTGTTTCCATGGGCGCTTGTCTGGTCACCGACTAGTTGTTGTTTGTAGTTTGTTGTTCTCTATCTTTTAACTTTTGTGGTTGGTGTCGTACTACAAGTACTGGTTGTTGGATTTGGTTAGAGGGTGGGTGCGCGCGCAAGGCTATAACCTATAAGGTTGCTTCTTCTTGTAAAACACAATGGCGTGTGTTTTTTTGTGATTTTAATGAAACTAATCTATTCCTCTACCAAATAACATTACATGGATCATGGATGGTTCTTTTGTTGCCCCAGGCCCACCCTAATTAAAATGCGCACACAGAGCCTCGTATTGTTCGTTAAAGATTCATAGTCTTCAAATACAGCATATTACAACCAATATATACTTGTTGTAAATAGACACAACAATTTTGGAAACAAATAACACACGCTGATAACTGAGTCGGGCGGCGCTGAGTCGGGGCGTCATTCAATAGAGATCATGTTTTTTTGTGAAATTTGTGCAACACGCAAGCGAAAGATAGCATGCTTTCCGTCCACCGATCAGCTTTGGAAGCATTGTCAGGAAGAGCACCCCGAGGACGCCTTCTTTCGCTGCGACGGCTGCGGCAACGGGTTCAAGAACGAGGGCAAGCTCCGGCGCCACCGGAGACACTGCCACCACACAAAAGAGGAGGAGTTGTTCTCTTGTGAGGGGTATTGCTGTGAAATTTGTGACCGACGCGAAGGAAAGAGGGAATGATTTCGGTCAGCAGACGAGCTTTGGAGGCATTGCAGGAAAGAGCACGGCGACAAGGCCAAAATCCGTTGCAATGGCTGCGGCAACGGGTATGTGGACAAGTGGCACCTGCGAAGCCACAAGAGGCGCTGCGAGCACAAGTATACCAAGGGGAAGTTCCGCAAGTATCATTTTCGCACCTACATTTGCTATGTATGTGGCAAATGGTTCAAAGACAAGGAGAAGTGCCGACGCCACTCGAGGCGCTGCCTGCGCTTGAACACCAACGCGGAATTGAAGGAAATTGATTCCGAATTCTAGTAATTGTTTCCATGGGCGCTTGTCTGGTCACCGACTAGTTGTTGTTTGTTGTTTGTTGTTTTTATCTTTTAACTTTTGTGGTTGGTGTCGTACTACAAGTACTGGTTGTTGGATTTGGTTAGAGGGTGGCTGCGCGCGCAAGGCTATAACCTATAAGGTTGCTTCTTCTTGTAAAACACAAAGGCGTGTGTTTTTTATGATTTTGGGCTGAAACTAATCTATTCCTCTACCAAATTACATTACATGGATCATGGATGGTTCTTTTGTTGCCCGAGGCCCGCCCTAAATAAAATGCGCACACAGATCCTCGTATTGTTCGTTAAAGATTCATAGTCTTCAAATACAGCATATTACAACCAATATATACTTGCTGTAAATAGACACAACAATTTTGGAAACAAATAACACACGCTGATAACTGAGTCGGGCGGCGCTGAGTCGGGGCGTCATACAATAGAGATCATGTTTTTTTGTGAAATTTGTGCAACACGCAAGCGAAAGATAGCATGCTTTCCGTCCACCGATCAGCTTTGGAAGCATTGTCAGGAAGAGCACCCCGAGGACGCCTTCTTCCGCTGCGACGGCTGCGGCAACGGGTCCAAGAACGAGGGCAAGCTCCGGCGCCACCGGAGACACTGCCACCACACAAAAGAGGAGGACGTGTTCTCTTGTGGGGCGTATTGCTGTGAAATTTGTGACCGATGCGAAGGAAAGAGGGAATGCTTTCGGTCAGTAGACGAGCTTTGGAGGCATTGCAGGAAAGAGCACGACGACAAGGCCAAAATCCGTTGCAATGGCTGCGGCAACGGGTATGTGGACAAGTGGCACCTGCGATGCCACAAGAGGCGCTGCGAGCACAAGTACACCAAGGGGAAGTTCCGCAAGTATCATTTTCGCACCTACATTTGCTATGTATGTGCCAAATGGTTCAAAGACAAGGAGAAGTGCCGATGCCACTCGAGGCGCTGCCTGCGCTTGAACACCAATGCGGAATTGAAGGAAATTGATTCCGAATTCTAGTAATTGTTTCCATGGGCGCCTGTCTGGTCACCGACTAGTTGTTGTTTGTTGTTTGTTGTTCTTTATCTTTTAACTTTTGTGGTTGGTGTCGTACTACAAGTACTGGTTGTTGGATTTGGTTAGAGGGTGGGTGCGCGCGCAAGGCTATAACCTATAAGGTTGCTTCTTCTTGTAAAACACAAAGGCGTGTGTTTTTTGTGATTTTGGGCTAAAACTAATCTATTCCTCTACCAAATTACATTACATGGATCATGGATGGTTCTTTTTTTGCCCGAGGCCCGCCCTAATTAAAATGCGCACACAGAGCCCCGTATTGTTCGTTAAGGATTCATAGTCTTCAAATACAACATATTACAACCAATATATACTTGCTGGAAATAGACACAGCAATTTTGGAAACAAATAACACACGCTGATAACGCTGAGTCGGGGCGTCATTCAATAGAGGTCATGTTTTTTTGTGAAATTTGTGCAACACGCAAGCGAAAGATAGCATGCTTTCCGTCCACCGATCAGCTTTGGAAGCATTGTCAGGAAGAGCACCCTGAGGACGCCTTCTTCCGCTGCGACGGCTGCAGCAATGGGTTCAAGAACGAGGGCAAGCTCCAGCGCCACCGGAGACACTGCCACCACACAAAAGAGGAGGAGTTGTTCTCTTGTGGGGCGTATTGCTATGAAATTTGTGACCGACGCGAAGGAAAGAGGGAATGCTTTCGGTCAGCAGACGAGCGTTGGAGGCATTGCAGGAAAGAGCACGGCGACAAGGCCAAAATCCGTTGCAATGGCTGCGGCAACGGGTATGTGGACAAGTGGCACCTGCGAAGCCACAAGAGGCGCTGCGAGCACAAGTACACCAAGGGGAAGTTCCGCAAGTATCATTTTCGCGCCTACATTTGCTATGTATGTGGCAAATGGTTCAAAGACAAGGAGAAGTGCCGACGGCACTCGAGGCGCTGCCTACGCTTGAACACCAACGCGGAATTGAAGGAAATTGATTCCGAATTCTAGTAATTGTTTCCATGGGCGCCTGTCTGGTCACCGACTAGTTGTTGTTTGTTGTTTGTTGTTCTCTATCTTTTAACTTTTATGGTTGGTGTCGTACTACAAGTATTGGTTGTTGGATTTGGTTAGAGGGTGGGTGCGCGCGCAAGGCTATAACCTATAAGGTTGCTTCTTCTTGTAAAACACAATGGCGTGTGTTTTTTGTGATTTTGGGCTGGAACTAATCTATTCCTCTACCAAATAACATTACATGGATCATGGATGGTTCTTTTGTTGCCCAAGGCCCACCCTAATTAAATTGCGCACACAGAGCCTCGTATTGTTCGTTAAAGATTCATAGTCTTCAAATACAGCATATTACAACCAGTATATACTTGCTGTAAATAGACACAACAATTTTGGAAACAAATAACACACGCCGATAACGATAACCGAGTCGGGCGCGGCGCCGAGTCGGGGCGTCATTCAATAGAGATCATGTTTTTTTGTGAAATTTGTGCAACACGCAAGCGAAAGATAGCATGCTTTCCGTCCACCGATCAGCTTTGGAAGCATTGTCAGGAAGAGCACCCCGAGGACGCCTTCTTTCGCTACGACGGCTGCGGCAACGGGTTCAAGAACGAGGGCAAGCTCCGGCGCCACCGGAGACACTGCCACCACACAAAAGAGGAGGAGTTGTTCTCTTGTGGGGCGTATTCTTGTGAAATTTGTGACCGACGCGAAGGAAAGAGGGAATGCTTTCGGTCGAGAGACGAGCTTTGGAGGCATTGCAGGAAAGAGCACGGCGACAAGGCCAAAATCCGTTGCAATGGCCGCGGCAACGGGTATGTGGACAAGTGGCACCTGCGACGCCACAAGAGGCGCTGCGAGCACAAGTACACCAAGGGGAAGTTCCGCAAGTATCATTTTCGCACCTACATTTGCTATGTATGTGGCAAATGGTTCAAAGACAAGGAGAAGTGCCGACGCCACTCGAGGCGCTGCTGCGCTTGAACACCAACGCGGAATTGAAGGAAATTGATTCCGAATTCTAGTAATTGTTTCCATGGGCGCTTGTCTGGTCACCGACTAGTTGTTGTTTGTTGTTTGTTGTTCTTTATCTTTTAACTTTTGTGGTTGGTGTCGTACTACAAGTACTGGTTGTTGGATTTGGTTAGAGGGTGGGTGCGCGCGCAAGGCTATAACTTATAAGGTTGCTTCTTCTTGTAAAACACAAAGGCGTGTGTTTTTTGTGATTTTGGGCTGAAACTAATCTATTCCTCTACCAAATTACATTACATGGATCATGGATGGTTCTTTTGTTGCCCGAGGCCCGCCCTAATTAAAATGCGCACACAGAGCCTCGTATTGTTCGTTAAAGATTCATAGTCTTCAAATACAACATATTACAACCAATATATACTTGCTGTAAATAGACACAACAATTTTGGAAACAAATAACACACGCTGATAACTGAGTCGGGCGGCGCTGAGTCGGGGCGTCATTCAATAGAGATCATGTTTTTTTGTGAAATTTGTGCAACACGCAAGCGAAAGATAGCATGCTTTCCGTCCACCGATCAGCTTTGGAAGCATTGTCAGGAAGAGCACCCCGAGGACGCCTTCTTCCGCTGCGACGGCTGCGGCAATGGGTTCAAGAACGAGGGCAAGCTCCGGCGCCACCGGAGACACTGCCACCACACAAAAGAGGAGGACGTGTTCTCTTGTGGGGCATATTGCTGTGAAATTTGTGACCGATGCGAAGGAAAGAGGGAATGCTTTCGGTCAGTAGACGAGCTTTGGAGGCATTGCAGGAAAGAGCACGACGACAAGGCCAAAATCCGTTGCAATGGCTGCGGCAACGGGTATGTGGACAAGTGGCACCTGCGACGCCACAAGAGGCGCCGCGAGCACAAGTTACACCATGGGGAAGTTCCACAAGTATCATTTTCGCACCTACATTTTCTATGTATGTGGCAAATGGTTCAAAGACAAGGAGAAGTGCCGACGCCACTCGAGGCGCGCCGCGCTTGAACACCAACGCGGAATTGAAGGAAATTGATTCCGAATTCTAGTAATTGTTTCCATGGGCGCCTGTCTGGTCACCGACTAGTTGTTGTTTGTTGTTTGTTGTTCTTTATCTTTTAACTTTTGTGGTTGGTGTCGTACTACAAGTCCTGGTTGTTGGATTTGGTTAGAGGGTGGGTGCGCGCGCAAGGCTATAACCTATAAGGTTGCTTCTTCTTGTAAAACACAAAGGCGTGTGTTTTTTTGTGATTTTGGGCTGAAACTAATCTATTCCTCTACCAAATTACATTACATGGATCATGGATGGTTCTTTTGTTGCCCGAGGCCCGCCCTAAATTAAAATGCGCACACGAGATCCTCGTATTGTTCGTTAAAGATTCATAGTCTTCAAATACAACATATTACAACAAATATATACTTGCTGGAAATAGACACAACAATTTTGGAAACAAATAACACACGCCGATAACTAAGTCGCGCCGAGTCGGGGCGTCATTCAATAGAGGTCATGTTTTTTTGTGAAATTTGTGCAACACGCAAGCGAAAGATAGCATGCTTTCCGTCCACCGATCAGCTTTGGAAGCATTGTCAGGAAGAGCACCCCGAGGACGCCTTCTTCCGCTGCGACGGCTGCGGCAATGGGTTCAAGAACGAGGGCAAGCTCCGGCGCCACCGGAGACACTGCCACCACACAAAAGAGGAGGACGTGTTCTCTTGTGGGGCATATTGCTGTGAAATTTGTGACCGATGCGAAGGAAAGAGGGAATGCTTTCGGTCGAAGAGACAAGCTTTGGAGGCATTGCAGAAAGAGCACGACGACAAGGCCAAAATCCGTTGCAATGGCTGCGGCAACGGGTATGTGGACAAGTGGCACCTGCGACGCCACAAGAGGCGCTGCGAGCACAAGTACACCATGGGGAAGTTCCGCAAGTATCATTTTCGCACCTACATTTGCTATGTATGTGGCAAATGGTTCAAAGACAAGGAGAAGTGCCGACGCCACTCGAGGTGCTGCCTACGCTTGAACACCAACGCGGAATTGAAGGAAATTGATTCCGAATTCTAGTAATTGTTTCCATGGGCGCTTGTCCTGGTCACCGACTAGTTGTTGTTTGTTGTTTGTTGTTCTCTATCTTTTAACTTTTGTGGTTGGTGTCGTACTACAAGTACTGGTTGTTGGATTTGGTATAGAGGGTGGGTGCGCGCGCAAGGCTATAACCTATAAGGTTGCTTCTTCTTGTAAAACACAATGGCGTGTGTTTTTTTGTGATTTTGGGCTGAAACTAATCTATTCCTCTACCAAATTACATTACATGGATCATGGATGGTTCTTTTGTTGCCCCAGGCCCACCCTAATTAAAATGCACACACGAGCCTCGTATTGTTCGTTAAAGATTCATAGTCTTCAAATACAAGATATTACAACCAATATATACTTGTTGTAAATAGACACAACAATTTTGGAAACAAATAACACACGCCGATAACCGAGTCGGGCGGCGCTCGAGTCGGGGCGTCATTCAATAGAGATCATGTTTTTTTGTGAAATTTGTGCAACACGCAAGCGAAAGATAGCATGCTTTCCGTCCACCGATCAGCTTTGGAAGCATTGTCAGGAAGAGCACCCCGAGGACGCCTTCTTTCGCTGCGCGACGGCCGCGGCAACGGGTTCAAGAACGAGGGCAAGCTCCTGGCGCCACCGGAGACACCGCCACCACACAAAAGAGGAGGAGTTGTTCTCTTGTGAGGGGTATTGCTTGTGAAATTTGTGACCGACGCGAAGGAAAGAGGGAATGATTTCGGTCGACAGACGAGCTTTGGAGGCATTGCAGGAAAGAGCACGGCGACAAGGCCAAAATCCGTTGCAATGGCCGCGGCAACGGGTATGTGGACAAGTGGCACCTGCGAAGCCACAAGAGGCGCCGCGAGCACAAGTATACCAAGGGGAAGTTCCGCAAGTATCATTTTCGCACCTACATTTGCTATGTATGTGGCAAATGGTTCAAAGACAAGGAGAAGTGCCGACGCCACTCGAGGCGCTGCCTGCGCTTGAACACCAACGCGGAATTGAAGGAAATTGATTCCGAATTCTAGTAATTGTTTCCATGGGCGCTTGTCCTGGTCACCGACTAGTTGTTGTTTGTTGTTTGTTGTTTTTATCTTTTAACTTTTGTGGTTGGTGTCGTACTACAAGTCCTGGTTGTTGGATTTGGTTAGAGGGTGGGCATGCGCGCAAGGCTATAACCTATAAGGTTGCTTCTTCTTGTAAAACACAAAGGCGTGTGTTTTTTATGATTTTGGGCTGAAACTAATCTATTCCTCTACCAAATTACATTACATGGATCATGGATGGTTCTTTTGTTGCCCGAGGCCCGCCCTAAATAAAATGCGCACACAGATCCTCGTATTGTTCGTTAAAGATTCATAGTCTTCAAATACAGCATATTACAACCAATATATACTTGCTGTAAATAGACACAACAATTTTGGAAACAAATAACACACGCTGATAACTGAGTCGGGCGGCGCTGAGTCGGGGCGTCATACAATAGAGATCATGTTTTTTTGTGAAATTTGTGCAACACGCAAGCGAAAGATAGCATGCTTTCCGTCCACCGATCAGCTTTGGAAGCATTGTCAGGAAGAGCACCCCGAGGACGCCTTCTTCCGGCTGCGACGGCCGCGGCAACGGGTCCAAGAACGAGGGCAAGCTCCGGCGCCACCGGAGACACTGCCACCACACAAAAGAGGAGGACGTGTTCTCTTGTGGGGCGTATTGCTGTGAAATTTGTGACCGATGCGAAGGAAAGAGGGAATGCTTTCGGTCAGTAGACGAGCTTTGGAGGCATTGCAGGAAAGAGCACGACGACAAGGCCAAAATCCGTTGCAATGGTCGCGGCAACGGGTATGTGGACAAGTGGCACTGCGATGCCACAAGAGGCGCCGCGAGCACAAGTACACCAAGGGGAAGTTCCGCAAGTATCATTTTCGCACCTACATTTGCTATGTATGTGCCAAATGGTTCAAAGACAAGGAGAAGTGCCGATGCCACTCGAGGCGCCGCTGCGCTGAACACCAATGCGGAATTGAAGGAAATTGATTCCGAATTCTAGTAATTGTTTCCATGGGCGCCTGTCGGTCACCGACTAGTTGTTGTTTGTTGTTTGTTGTTCTTTATCTTTTAACTTTTGTGGTTGGTGTCGTACTACAAGTACTGGTTGTTGGATTTGGTTAGAGGGTGGGTGCGCGCGCAAGGCTATAACCTATAAGGTTGCTTCTTCTTGTAAAACACAAAGGCGTGTGTTTTTTGTGATTTTGGGCTAAAACTAATCTATTCCTCTACCAAATTACATTACATGGATCATGGATGGTTCTTTTTTTGCCCGAGGCCCGCCCTAATTAAAATGCGCACACAGAGCCCCGTATTGTTCGTTAAGGATTCATAGTCTTCAAATACAACATATTACAACCAATATATACTTGCTGGAAATAGACACAGCAATTTTGGAAACAAATAACACACGCCGATAACGCCGAGTCGGGCGTCATTCAATAGAGGTCATGTTTTTTTGTGAAATTTGTGCAACACGCAAGCGAAAGATAGCATGCTTTCCGTCCACCGATCAGCTTTGGAAGCATTGTCAGGAAGAGCACCCTGAGGACGCCTTCTTCCGCTGCGACGGCTGCAGCAATGGGTTCAAGAACGAGGGCAAGCTCCAGCGCCACCGGAGACACTGCCACCACACAAAAGAGGAGGAGTTGTTCTCTTGTGGGGCGTATTGCTATGAAATTTGTGACCGACGCGAAGGAAAGAGGGAATGCTTTCGGTCACAGACGAGCGTTGGAGGCATTGCAGGAAAGAGCACGGCGACAAGGCCAAAATCCGTTGCAATGGCCGCGGCAACGGGTATGTGGACAAGTGGCACTGCGAAGCCACAAGAGGCGCTGCGAGCACAAGTACACCAAGGGGAAGTTCCGCAAGTATCATTTTCGCGCCTACATTTGCTATGTATGTGGCAAATGGTTCAAAGACAAGGAGAAGTGCCGACGGCACTCGAGGCGCTGCCTACGCTTGAACACCAACGCGGAATTGAAGGAAATTGATTCCGAATTCTAGTAATTGTTTCCATGGGCGCCTGTCTGGTCACCGACTAGTTGTTGTTTGTTGTTTGTTGTTCTCTATCTTTTAACTTTTATGGTTGGTGTCGTACTACAAGTATTGGTTGTTGGATTTGGTTAGAGGGTGGGTGCGCGCGCAAGGCTATAACCTATAAGGTTGCTTCTTCTTGTAAAACACAATGGCGTGTGTTTTTTGTGATTTTGGGCTGGAACTAATCTATTCCTCTACCAAATAACATTACATGGATCATGGATGGTTCTTTTGTTGCCCAAGGCCCACCCTAATTAAATTGCGCACACAGAGCCTCGTATTGTTCGTTAAAGATTCATAGTCTTCAAATACAGCATATTACAACCAGTATATACTTGCTGTAAATAGACACAACAATTTTGGAAACAAATAACACACGCTGATAACTGAGTCGGGCGGCGCTGAGTCGGGGCGTCATTCAATAGAGATCATGTTTTTTGTGAAATTTGTGCAACACA
This sequence comes from Taxillus chinensis, assembly GCA_023512835.1. Lineage (NCBI taxonomy): Eukaryota > Viridiplantae > Streptophyta > Magnoliopsida > Santalales > Loranthaceae > Taxillus > Taxillus chinensis. The sequence goes on along the minus strand of CM042088.1, from coordinate 47,313,890 downwards.
CAAGCGAAAGATAGCATGCTTTCCGTCCACCGATCAGCTTTGGAAGCATTGTCAGGAAGAGCACCCCGAGGACGCCTTCTTTCGCTACGACGGCTGCGGCAACGGGTTCAAGAACGAGGGCAAGCTCCGGCGCCACCGGAGACACTGCCACCACACAAAAGAGGAGGAGTTGTTCTCTTGTGGGGCGTATTGCTGTGAAATTTGTGACCGACGCGAAGGAAAGAGGGAATGCTTTCGGTCAGCAGACGAGCTTTGGAGGCATTGCAGGAAAGAGCACGGCGACAAGGCCAAAATCCGTTGCAATGGCTGCGGCAACGGGTATGTGGACAAGTGGCACCTGCGACGCCACAAGAGGCGCTGCGAGCACAAGTACACCAAGGGGAAGTTCCGCAAGTATCATTTTCGCACCTACATTTGCTATGTATGTGGCAAATGGTTCAAAGACAGGGAGAAGTGCCGACGCCACTCGAGGCGCTGCTTGCGCTTGAACACCAACGCGGAATTGAAGGAAATTGATTCCGAATTCTAGTAATTGTTTCCATGGGCGCCTGTCTGGTCACCGACTAGTTGTTGTTTGTTGTTTGTTGTTCTTTATCTTTTAACTTTTGTGGTTGGTGTCGTACTACAAGTACTGGTTGTTGGATTTGGTTAGAGGGTGGGTGCGCGCGCAAGGCTATAACTTATAAGGTTGCTTCTTCTTGTAAAACACAAAGGCGTGTGTTTTTTGTGATTTTGGGCTGAAACTAATCTATTCCTCTACCAAATTACATTACATGGATCATGGATGGTTCTTTTGTTGCCCGAGGCCCGCCCTAATTAAAATGCGCACACAGAGCCTCGTATTGTTCGTTAAGGATTCATAGTCTTCAAATACAACATATTACAACCAATATATACTTGCTGTAAATAGACACAACAATTTTGGAAACAAATGACACACGCTGATAACGCACGCTGCTGGCGCTGAGTCGGGGCGTCATTCAATAGAGGTCATGTTTTTTTGTGAAATTTGTGCAACACGCAAGCGAAAGATAGCATGCTTTCCGTCCACCGATCAGCTTTGGAAGCATTGTCAGGAAGAGCACCCCGAGGACGCCTTCTTCGCCGCGACGGCCGCGGCAATGGGTTCAAGAACGAGGGCAAGCTCCGGCGCCACCGGAGACACTGCCACCACACAAAAGAGGAGGACGTGTTCTCTTGTGGGGCATATTGCTGTGAAATTTGTGACCGATGCGAAGGAAAGAGGGAATGCTTTCGGTCAGTAGACGAGCTTTGGAGGCATTGCAGGAAAGAGCACGACGACAAGGCCAAAATCCGTTGCAATGGCTGCGGCAACGGGTATGTGGACAAGTGGCACCTGCGACGCCACAAGAGGCGCTGCGAGCACAAGTTCATCAAGGGGAAGTTCCGCAAGTATCATTTTCGCGCCTACATTTGCTATGTATGTGGCAAATGGTTCAAAGACAAGGAGAAGTGCCGACTCCACTCGAGGCGCTGCCTGCGCTTGAACACCAACGCGGAATTGAAGGAAATTAATTCCGAATTCTAGTAATTGTTTCCATGGGCGCCTGTCTGGTCACCGACTAGTTGTTGTTTGTTGTTTGTTGTTCTTTATCTTTTAACTTTTGTGGTTGGTGTCGTACTACAAGTACTGGTTGTTGGATTTGGTTAGAGGGTGGGTGCGCGCGCAAGGCTATAACCTATAAGGTTGCTTCTTCTTGTAAAACACAAAGGCGTGTGTTTTTTGTGATTTTGGGCTGAAACTAATCTATTCCTCTACCAAATTACATTACATGGATCATGGATGGTTCTTTTGTTGCCCGAGGCCCGCCCTAATTAAAATGCGCACACAGAGCCCCGTATTGTTCGTTAAGGATTCATAGTCTTCAAATACAACATATTACAACCAATATATACTTGCTGGAAATAGACACAACAATTTTGGAAACAAATAACACACACTGATAACGCTGAGTCGGGGCGTCATTCAATAGAGGTCATGTTTTTTTGTGAAATTTGTGCAACACGCAAGCGAAAGATAGCATGCTTTCCGTCCACCGATCAGCTTTGGAAGCATTGTCAGGAAGAGCACCCCGAGGACGCCTTCTTCCGCTGCGACGGCTGCGGCAACGGGTTCAAGAACGAAGGCAAGCTCCGGCGCCACCGGAGACACTGTCACCACACAAAAGAGGAGGACGTGTTCTCTTGTGGGGCATATTGCTGTGAAATTTGTGACCGATGCGAAGGAAAGAGGGAATGCTTTCGGTCAGCAGACAAGCTTTGGAGGCATTGCAGGAAAGAGCACGGCGACAAGGCCAAAATCCGTTGCAATGGCTGCGGCAACGGGTATGTGGACAAGTGGCACCTGCGACGCCACAAGAGGCGCTGCGAGCACAAGTACACCATGGGGAAGTTCCGCAAGTATCATTTTCGCACCTACATTTGCTATGTATGTGGCAAATGGTTCAAAGACAAGGAGAAGTGCCGACGCCACTCGAGGTGCTGCCTACGCTTGAACACCAACGCGGAATTGAAGGAAATTGATTCCGAATTCTAGTAATTGTTTCCATGGGCGCCTGTCTGGTCACCGACTAGTTGTTGTTTGTTGTTTGTTGTTCTCTATCTTTTAACTTTTGTGGTTGGTGTCGTACTACAAGTACTAGTTGTTGGATTTGTATAGAGGGTGGGTGCGCGCGCAAGGCTATAACCTATAAGGTTGCTTGTTCTTGTAATACACAAAGGCGTGTGTTTTTTTGTGATTTTGGGCTGAAACTAATCTATCCCTCTACCAAATTACATTACATGGATCATGGATGGTTCTTTTGTTGCCGGAAGCCCGCCCTAATTAACGTTTTATCCTCTTGGGCCTCTAACCCGAAATGCCCACACAGGGCCTCGTATTGTTCGTTAATCATTCATGGTCTTCAGCCTTAGGATTGAAACTTCACCCCTGCAAACTTTGATTTGTATTAATAATGATTAGTACCAACAAAGCCAAAGTTTATTGCAAAGACATTAGGCCATCAAATCATAAATAAAGCCAAGCCAGCGACCCTTATTGTTTGTTTGGCGTTCCGTGTCGTACATTGAATTTCATAAACTTATATAAAATTATTTATAAATTATAAACCCTTGAGGACTTTAGAATAAAATAAACATGAATTTAATTGAACAATTGATAAAATAAAGAGTCCCGTTTTGTCAGAATAGATCATATTTTTGCACATGAATTTAATTTGAACAACTAAATAAATAAAAGAGGAGAAAAGTGCAATTAAGAAGGTTATTTTTGTTTTTAAAATTTCTACAAAATATTAGTTTTTAATTTATCAAACACTTATTACCTGCCTTTAAATTTTAAAACACTTCTAAAATGATATTTTATCAAACACTTACCTGTTTATTTTCACAGCAGCTTATTTTTCCAGCATAGCTAAAAGTAATTTCTTCTAAAAGCACAACATTACCAAACTAACCCAATGTAAACCCAACTTAATTTATAACCTAAAACAAAAAATCTGAACAAAATATGAGGGATACAAATTGCATCATGGTTGTGTTTAACTTTTAAAATATGTAAACTAGATTGTAAATAACAATTTGGATGTTAGTAAATAGCAATTAAATTAGACAAGGGAAATTAAGGAAATGTATTTAAGAAATAAAAAATTCAGTTTCACGTAAAAGAAATAAATAAGTGAAAAAAAAGGTATTCATTGTCCTTAATTAATTGGGTGGTCAATGGCATTATAATCATTTGAAATTTAACAATAACTATAAGTTGTTAATTATATTTATATAATAAGAATAATATAAAAGTCATTAACAACAACCATCATAATTGATGACTATATTTATTCATTTAATTTTAATTATTATTTAAAATTATTATTAGATTTATATAAACTATTTAAAATATTAATTATACTATTATTACATTTTATATAATTTGTAATTGCATTTATATATAATTTATTTATAAAACTCATTATTATTTTTGCTATTATTTGTGAATTATATTTTAATAACATTGTCTTAAAATCTTTTTTTAATAATTATTTACTATATTTTAAATATTATTTATAACTAAAACTATAATTTGTAATTACCTTTTATATAAAACATATAAGTTTCTATAAAATAAAATATGAATTTTGGCTCATTTTAAAGAAAATTTACGTACTTTTATATTAATTACTAGCTAGTTTTCTCAAAAACAAAATATACTTTTATAAAACCTAGTATACGGCAATTTTTATTTACGGCAAATTTTATTAAGGCTTACTGATTAAGTAATATTCAATTTGTTAGTGAAAACTAATTATATACTTGAAGGAAAGCTTAACTACCTCTAATTTGAATCAAGTTGATATGGATTAATTACAAACCTTATCTATTTCTAATCCCACGCCATGCAAACAAATTCTAAATCTCTCCCCAATCATAGCAGGTAAACCAATCTGTAATTTATATATAAGCTAGGAACAAAAAAATGAAGGGAAAAGAAAACAAATTTAAATTGCATCACGATTGTGTTTAACTTTTAAAATATGTACATAAACTACTAGTTTGTATATATCAATTAGGATGTTAGTAAATATCCATTTAAATTAGACGAGGTAAATTAAGGAAATCTATTTAAGGGAAAAAAAACAGTAAAGAAAAGAAAGAAATAAAAGGGGCATTGATTATCCTTAAATGGGCTGTCAATTGTAATATTTGAGAGAGGAAAGGCGAGGGACGACACGACAAACAAGAGAGAAATTTTGGTGGGAAACGTGGTTCGGGTTCTGATGAGTTACCAGCAGCAGCCGCGAGTAGCGCTGCTGCAGAGAGCTTCTAGTTGTGGTGGCTCCACTTTCCATCATGGTCTGCTCCACCGCGGAGGAGGAGCAAGAAGCATGATGTTGAGGCCACCAAGGGTTCTGATGAGTTACCAGCACCAGCCGCGATTAGCGCTGCTGCAGAGAGCTTCTGGTCGTGGTGGCTCCACTTTCCCTCATGGTCTGCTCCACCGCGGAGGAGGAGCAAGAAGCATGATGTTGAGGCCACGAAGGGTTCTGATGAAGCGTCATACGCCGCACCCCGCCCGACAACTTTACCCATAAAGAAAATAAACACATCCACCCTTCCTCCTCCTCCTTCTCCGTCGGCGGCGGCGCTTATTCTTCTGGTGGCTGCGCCAACTCATCCGCGGAATTTCTGATTTCCGATGAACTCCGCTCCCTTTCATCGAAAGAGTTTCAGTGTCACGAAAGGGGCGGAGGGATAACCAGTTTCGTGCTATCCTCAGACCCACTCGATAGTTATGACGACTGCACGGTGATGATCGTATGTAATCGCCGGCTAGCCATTTGCAGGCTCAGTGAGGACAAGGCTTGGACGGCTTTGAAGTACGCGTGTTCTGAGTTGTTATGGATATGGGCGGAATGTCATCAGCTGCTTTATTCTGATAAGCACAAGCTATTCTACGCACTCTACGGGGGGCATAGGATCGAAGTTTGGGATCTCCACAGTAACCCCCCATCTTCAAAGCTCGTCTTCTACTCTGACATAGACAGAGATGATTTGCCGACGGATCGCGACCCCAAGGACTACCGGGTGAATGTGGGGCTGGCGGTGGATTCGTTATCGGGGGAGCTACTGATGCCCCTGCAGTATTATTGTTCTGCTCCTGATCATGATGGATTTCCCAAGAGAATACTAAGCGGTTTCGATATATTTAAGCTAGACCTTACCCGGGAAAAGTGGCGGACATCCCTCGTGGAAGGCTTGGGGGATCGCGCCCTGCTCATGGATCATAACCAGTCTATGTTTGTCTCCCCGTCCCGATTCCCTGCGTTGAAACCCAACTCCATCTACTGCTGCCTGTACCCTTATGAGTCAGGTCCTGTCATCACCGAGTTCGACGTCGGGACTAGAAGTGTAAAGGCGCTTGCTTTTCCCTCAATCAAAACCAGAATTTACGAGAATGGGGTTTCCTGGGTTATACCCCAGGAGGAAGCACTTTACTGGAGGAGTACATGAATGATCGACGATAGCTAGCTAGCTTTATATATGCACTTAGTGTGTATGCTGTTTTCCCAAATAAAAAAAAAAATATATATATATATATATATATATATATATATATATATATATATATATATATATATATGGTTAATGTTTCATTTTGTGATGCTCTGCTCTGCCGATGTTACTTCTACTGGTACTATGCATGGAGCAGTAGTGGAGCTTGGGCATGAGAACGTGAGTCCAATATTGGTTTACGCCCGGCGGCGCTTCATTAAGGACCCGGACAATTTCATTTCATTTTGTTTCTATCTTACCGATTTTACTTTTTTTTTTTAAGTTTATTTAATCGTCTCTTTCTAGTAATTTTGGATACTGATGTGTTTATCATGAAATACATTTATTAGGGATTAGACTGATTTTTTAGGATTTTCATTCCATGGACACATCTCTGGAGCCTCTGTCGTCCTATGATCTTAATAAATCAAAAATCCTAATCAATTTATTAGTATAAACTTGTTTGTACCAACGTTTCAATCTATATTTCTAGATTGAAATATAGATTATTAGTATCAATTTATTAGTATAAACATGTTTGTACCAAATCACTAGAAGTGATCAGGACTCAAATTAAAGATGATAATGAGATTGCACTCTTTAACAAAATCATCAGCATAGTCGATGCATTTAAAAAATCAAGAGAAAACAGTCATTTAAAAAGGAAAAAAAAAGCTCCGGTAGCTAGTCATTCAAATCAGCTTTTTATCTCCATTATTTTTTCACAAACTCTAGCTCTTCAAGGCTGTTACATTGTGCCTTAAATAGCTCTTCAAGGCTTTTTAGACCTTACGGACATCCCCTGGCGTTGGAGAATTTAATTATTTGTACGGCCAATTATTTGTCAAATTGCATATGATATTTCTTATAATTTGGGTGATGTTCCGGGCCTTTTCTTTTTTGCATGCCCCTCTCATATGGTACTAAAATAGATATATACTTCTGGTTTCGGTATATGAAAGCTTTATAATTTTGCAAATTGTACGTCAGTGCTCAATTTACCGGGAGTCAAGGTTTGTGCAGATGCTTCCAATGTAAATAAAGGCGGGTGGAGGGATATTGTTTTTCTTTCATTTACCGTTGAAAATGAATGCGGTGTGGTTGTTGCTTCAGTATGTAATTATTGTTTAACCATAGAGGTAGAGAGCCATTGACTTACGAGCAACAAGGTATCATAGATTCTTAAAGCCATTCGTCAAATTTGGGGTGCTAAGACCTAACCATCAGAAATCGACAAAATCGTTGGACTTACCTGTCAGTTTGACCTTATAGGCTACCACATGTACCTGCATGAATATTGATGCTTCAAAAAAACATTTTAGCAAGGAAATATATTCATGAGTTTTTGTACAAACACAAAAACAACATTATTATCCCTAAATGCATAAAATGATTAAAAGAGAAACAAACTATATATCAAAAAAAAAAGTAAGTACTAATATTAAAAAAATAATTGGAACGGGTGAACCATAGACCATAGTTCTAGTTATTATTAGATCGCCAAACAAATTAATGTGGCTATCCTTATTGGATTAATCAATGGAATAAAATTGGATTTAATCAATTCAATTTAATAAAGTGGAGGGTGGAGCCAGGCTGTGGATGAATGGATTTGGCATTAAAAGGATAGCAGGGTTGGATGGTGTTGTCGTGCATGTTGAAAATGCCCATATTGGGATACCCGCCGTGAGGACTTACTTTCCCCTTCAAATATTCCTCCATGGGGTGGTGGGTGAAGTGGATAGAATTTGAGCTCAGCCGAGGAAAATCACGAGTTGACAGGGAAAACGAGTGATTGAGACCCAGAAACAATGCGTGATCGCCTAGGCCTTCCACCATTTCCCATTTCCTTTTTGTGTGATCCAACTTGTATACGTCGAAACCAACTGTCCTGCAACGCAGCCGTGCCTTGTTGCGATCGCAGAAACCCTGAGACTGTGTCCAAATGTTGCCTCCCTCCTCCCCATTTTCCATGAATCCCAGCACCATCAGAATATCACCCGAAGACTCCACCAGATACTGGTAGCTGCAGGGTGATGGGGATCGCCATTTTCGGGACGGTAGAGACCGGGGTGGGATTGAAAACGGTCTTCCTAGGGGAAAATGGGTTGGCGAGATCCCAGGCTACAAGCTGATGCTCACGCTTATCACCGTCATCCGACAAAGAATAAAAGCATCTGTCCCTGGCGGAGTAAATAATGTCGTTATAAAGCCCATACTGACCACTTTCGTCCAAGGGAGTCCATTGGGAGTACCCGAGCCTGCAGAACGTTAGGTCACAACTTTTGATGATGGCCAGTGCGACGCATCCGGCGTCGGCGGGTGGAAAAGAAGACAGCGGTGATGAAGACGGAGATGGCGGCGAGGAAAGGACAAGCTTGGAAAGGAACATCTCATCGGGGATAGAAACAGGGGCATGGCTGTACGGTTTGGGTTTTGGGTGGTGCTCTTCTTCCTCATCTTCATCTTCTTCCTCTTCCTCTTCTTCTTCTTCTTCTTCTTCGGATGAGGAGGAGGAGTTGCAGGCTGCTTTCCTAAAGAAGTAGTCTCTTGTGACGGGACGAGGGCGGTTGGGGTCGGCAGCTGCCTTGCGGGTGACCACCCTGGAAATGGTAGGGTGGGTCTGGAGAAGGGGCAACCTGAACATCTCCGAGGCGAAGAAATCGTGGGTGGACAGAGGCGGGTGTTTGAAGAGAAGGAGGGAGCAGTCGTCACTGGGATTGAGGTAGGTCAACCAGCCATGGGAGGATGCAACGCAGTAGGCGTCGGCCGGCAACAGCAACTCCTTTTCCCACGGCAACAGCCTCCTCTTATTATTGCCACTGCTGTCCTTCACTCCCAACACTCTCTTCTCTCCCAGGCTGTAATAGCAATAATAATAGTCCTCCTTGTTGTTGTCGTCGCCACCATCGTCGTCCTCAATTTGGTCGCGGGCGAAATCGGGAGGCAGCACCAGGCATGGTAGCAGCGACGGTGATGTTTTGTGTTCATCAAGACGAGAGGCCATGGCAAGGCAAGAATATGAATGGGATGTCCATAACACCATCACATTTCTTTTTCCTCCTCGTCCGCCGCCTCGACGGATCAGTTGACGAGGGAAAGAGGAATAATAACCAGAAGCCCTCTGCAGCACCTCCAATCGTGGCAGCTGCTGCTGCTGGTGGAACCTCAAAACGCCATCAGCACTTCCCATCAACATTTCTGTCTTCTCTTCCGTGTCCCTTCAATTCCTTCCTCTCTTTCCCCTCACCACGCCAAACGGCTTCCCTCAAATAATACCATATATTATTGATGCCTCTTTTTTTTTTTTTCTTAAATACGTTTCCTTAATTTCCGTCGTCTAATTAAATTACTAAAATCCTAATTGATATATGCAAATTAGTTTATAATTTTAAACTACTATAAAACATGATGTTGTTAGTTGGATGGAAAAATTTAAATTGATGATGTCTTTCCAAATCTAATCTCAAAGTCATTTTAAGAATAAATTACCTTCGCAAATCTTGGCTCCCACATAGGGTTAATTAAAATCATGAGCATAGGACATATCAATGACATTTTACTAACCGATAAAAATATTACTAAGATAAACAAGTGCACACCAATAATATTGTATACGATAACACACCTCGAATGATTAGTTGATATGTTTTGATGAGCCGTTAAAAAGACATTATTGCTATGAGAGAAAAGACTATGTAAATTATATAAATAATTCATATAAAAAATACTTTTTTACTTATCTATCTTATGTATTATTACTCTTTACTGAGTTGAGTTTGTATAATTCAAAATTGATAAAGAAGACAATATAGCGCTTCTTTTCAAGATTGATTCGAAACAAAGTATTAATTGGCTTGGCTGACAATTTTGGAAGTTATGCAAAGGTAAAAAATGGCTGGAGCCAAAAATTAATATCGAACATTACCAACACCATGCTACAACCGGTGCAGACAATTTGCATATGTATGCCACAATGCTAAATTGATATTAAATTTTCTTTAAAAAAAACATACCAATCCAACTACGCGTGTCATTACTTTTTATCCAGATAAAATTTTCCTTACCAACAATTTGTTGAAAGACACGAAAAGGGGCCAAGTTGCATATAATGAAGTATACCTAAAGAGAAGTGAAAATCATATTGTGCTCGTTGCATAAAAGAAGTCAGCACCGTCAACAATTATGTAAGTACCTTATTGAAAGTGTAAATTATAAAAAAAAAAAAAAAAACCTGACTCTAGCAATCTTTCTAAATTGTTTTTCATCCTCTGTCTTATATTTTTCGTGATTCTTTATTTATTCAATCAAAATAATATGAAATTTAATTACTCATTTAAATTTTAGAAGGAAGTTTGAATTTGGTGTTTTTTTTAATATTTATATATAACAAAACACATTGATGAAAAAACATTGGTATAGAGAATTCTTCGCAAAGGAAAGTATCTATATGAATGGGAATTTTTTAAAAGATTTTTTGAAGATCTATAGCAACGGAAAAATGTTTCATTGGAATAGATTTAAGCATTTATATATATAGATAAGGCATTGCTATAGATTTTTGGCTTGTAAGTTTATGGAAGTTTGGATTTGTATTGATGGAAGTATTTGTCAAGATAAGGATCCATGAGGGCGGAAGAATTCTTAAAATCTACCTTCTGTCGATTTGCATATATCTACCATCTTAAACTAATTTGCATATATCAATTAGGATTTGAGTAATTTAAATTAGACGGAAATGAAGGATATATGTACTTAAGAAAGAAATAAGAGAAGAGAAATAAAAACAAAGGCAACATTGATACGGTTTTAGTTATTTTGACTCTATTCAATTGGGATTTAATTAACCAAACCACCAGATAAAATTCCACAGAATCCTTAGGTTTACTCAATTGGGATTTAATGTTTCAATTGGTTTGAAATAATTATCCCTACAAGTACAAGCATAAAATAACTAAATGACAAACAGACTACTAAAAACATCATACCAACGGATTGGGTGAACTAGTTAGCAAACAAATGTGTCGTCTATAGCTATATCCTTATTCGAATTCGTCTATTTTTAATCGAATTGAATCATATGGATTTGGAATAAATGGAATCGAATTGGATTTAATCAAGTGGAGCCACCCAAATGGGGAGTGGGTGAATGGCTTTGGCATTAAAAGGAAAGCAGGGTTGAATACTCTTGTCCTGCATGTTGAAAATGCCCATATTGGGATAGCCGTGAGGAGGACCTCCTTTCCTGATGAAATATGCCTCGCTGGCGTGGTCGGTGAAGTAGATAGAATTTGACCCCAGCTGAGGAAAATCATTGGTTGAAAGTGAAAACGAGTGATTGAGACCAAGAAACAATGCGTGATCGCCAATGCCTTCCACCATTTCCTATCTCTTTTTGGGGGGGGATCCAACATGTATACGTCGAAACGAACTGTCCTACGACGCCGCTGTACCTTTCTGCGATTGCAAAATCCCTGAGACTGCGTCCAAATGTTGCCATCCTCCCTGTAGGATTCCATGAATCCCAACACCGTCAGAATTTCACCCGAAGACTCCACCAGATACTGGTAGTCTTCAGGTGATGACGAGGTTCGCCATTTTCTGTCTGGTGGAGACACCGGGTGGGTGGGATTGAAAACGGTCTTCCTCAGGGAAAATGGGTTGGCGAGATCCCAGGATACAAGCTGATGCTCACGCTTCCAACCTCTATTCGACAAAGAATAAAAGCATCTGTCTTTGGCGGAGTAAATTATGTCGTTATAAAACCCATATTCGGCACTTTCGTCCAATGGAGTCCATTGGGAATCCCCCAGCCTGCAGAAAGTTAGGGCACGACCATGGATGATGGCCAGTGCGACGCAGCCGGCATCGGCGGGTGGAAAAGAAGACGGAGATGGCGGCGAGGACAGGACAAGCTTGTGAAGGAACAGCTCAGGGATAAAAGTAGGGGAATATCTGTACGGTTTTGGGTGGTGCTCTTCCTCGTCTTCGGAGGAGTTGTCTGAATTCCAACAGAAGTAGTCTCTTGTGACGGGGTGAGGGCGGTTGGGGTCGGCAGGTGCCGTGCGGGTGACCACCCTGGAAATGCGAGGGTGGGTCTGGAGATGGGGCAACCTGAACATTTCCGAGGCGAAGAAATCGGGGGAGGACAGCGGCGGGTGCTTGAAGAGGAGGAGGGAGCAGTCGTCGTTGGGATTGAGGTAGGCCAACCACCCGTGGGAGGATGCAACGCAGTAGGCGTCGGCCGGCAACAGCAACTCCTTTTCCCACGGCAACAGCCTCCTCTTATTATTGCCACTGCCGTCCTTCACTCCTAACACTCTCTTCTCTCCCAGGCTGTAATAGCAATAATAATAGTCCTCCTCTCTGTGGCTGTGGTCGTCATCGTCCTCATCAATTTGGTTGCGCGCGAAATCGGGAGGCAGCACCAGGCATGGTAGCGAGGGGGATGTTTCGTCTTTCTGTTTATCAAGACGAGAGGCCATGGCACGGCAACAATATGAATGGGATGTCCGTAACACCATCACATTTCTTCCTCCTCCTCCTCCTCCTCGACCTCGACGGATCAGCTGGCAAGGAAAAGAGGAATAACAACCTGCAGAACCACCTCTCTGCAGCACCTCCAATCGTGGCAGCTGCTGCGGGTGGTGGAACCTCGAAACCCCATCAATACTTCCCATGAAAATTTCTCTCTTCTCTTCCGTGTCCCTCGCTCTCGCTCCCTTCGCTACGTACTCAAGCCTTTCTTTGTATTATACTTTGCTTAATTTCCGTCATTTAATTTAAATCACTAATTTCCTAATTCATATATGCAAATCAGTTTATGTATTTAAAGTAAACACAGCCGCGGTTGTGATTTGTTTCCCACCTATGAAGCTCCGATGCTTTGTTTCCTGATAAAACAGAGGTTAATTAAGTCCTCAACATGCATAATTTTGGAAGCAGTTGTCACGCAACAAGAGATTTGTAAAAATTCCGGTTTTGGCAACAAGAGTATAAAAACTGGTCATTTATTTTCTTTGGAAACTATGATTATTAATTGTTAGACACGATTACTTATGGTGTTGATGGTTGGTCTACTCCCTTTTTTAATTGTCTTGTCTATTTTCAATGTGTCTTTTGCCACTATATATGGCTTATTTGTCATAATGTGATTGTTGTACATAAAATAAAGATAGCTTTGCAATTTCTTATATTGGGAATTAGTTTGTAAACTCATTTCCAGTATCGTACCCGTACGTGTTGGCCGGCTTCAGCTATTTATCACGATATCATTTGAATAACTTCGTATAAAACAAAATAAATGCAAGCAAAATTTTAAAAAATAAATAAATACTATATGCCACCTTGACTAACAAGGAAAAGGACCTAGAGCCAATGTGTCGTATGTGCTTTGGCTACGCAAGCATGCATAACGGGCTAAAAAACAAATATTGGTTTTCTTCAAATTTAATATTAATTTTTTAAAACAAATTTTATGTTATTATTTGCAGGCTATAAAAGTTGGGGATGAAGCCCCTAGCGGGCAAAGCAAAGGTGTGATGCGATGTACAGGACCTGACATCGGGATTTGGTCAACTTAACCTCAACCAGCTGCTCCAAATCATTCGTCAACATCATCATAATGGGCTGGTGGCATCATCGTACGCTCTCGTAGGTACTAGGTAAGTGGCTACAGACATGATCGGTGCAGCGCGTGGGGTCTTGAGCTGCGCGTCCATTGCTTCATGGTTGATTTTCGAGTAAGAAGAGCATCTCAAGGCTGATCTGGAGAAAAAAAAAAAAAAAAAAACTAATCATACGCAAAAATCAGCACCGTTCTCTTTCCTCACCCTATTCGTCCAACTAATCCAAATTAAGGTGCCAAGCTCGCCGGAAAAAAGGCACCTAAACTAAGGCTGTCGGTGTCTCTACCGTGGTGGCCAAAATCAGCAGCGGAGATTTGGTAGCGACGGATTTTAGGTTGCCGCAGGTAGAGACGAGAGATAAGAGATGGCAAAGAGCGTGAGGGAGAGATCTGATCCAAATCTTTAAAATATTTTAAAAAAATAATAAAATAACATATAAAAACTAAGTCATATAAAAAATTATTAGAACATTAATTTCAAATTTTTTATTTGTAGATGATAGTTAATTTGTTGGAAATGGTCTAATGCACTACATCTCTATTATCTGGTGAGATCTGATCCAAATCTTAAGAAAACAATTGATCCTCTAATTTACCGAAATCACCAAATTTAACTTTTGTTTTAATATATAATGTAATAAAAAAAAATAATTTTGAAATTTTGAAAAATCAAATTCTAGTTTTTAAATTATTTTATTTTACTTTTTATTTTTATTCTTAGGAAAAAATTATTAAAAAATAATATTTTATTATTTTCAATTTTTTATTTTCTTACTCAAAAACTATTTTATTTTTTAAAAAGAAAATAAAAAATACTGAACAATGAGTGAGACACTGAACTGCTTTGCGTGACTTTTGCTGTATGTTTTGCATTTTAAAACATATATATTTTTCCTATTTGATTTTAACTAGCGGAAGTCTAGCATTTAAATTGTAAAATTGTTATTATTATTTGCTCATTAGGGTAGGAGCTGCTAAATCACTGTCAACATTTTATATTGAGCATACCCATAATTTAGTTTGTTCGATAGAGAACATACATAGTTGGGCATATATGTACGTTTTCTTAGGGAATACATACTCTCTGAATTTTTATTCTTAGGGAATCGTTGGGTTGAATGTGACGCTGATGGCTTGGTGCGTCTACAAAAGGGGCCACTACTCGTTTCCATTTTCAACCCTTTTCATGCTCGTGCTTGTAGCAGTTGTGGGTTCTTCGCCCATCAAGGAGCTGAAAGAAATGGCAGCGTCCCTATCCAGGATGTCCCTATCCGGACACACTCACTAGTATAGTTTCATTGTATTGCTTCAATATTTCATTTCATTTCATTTCAATATGGGTCCATCATTCTAGTGAGTGGTGATTTTTATGTTTCACATTACAACCCATCAGTTCAAAGTTAGCCATACTATAACTTTTTTTAAAAAATAATAATTACAATGAAAAAAAAAAAAGCAAAAGATAGATAGTGTGCAAACGTATCTGTCCTAAAGAAATATTGGAATAATAAATATATGTCATCATCAAAATAAACTATCCAATTGTTGCCATCATTCAAGGCGTTATTACAAACCCAACACTATAAAAAATCAAGCCAATGTATTGTCCATTTAAATTGTGCCTCCTATAACATAGGTACTGCATACAAAAAAATATATATTACATAAAACAATACCATTTCGAGATGAAAAGCTTCAAATATGCATTGGGGTGCATCATGGTTTGAAGTCGTGGTCGCGGACGTCGTCACGTCGCGGTCACGGACGTCTCGGTCGCGAACAACTCGTTACATCTCGGGCATAAAATAATATTCAAAAATAATAATAAAAATTATAGAAAAATCAGAAAAAATCAAATCATTATATTAGAACCATTAAACAAGTAAAATAAATAATTTAAATTGCATGTTATGACTTCAAACATAAAAATAAAAGATGTTAGAGCACAATTTATTTTTTTTTGAGAAGTAAACAAAATTTGTTAGTAACTGTTCTTTTATTTTTTTTTTGACTCCTTCATTTGTGCAACCTCACTAAGAGCTTTCTTCATCATATGTGAATAAATTTAATTTAATAATAGTATGTTAAATATTCTTAAATTTATAGCTTTGTGTATTAAATATTTTTAATTTCATTATTACATATTTTATCTTTAATTTAAGAAATAAATTTAAAACAAATGTTATCATATTTTAAAACGTATTACAATATTAATTTAAATCAAAATCAATATTATAGTATTATAGTATTAAAATAAAATCAGTATTAAAATATATTACAGTAAAAATATATAAATAAAACATATAAATAAATTAGTATTATAGTATTAATTTAAATAAATCAATATTTATTTATTACAATATAAATAAATAAATAAAACATATTACTTTATTTATTACACTATTAATCAAAATTTATTTATTACGAAATTAATTTAAAACATATTAAAACGCATTAAAACTTAAAACAAAATAAAATTAATTTAAATAAATAAATGAAAGCATTAAAACTTAAAACGCACCTTAGAAAGCGAAGGCAGCAGCGTGCGTTGAGGGGCAGCGGCAGTGGCAGCGTGCGTCTGAGGGGCAGCGGCAGCGTACGTTGGAGAGGCCGTCAGCGTCTGCGTCGGCAGCGACAGCGTTCTCGATGTCAGCCGTCGGCAGCGGCTGGCGATCAGCCGTCGGCAGCGAATGGCGATCGGCGTCAGCGTTTTTCCGTCAAAAAAGAGAAGACGCTACAATCGATGGCCGTCCTCGATGGCCTCGATCGATGGTCATCCAGATGAGAAGACAGAGAAAGAAGAGAAGATGAGGATGAAACTGGCCGTCGGCGTGAAGAGATTTAAAGAAAATCAGTACGTACCGTTAATCACGGACGAATTTTCGTCGCGTAACTGACCGAATCGATTCCTCTCGCCCGAGATCTCGGCTGAGACGAATGAGATGCAGCAGTCACGCGAGATCTTTGTATCGGGGTGGAATCTCGTACCGATACCCCCCGATACCGAGACGATTCGGCCGATACGTCCTTGTATCGGCCGATACTTGGAACCGTGGGGTGCATATTGTAAGACTCACATTTATATGAAGGTAAAGTTTTTCTTGATTTTGCAGTACTACATTCTTTTTTTAAATGTATAAAACATGATGGCAAGGCAACAAGAGTACATTTAAATACTAAGCAAGGTGTGTTAACTAGAGGAAGAGAACCCAAAAATGGAACTTCAGAGCACAACTACTCTGGCCATACATATTTCTCATAAAAAAATGTGAGTATTTAACAGATGATGGTACATTACATGATGGAACAGAGACAACTGCAACAAAGTCACTCTACATGTAAGGGGGTGAATTAGTACTCCCATGGACTTGGATAAAAACAAAAGTCAAAACCCATGAAGATAAGAATGAATGCATGTAATATTTCCTCCGACGAAGAAAAAAATATTTTAAGTTAATACAAGAAAGTTACCAGGTGAAAGTAATTGTGTTTGACCGCCACTTGAAGCGGTTACCTTTTCTCCTCGCCATAGCTAGTAGGGCTGCCTAAAAAACAAGCAAATTTGTACACTTCACCCTCATCAATCAATCAGATCAGGCTGGCCTGGCCTTCAAAAGAATTCAAGACCCTCTGATCGTAAGGTCATGATCTTACGAAACATTTCTCGCAATTTGTGCTCAAACGGATCCAACCCGTTCTTCAGAACCATGCAAACCACCAGCAGCTCCTTGGTTCCCTCTTCAACTTTGTTCCTCAGCTCTTCTGTCAATGGTAACTGAACCGAATCCAACAACACCGTCATTTTCCAAGTACATTTCTCCATCCGATGAATCTCCTTCAACAGCCCATTCGGGTTCCGCCGCTCCCGTTTCTTGGACTCCTCCAGAATTCTCTCATGAAGGAGAATGAATGGAGCAGCCCAGGGAAAATGGCGCGGAATTGAGAGATTGATGTTGAGGCCTCGGTCCTTACAAGGGATGGCTGCAACTAGAGCCCACAACACCAGCAGGAGCACAAAGCTCATGGAAAACACAGTCAGTGCCAGGCCATTGGTGGCTTCGGACGCACGTGGTGGGATACAACCATTTGAAATGGATTGCAGTTGCTTGTGCGCAGACCAAGTGCGGGATACGCTACATGAGAGTGACCTGCAACGGCCCAGAGGACGGCTCGGATCAGTTCCTGAGTTGAGACGACTGAAAGTCCGGTTACCAAATGACCTATTACGTTGGGGGCGCAACATAATAGCCCCATGGAACTCCTTCCCATCCAGCATTTCCAATGACAGGTCTGTCAATGCCCTTCTTGCCCGGCGAAGCTGCCCTTCACCAACTGTGATTCTTGGAGAACCCAAGGCAGACACAACAATCTCCAGGTGCTTCTCCCATGTCTGGATCCTCCCTATGCCATCACGGATTGCATTGCATATATCCAGCGCCTTTACGGTCCTCTCAAAATAATCAGAGACCAAACGATCTAATGCCGGTCTTGAAACACTGAAATTTTCATGTGACAAGATGACCCTAAATTTATCATGGCAGAGAACAAATGCATCCAATAGTTTCTCGATCCATTTGAGAGAAAGCAATTCATCTGGTTCAGCAACAGAGAGATCGCCAAATCTGTCTGATATATACCTTTGGAAGGCATCAACCCCTGTTTCTTCCGGATCAGGTTCTTGGTAGGTACTGCTATTATTTATGGATTGGGTCTGATCACTGCTAAAGCTGAAAATTGATCGCCCCCATGAGACTAGAGAGGAGGAAGAAGCCGCCATCAAGGTTTGCAGAAGCCTATGATGTGAGAAATAATTAACCAACTCAAACCTCAATTTCCAAGACCAGGAACCACCCACCAGTTTTCAATCTATGATTAAGGCCCCAAATCAAAACATGCACCAATGATTCTTCATCTTAACATTGAATCCACTAATATTTCAAGCAATTCCCACAAATGAAGAGACAGACACCTTGACTTTGTCGAATCCTTGAAATTCCAACAATAAATCTTCAGACTATCTCAAAAACCCAACCAATATAACCGGCGTGCCTAGAAAATATATAGCCACTTCAAACGAGAAGGAACCAACGTATCATACAATAATAATAATAATAATATACATCATTATAGTGCCAGATCAACGACCATAAAATTCATCAATATACAAATCTTCATAAAACTATATCATCATTTTAAGAAATCATATAGCTTTTGAAAATTTAAGCAATTGAACTCAAAAGAAACTATAATAATAATAACAATAATAGAGGTAATGGGAAAGCATTTACCTTAATCTCGGATGTGGAAAGGGTGAGAGAAGTCGCAATATCAGGCAGGCAACAGTGGCGAGATTGTTGCCCGGGCCTTAGGTTGATTGACTTGGCCAATTTGCATCCAATGACTGGCACATTTTAAAGATGGCCAATTCAATGGAGGAAATAAGCAACGGCTTAAAGCGGTCCATTCAGGAGCATGTAATAATAAGAGAATGAACGAATTTCAATTTTTCAAAAACAAAACAAAACAAAACCTTATAGTAAGGCTTCCTGTCATCAAAAGCATATTATTGTGTTTACTAATACTAACCCGCCCTTTCTTTCTAATTAGTTGGTCGTTATACTACTATTATCATTACTATTATTATTATTATTATTATTATTATTGCCAAAATCTTAGACTAGCGATTTCCCGACAATCACTCCCGACCATTGTCATCACCCCCAAGAATATTCCCAAGCATAACCCAACTTCTTTCTTACTCGTAGGAAATAGTTGAAGGGGAGAAAAAAACGGACGGAAACTCCAATTTCTTACTCGTAGCATAACCCAACGATATTACAATATTAATATATTCAGTACAATAACGGAATTCAAACACCAGAATGAATACTACAACAAATGTTTTGGAGACGGAAACAGCAGCGTCGCTGTCGCTCTGCAGTTCATCGCAGATTGAATTTTACAACAGAAACAGAAGAACATTAAGGTGTTAGTCACCTGATACACTGACATTTGAGCGTGTGGGAGGCGCCACATCCAAATAACACAACAGCTACAACCGGAAGAAGAAGAGGCAAAATATTAAATAAGACATGGTCAGCGTTTTCCCTCGGATGTCTCCCACCTACCTACCAGTGCCATAACGCACTGTATCCAGTTAATTTTTGCTGTCTATTCACAGGCCAATTTTGTGTCAAAGCTGCTCAAGCATATGGCAAACGCCTGAAATGCAGAAAGGGGGTATCGATAATCCATGGTGAACATGTCTTTGGCTACCTTGCCAAACTGCAGTATGATTTTGTCGTGGTCTGTGGGGCCTGGCTGAGACGGTGCTGGGGCTGATGCACCAGCAGTCGGCTGCGTCGCAGCAATCAGTTGAAAGTTTTTGACAGATGCAACAGTCACCCGCCCTTTGAAGTTTAGACACCAGCACTGCAGTTGCTCGTGCCACCTGGGGGCCTTGTTTTTTAGGATCAAGGGTCTTGCCTTGCCGTCATCACCCTCCTCGTGGGGAAGACTGATTTCAGAAAACCGAGAGCTGCTGAACTCGACAGAGTGGTCCATGGATTTGGAGAAGGAAATGCTTCGGAACGAGTCTTCAAGGGGGCGAGAGAGGAGCTCCGGCTGCCCAGGAACAGCGCCACCTACATCAAGTGCCGACGTCGGGATTGAGTGCATGGTGCAATGCATCCTCCGTGGACCCCGTGTTCCAAGCACGTTAAGCTCATATGTGATTTGGGCTATATTGTAGCTGCCTGCAGGGACTTTGGGGGAAACTTTTTTGGAATAGAATCTACGACTTGTGCGTCCTGGATGGGGAATATGGGCACTGCTATGTGGAGGTTGCGTGTCATATATTATGAATTTTGTTCCCAGAAAATTCGATCTGAAAACACCATAGTGAAATTCTTTAACAGGTTCACATATTCATCATTTAATATGGGCATGCTATGTTTATGGTACATTAATTTTTACCTCAGTTTCCCAATATATGTGCTGCTTGATCTTGATATATTATCAGCATCCATGGAGATGACATACTCTGTCGAAGTAGCCCGCCTAGTCCGCTTTGCTGATAGAAGGAATTTTCCATTTTCAACTAACAAGACTGCAAAGTTAGAATCATTGAATAAGATTCAGAAGCATCGATTGAAGCACAATCATCAACGAATTGAAGATTTTAAAGAGGAAGGGCCAATTTAAGTAATTCAGTCAAATAAAGTTTAGAACTAGGAACCATTATGGAGCGACACGTATCAAATAAACTTTGATTAAATAAGCCAACAATTGCAAGATTTTCCTTTTGGTTATCTCCGACAGCTGCTAAGGACAAGTCATAATGACTAAAAAAACATTAAAACAAAAATCACTGAAAAAGATCCTCCAACAAAAGAACATCTGATGCGTCCTGTTCCTCTGATGATACGGCAATACATTCATTAACCAAAACTAACTTATTCAATCAAATATCATAACCCACTATGTCAACAAATTCTTGTTTGACAAATGTTACATTCCTCAAAGCCCTACAAGGAATAGAATCATAAATTTGCCAAGCATGGACTTGAATGAACGCATGAAGAATTAAGTTTTATCTTGTTTGTATGTTTGTGATAATTTCAAACACAATTTTAAAATTGCAATATTTATGCTTTTAAAGGGTAAAAATGTGGGATTCATGCACACAGTGCAAGTGGAGGTATTATTACATGTTACATGACTCAAACTCAAACAGCATCCAATTATACTGTCACCCATCAAGCATCCCTAATTGTTTTTTACTCGATAGTCAGCAAGATACAGACACATAGTACCCAAAATAGTAAAATGATTTCGCATTCTAAGAAACAGAACACATCAAAACTCATAATCACACTGAGCATAATTCAGAAAAGACACGTACCAGGACTAAGACACAGGTATAGATGGTATGTCAATTTTGATTTATCCCTTTTAATGAAGCATTGAATGGTACCCTCACGTGATCCAGGCTGAAAATACAAGCACACAAAATTTTGAATCATTAACCCTCGAAGTGAATAACAGCTTTCAAAGAGTTCAAAAAAGACCCCACTTATTTTTTTGTAACAAGAGTGGAAAGCATGCAGTAATGGTGCTACCTGCTTCAAAGATACAGGAAATGTAAGTTTTCCACAAACGTCTGGGTTCCTAACGATGTCTTTGCACATAACCCTCCACGACCTGCAAACAGAAGCACATGCAACAACATTCTTCCGAGCAGGCCAAGTACTCTCGCTCTCCTCCAACCTCTTGATAACATCAAAAAGAAGCTCAGGTGGGAGATTAGCCCATTGGCTGCTCTGTACTGCCAGATGCAGATCATTCGTATCAGTATATGAACCATGTGATTTTCCCCTGTGGTGACCTGACAGCCTAACTTCAAAACCTCGCCTTGATAGGCTCCCAAAACCATCTCGCACATCTCGGACTATACTTCGGAAAGACATTTAACCGTGTAAATGGACGAACAAATTGTAAATGGGTGAACTAATCGCGACAGTGAAACAATTTATCTTGCTTCTCAGAGTTATCTGTCAGAAAGTTTCATATCACTTGTGAGGGTGATTGGCTGCAAAGAACTGCATTTATATATATATATATATATATATATATATATATATATATATATATATCCACAAAAAGTAAAGAAAAAATAAATAAGTAAAATCATAAAAAGAAAACTCAGGCAATTCAAAATATCCAAAGCTATATCTTTAGGAAGAATGATAAACCTTGTTTTCAAATAAGTCTAGCTTTTTTTTTTTACAAAAAATATCTAAGTTATCAGATCAAACACCCAATAAGTAAAAAATCTTAAGGAAGCCATGGTCTGCAAAGAATCTGAACAGCTGGTAAATGCCAACTCGAGAATACCTGTATTCCATCATAAGAGTACGGCAACAGTTTCCAGGCATATACTACTTATCGCTCGCATCCCTTGTCCTCCCAACCCCCATTCACATTTGTGAATGTAACTTACGGCAGGGAACCCAAGTAATATTGTCTGAGATGTATCCAGAAATGGGAAAAAGAAATTCGAAATCTAGAAACAGAGTAACAAGGGGGGGTGGCCCGATCCCCAAGTTTGGATCATAATTTTTACCTATTTGGAGGTTGCTTTTCTCCGAAGAGCACTTATTTGATCAAGGAATCAGTGTCTTCCAATTTTCCATTTTTACCCAAGATAACAGATTCTCTAAACTTTTTTCCCGTTTCCCTATCATTTCAAACACCATCAGCGGGGAACAGATTTACAGATTCCCACCACACCCAGTATCTTAGCGCATCGCACAAGAATAAAGCACAATCACAACAAAGCACAGCATAGCATATCAAGCGGATCTGACGCACCAGAAGTGGGCGAAGACTCACCAGCCCACATCAAGCGTCTATAAAAAAATATTCCACAGCTCCAGAGCTCTTTGGCTTCAATACAAAGCCACCCAACACAGATCTGCCAGTAAAAAAAAGGCGTAAAAGGTAAATAAATAAACAACCCCCACCCCAACCCCAACCCCAGGATTAAAATCACAATAATAAATTAAATCTAAAGCGAGAAAAATCAAAGAACGCTTGAAAAACTAATAAATTTCGCATTTTCCATACAAGGATTCGAAGACAAACCTGAAAAAAAAAAATCAGTGAAGACCCAGAACTTTACCGCTGCAGTTTCCCAGAAAAAAAAAAAAAGAAGAAGAAGAAAAATCATACGGGAAACTACTAGCTTCTTAGTAGATATCGAAAATGAAACACTGGGGACTTGAAGGGAGCTCTCGGAATCTGAGAACAGCAACGAACACCACCAGGGTGTGGATTCAGAGATCTGAGACTTGAACGCTAACGCGGCGATGATGATGGCAATAATGGATAAACATGAATAGTTGGTCAGAGACCTGGACCTTAAAAGCAACAAGCCAACAAACGAAAAGAAGGGAAAAAACATAAAAACAACAATAAACAAAGTAAAAGGTCACCACCTTCTCTCCTCTTTCCCACTTCTCTCTCGCATCCGGACGCCAACCCCGCATTAAATCCAGTTCATTGACCCAGGGAAAACGACACTGGTAATTTCTTTTCTTTTTTTTTATGATTTTTTAAATAGAAGGGACAAAATTAATATCTTATTTATTTTCTCTGTTTTTATTTTTGTTTTTAAAATATAATAATTGTTTTTAATATAAAATATATATAAAACTTAAAATTATAAAATATTGTTTTTATTTTTTATGATATAAAAATAAAAATAAATTTTTATTATCTTTAATTAACAGTTATTATATTTTTAAAATAAGAATAAAAAAACATTTCAACCAAATATATCATTACACTCAAATTTTGCTAATACCGTGATATATGTAACAGCCAAATTTTGCTTGTTCAGTGCACCATTTTTGAAAACTTATTCATATTAATAACGTTATTCTAATTCAAATAGTTAATGTAACGTTACATTGTATTATTGATATTTTAATTTCTAAGAATTTAATAATGTAGGTTTAATGATGTTATATTTTACTCTCTCTTTTTTTCTTAAATTGAGTATTATTTTAACTTAAAGTTTCACATAAATCAGATTTTTAAGTTGTAGGCGTGACATTATAAGACGAAGAGAAGATAAGATGCGCATTATATTTTCTATATGTTACTTACAAAAATCAACAAAATTAATCAAAATTAAAATTAAAACTAAAACTAAAAATAGAAAACCTCTGCTAAAAAAAATCTAAAGTAAATAAAGTAAACTAAACATAAACTAAAATATACAAACATAAATTAAAGGTATATAAAATAATTTAAACCTAAAAATATAGGTTAGTTTAATTAATTAATTAATTTTATTTAGTTAATAAACTAATTAAAAAAATTAGTTTAATTAGATTTAGTTTAACTGAATAAATAAATTAAACTAAAATTTAAATATTTCGATTTTATTATAACTCGCCTTTTTAAAACAAAAATTTATATATATAACTAAACCTGACTTAACATGAGTTTAATTAGAACTCAAATTTATGAAACTAAGTTCAAAAAGTATTTCATTTTCTAAACGAAATAAAAAAAATAGCCACTTTGAGATTCAAGTATTAAAACTATATTATTTAATTAAATAATTCAATATATCCATTATAGTATTTAATATTTGGAATCGTGTTGTTATCATTTAAAAAATAGTATTTGAAAATAAATACCTATTACTTTGTATATTTTAAGTTAAACCTGCGATTTCAACAAAAAATATGAATTTTAATTATGAAATACATTAACACATTTTTTTAGTCTATTTATAAGCTTGAATATTCAAGTGCTCCTTTAACATACAATTGGATTAACACATTGCCATTGCTAATACGTTGTACGTAGTACCATTTTCAGGCTTGAATCCTTGCTTTTTAGGCTTTAAAAAAACAAAATTATTTATAAATTAGTAGAGTTTTTTTTTATAACTCTTTGGAGAGACTTTGACTTGTCATGGCAGCTAATCATATCAACGCATTTGAACTAAATTATATTCATGGTTAAAGCAATTGCTTTTTTGTCATTTCAAATTAATTTATTTATGTACTAATGGTCGCTATTTATTAAAGCAGTTGCATCTTTTTTCTTTTTCTTCTAAAAAGACCTTTTTGCTATATTGAAAAGTTGGGCACAAGTATCGCGTGTCTACTACTTACTTGTTAACATATTAACAAAATTGGGTTTTTAATGTACACACATAAAAGAAGGTACCCAATGTTAATTATCAAAAAGTTTTCCTGCCAATTATCATTAAATCTCATATGTGTTTTATAATACTATATATTATTTATATACACATTTTGGGTATTTTGTACATATATAGTGCGTTAAAGTGTTTCTTTCTAGTAAGGCCAGTATGATTTTTTTGATAATTGTGCACTCATCTTCCATGCATGATTTGGTATATACCTTCGAAAAAAACATAATTCATGTGAGCCACAGATGTGCAAAATTAGTTTTAATATTCCTCAATGAACAATTAGTTTTGAATCTTTTTATAAAGATTTACGTATATGCAAGTAAATCGAATATTATATTAATATTATTATTTTTTAAATATTTATACTAATTCCACGGTAGAAAAAGTACTTTTATATGAATAGATTTTTTCTTTAATAAATATATGTGTCATCATCCGATTCTGTCCGAGGGAAACCGCTTTCGGGGTGCGGTTTCCACCAATCTTCATCCGAATGGTGATGAAAGATTAGAGTCACCATCAATCATTTTTGGGGTGTGATTGGTCACCAGAAAGAAAAATAATCTATGACGCTAAGGATGGGCTTGGGAGTTTTGTTACGCGTGGGGAAAGATTAGCACTCACACAGTACCCTTTTAGTACCTATCTTAAGAATTTGAAAGTTTCTAATTTGTTTTAACCGTTATGTTGAATTTAAATAGTTTAAAAGTGATATTGAATTTTCTTACAGCCTAAAGTTTTACTCTTTTTATTTTTCTAAGTTGTTTATTAAAGTTGAAATTAAATTAAATTTACCCTAGGTCTCTAAAAAGATATTCTAATAAAAAGTCTAAAAGGAATCCAAAGGCGAATTAAAAACCTTTGCTAATATGCCTATTAGAAATGATAACTCAAATGATTAACAGTTAGAATGTTAATATCTTAGTTGAAAAATCCAATTAAATTGGATTAAATTAATATCATACTTAAAGTTTGCCACTGACATAGATATGAAGGAGTTTCAATATTTAAGTGGCATGCTTGAAATTCAAATTGTTCTTATATGGAAATTTCGAAGATCTCCATATTATGTTACACGCAGTTAACGAAGTTCATTCATGACTTTTAAATTAATAGTGATTCAAAAATCTTTAATTGCATTAATTAATAGGGTATGTTTGGTAAGAATTTTAATTTTCATAATTTATTTTCTGAATTTGGTTGAAATTCATGTTTAATTATAACTTGAAAATAATTTATATTTGATAAGAGAGAGCATGAATACACTTGGTAAACATGAACTTAGTAATTGTTTATAAAAATAATGGGCTCATATAAATTTAAGATTATTTAATTTTATAATTTAATTTTTAAAATATATGAGTCTCATAATTATTTTTAAGAACTGATTTCTAATTGTTTTTGTTTTTAAATTTAAATTCAATTATATTAACATATTGTTTTTTATTACTTGGATCCATTATAATTTGTTTTAAATATTTATGGGATCCAGTTTTTTTTAACATATTTATTAAGAAACACATTTTTTTAGTTTTTCATAATCATTTTATTTTATCCAATAAAAAAATATAGCAATACACAACAAAATACTTGGATTGGACCCAGTAAACTTTTTCAAGGGGCTAAGTTTGGGTTTATTCAAAATAGACTTCTGTGCTTGGTTGAATGCCACCGGACCTGGCCCATTACAACAGGCTTAACGTATTTGGGCCTAACTCTTGCCATTTTATTAAATAACTCATACGGCCCCTTGAGATACACCATGTGAGATAGTTAAGCAAGAGTGTGGAGACATGCTCTCCCTATATAGATTAATTAAGCATGCGTTAATTAATTACTATGCTCTCCTATAGAGATTAATTAACCACGCAATAGGGTGGATCCCATTCCCATGTTAATATGTTCACTGTTAAAAAAAAATTCTTACAAGAATTGCCATTTTTTAATAGTTCACATAATTAAAAGATTACAAATAGAGTATATTCTAAACAAAGAACCTTGATTGATCATTCATTTTTTGAATCTTGAAAATAAATTTCTAATGATTTTTTTTAACAAATAAGTTATCACCCCTCATTTTTCATATATTTTCCATATTAGAGAGCTAATGAATCAAGTGTAGTTAAAAGATTAATTTTAAATAAATGAAGGTATGATAATTATTGAAATTAATAGAAATTGAAAACATATATGTTACTTATTTTTTTTGTTTCAATTAAAGTTAATTGATTACAGTTTATGATGTTTCAATTAAGGTTAACCAATTAGAATTTGTGACGGCAGCTCAATCAAAGGCGAACACACAAATAATGAGCAAAAAAGTATTAAAATAGACTCTTTCAATTAATTTCTCTACCAAATAATTTTTTACAAGCACATATGCCACGATGAAATATCACACTTGCTACTATTATGCATTGTGACCAACGAAATAGAGCACTTCAAGTGATATTGGGTAAGGTTTTTCTTCTAATAAAAACTTTGCCTTCACATATTGTGTTTATAGAGGCAAATTGGTCGTGAAAGGGCACAAAATAAAATGTATCTAAGGGACAAGGTGGAGTCTAAGCTAGGGCTATGACCAATCAGCCTTTGGGGTCGATCTTGTCTACTTGTGACAATTAGACAATTGCCACAAAATTGATTTCCATAGATAACTTAAATAGGGACCAAATTGACCATATTTGAATCTAACATTCACAACTTTTCCATTAGTGTTTCTTTGTATTTCACTCACACTAATGCTCATCTTAAATGGTTAAAGCGACACAAGATGATTTAAAGTTGGACTTGGTAAATTAGTTAGATATAATCAACCAAGGAAAGAAGTCATTATTCTTAAAAATAGATATAGAAGTGATAACGCAAACCCCAAAATAAAGAAAGAGATACATAAATTTACTAACTTACAATGATTATGCAGTGACAATAGAATTTATCGAAATTACCAGGTTAATTATAGTATATTTTGGCAATATATCTAAAGATAGTTAAAAAAAAATGATTTCAAAATTTTATTACTATTTGGCTCGAAGTACAGTAATATCAGTAAAATCCATCCATTTATCACTAGTACAGAAAAATAACATTTAACAAGTATATATAGAAACAAACCAACCCTAGAACTTACGCAGAAAAAGTCGATGCCACCAAACAACAAGTATAAGAGAGTACACTACCAGAAGACCATATACAGACACCACCAGGTATAAGAGAGTACACTACTTTTCCTTATACTAGAACCGCGTATAGAATTACCGATACCTGTTCCTTATACTAGAAACAACCTAAATTGGACACCCATAGCCTTAAATGAATCAAATTACAACAAAACCTCAAAGCTCTATGAACTTTTGGACACATTATTATTTATTAAAATGAATACACGTATTTCCCCCCATAGGACACTAGGACAGTACTGCTGGCGGCAATTGACCAATATTGCCAATTATTCTCCATTATTGTTCATTGGCATTCCATTTGGGGGCTTATCCAATATGCTCCGAAGCTTCTGAATCTGTACCACCACATACAACCGCCTAAATTAATTTTCACTCGAGCAAAACAATATAACTAATAAGATAAGCCTATTATACCCTTACAACTATTATAAAACTTAAGATTATTATAAAATTTATTTTATATCTTTATTGGTCATTTCACGGTTAAAAGCTGTTTATTATATCCACAATTATTTGCTAGTTGTAAAAAATTCACAAACTCCCATTTTAGAAAGTCATAAGCATCTGATGAGTCCTTTGTTTTAATGAGTTTTCTAGGTATTGGTGAATGTTTTTTTTAAAATGTGTTTGAATAGTATTGCTTATTAAAAGTATAAAACAATGTTTGCACAGTAGATTACGCACACAAGGTGAAATGACCCAAAAAATCGTATAAATTTTATGTAGACTTTTGGTATGTAATAAATTATAAATCAAAAACTTTTTATAAGCATGAGCATATGAAGGAGGGAGTGAGCAGATTTTTTTATTTTTTATTAAATGAACATAAGTCTATCCAAACATCACATTTTAAAATAGCTCATGACTTATAAAGTTTTTTATGGTATTTATGTCGTCCAGAACTTTCATTTGTAATACTTAATACTGAATGTTAATACCAATAAAAATTTAAAAAGCAGTATCAGTCCAATATGACTGGAAATTCACCTGGACTGCATTTTATCTCACACTTCCGGTCACATTGACTCGTTTTCCTTGCTACATAAGAGATAAAAATGACAGATGAGTAACTAACAGCATATTATTCCTAACATTTTTAGATATTATTATTTTATAAGATATTAAGTGTATTTTAAATTCAATTGATCACTAGTCAATTGATATATATATATATATATATTGCACTTGCACCTCACCTCATGATGAATGAAACATAAATAAATTTTCTTATTTTTTCCAAAATAAAACAAGAAACAAATTAATTGAAGATGGTAATACCATAAAACAGTGTAAAAATCGAAAATAAGCAATTATTTTGGTACTGATAAAAATTGAGAAGTGGACAGTAATTAATTAATTAAGAAGGCGATGATATGCTGAAAGGCAGGCAAATAATAATTATGATGAACAGAGAAATATGCGTGCAACTGCAAACAGAGTGTGTGGTATTATTATTAACGGGCCGGTCTCATCATCACTCTCACCATCTTTTTGAACACAAGCCGTAGAACAAGCGTCGAGGCAGTCGGATGCGTCGCAGTTGACGCTGCCGAGGTGGGCGGAGAACAAACACACCACCACCACCACCAAGCAAATCATCACCTTCTTCTCCATCGTTAGCTACCTCTTACGATCGATCTCTATAGCTAAACCCTTACAATATTTGATGAGCTTGTGTGTGTGTATGTATATATATATATATATATATAAATAGAGAGAGATCTGAATCAACGTGGTGCAAGTGGCCAGTTATTTAGCAGTGCGGTGCGAGGCGACGCTGCCAACTTTGACTAGTCAGCAAGAACTGCCGATGAGGGTTATCACAAGCTGACCTTGTCGGGCCGTCTCTTTTCGTGTGGTCCAATTCTGACTTTTCATTAGTTATTCCTATGGTCGCTGTCTGTTTTCATTTTTATTTATTTTATTTTCCTTTAATAACATTAGTTTCTTTCGCCGTAAATAAAGACTATGTTATTTTATTTTTTAAAAATACATAACAATATAGCATAATGTTAAAATAACAATACGGTGTAGTTTTAACCTATATGATGTTACAGTGTAGCATAAATCCTGGTTATAATCGCAGGCCACAATGCGTTCGTATGTTTCGTATGGTTATTTTATTTTTGATTTTTGAATACTTAATATTTTTAAAAATTATTATTGAATTTTATTTTTTTTGTTTTGTTGCTATTTTTTGCTTTTATTTTTCATTTGTCAGAAGCTCTCAGGAGGAGGGGTGTTGAAAAAACTCGTGCAAGGGGAGGCAGGGCTGGCGTAAAGGTGAGCGCGGCCGCGGTACAAGATCAAAAAAAATAAAAACAAGTTGAAAAAAATAAAAATACGTGCAAAGTGTTTTCGTTTTTCGACATTCAAAAATATTTTATTTTTGAAAATTTATTTTCAAAACAC
Organism: Taxillus chinensis; assembly: GCA_023512835.1. Classification (NCBI taxonomy): domain Eukaryota; kingdom Viridiplantae; phylum Streptophyta; class Magnoliopsida; order Santalales; family Loranthaceae; genus Taxillus; species Taxillus chinensis. Next base: position 47,282,863 of record CM042088.1, on the reverse strand, counting down.
ATGACCCACCTAAAAAAGACACATTTTCGGTATTAGAAAACAGAAAATGTGTTCCAAGAACAGATACCAAACATGTTTTCGGTATTAAGTTTTTCTGAGGTATCCTGAGAGTTTAAGCTATATGCATGTTTTTTTTTTTTTTGAATTGGGGTACTATTTCAAGAGTTATAATGCAATATTAAAAAAACATGTTAAAACAAAAGCATAATTTTTATATATAAAATATAAAAGGAAGTAATTTTAGTGGATTGTACAGTAATTGTAGATTCTGTTGTGTTTTTTTAAAAAAAAAATTATAAAAAAAAAACCCGAATCCGGTGGAGAAGATTGACGTACAAGCCACGGCCGGCGCTTGGCGCACTGTGATCGATTCGATGGGCCTGCGCTGTTCTGCTGCTTTCCGCACGGTCGGATGATTACGGATCGCAATTCTTTGCTCTGTTTTGTGCGTGATTGTGAAATAATTTCTTCATTTTATTCCTAATTATTTTTATTAATTGTCACCATATTTGTATTTTAATCACTTTTGGGAGATAATAATTAAAAATGTGTTTGTAGTGTTCAGGTGAAATTGGCTTAGCGTTGGACTGCTCTCCAGACTCCAAATGTGTTTTTAGAATCGGTGCATGAGAGATGAATGAAGATTTTGCTATGGAGTATGCACGATAAACGTGTGTTCCAGCGAAAAAAAAAAGTAACTCGAGATATAGGTCCACTTTAATATTGCTTTTAATAGACAGTTAGTAAAAGCAGTAATTTGTTTAAAATATCGTTTTTTCCGCTTTATAATTTTGAACATATTTATTTTACAACAGTTTTAAAGCAGAGTTAAAAATAATTTTTTTAAAAAGTAACCTTATATATCTTTGTTCTTTATGCCTTGCAGGAGATGTGGCCTACGAAACATCACATTTCGTGCCATTACATTAGCGTATGCTATATTAGAATTATTTTTAATATAACATTTATATAGACTTAAATGTGTGTGTGTCTATATATATACATAAAATGAGTGATGCGGACACATTCAATTAGATTAAAATTTAATGATTAAGATTACACTTTTATTTAACAGACTCATTGCGCTAAATGAAAGTTTAATTTGAATTGTTAATTATAAAATCTAACAATTTAGATAAGAAGCTGATTTCAAATTATCATTGTATTATATGTAAAAAATGTGTGATAAACACATATTTATATAAAAAATAATTAAATATGGTCATCTCGTTGAAATGTGGGTCTACACATTTCATGTATAACAACGGAAAAATTATAGTGGGTGTTGTCCTCAGTTGGAAAGTACGAAAGAAAAGCATCCCTGTCCCAATACCTTTTAAAGTCCTCCGATCCTTCATTAGATGTGGGGTTCCATTACAATGTCAGTTACACTCTTTAAAAAAAAAAACACAACACAGAGAGAAAGAGAGAGAAAAGAAGGAGCAGACAGCAAGCAGTGGATCAACGATGACGCATGTATGCCGCATCCAAGCCTTTCAAATTAAAACACGCCCAAATGAAATAGATACGTCATGGGCAATTGGAGTGTCATGCACACCCACGCCCACACACATTTTTACGCATAATCATAATTAGCTTCACGCATACGCACCTTAACCACACCTAGACGTACGTGGACGCTAGCTCACGCTCATGCGTGATCATTGTTCCCTTTGGAAGCTACTTTTCCGGCCTCAACTTCGCCTTCTACTCTACCCCCAACATATTTTCCCCCATATTAATCCTCATCGATCATCATTTCAAAGATTCGACAGCCACTGCGACGCCGCCATGGACTCCATCACTCCCTCCTACGGCTACCACATTTTCCCCAGCTATATCCTCGTCCGAATTAGGATCAACCGCCGCCGGAAAGCCTCCGTACTTCTCCCCTTCCTCAACAATCTTTCCTCGTATATCTTCTAACGGATGATCAACACCCACCATGAAGCCATTATCATCATCCCTGTCTTTCCCGCCCCCATTAATGTTTTCCCCTGATATTTCCTCATCGCCCAACACAACAATCTGTATGGTTTCGTCGTGGGAGTTCTTGGAAGGCACCACTTGTGTCATTCTCTGTATTTCCTTGCTCTTGCCCCACAACACCACGTACAGTCCACACACTATCAGTATTCCTCCCAGCACGCTGCATATATATACGCACGTTTCCAAAAATATGTCAATCACTGCATGCCCATATCAGCTAGCTGGTTCCCATATGCATGCATGCATGCACGCATGATGATATATTCATGTTAAAACACAAATCCCAGCACGGACCAGAATGCCGCGCGCATATATGATGCCGTCGGCAAAAATGGTCCACTTGCGTTTTGGGCCTTCAGGGTGAGGCCCATGGTTTTTTCTTTTCTTTTCTTTTTTCTTAAACTGAAACGCGTACGTACCTTCCCAAGTGTAGCTTCTCATCGAGTATCAACGAACCCAAAAGGGCTACCAACAAGAGCATCAAAGGGTTAAAAACAGATACAAAGAGAGGGCCTCTCTTGTGAACGCACCACGACATTAGTGATACCATTAAGCCAGAAGCCACAATGCCCTGCAAATTAAGAAGCTAATAATTATTTATTTATTTATTATTTACATTAAAAATATAGAAAGTTTAATGAAATCAAATTAATGCAACACGAGTAAATAATTGAGCGATGAGTCCCACGCCAACATACCGAATAGGCCACTGTTAGCAGCCTAATGTTCCACCCCAGCCGCCATTGGGACCGTTCCTCGGTGCAGAGGGCTAAACCCACGGACTGGATTGACGCCATCACGCTCATCAACGCTGTACATGAGTAGTAGCTTGGATACTTCTTACACATGTTAGCCTGAAATTATTTATGATAACGTTAGGGGTCCATATATATATATATACCATAGAATATTATATATTCAAAATCATATTCATAATTTAAAGATTGATAATGATATATACACACTTGTATAATCAACCACAACGCAAAAGAGAGACAACCGCCCACAGCCAGCAATGAACCCATGACGCGGTTGCCGGCACCGCCACCATGCATCGAGTCGGTCTGCAGTCGGCGATGGGGTCCATGATGAAGGAGGTCAACCCCAGTTGACCAGATGTTGACATCTGCGCCTTTGTAGAAAGTGAGAAGCATGGCGCCACTGAGCCCAATTAGGGTTCCCCCCACCTTGGCCTTCCCCTCTATAGTTTTGAAGCCGAGCCTCTCCAATCTATATATATATATGGAATTTAAAAGTAGACTAATTAAATTAATCAATAAGCAGTGGAGGTACCCCTAAATTATATGTATATATATTATGTATGTATGTATAAATGTATATGAGCAAAAGTGTATATACCCAAAGGCGACGCTCATGATGAATGTAACGGCCGGAATAAGGTTGGCCATGGCTGAAGCAAATGTGGCCGATGTTAAAATCAACCCTTCCAAATATAAATTTTGTGCTAGTGTTCCCCTGCAGTATTAATTATAATGTTAATTAAAATTAAATGGGTGATAAAGTAGTAGTTAATGAGTAATTGGACGTCATTTTAATTTCAATGAAATATAATATCGCAAGATTTTTTCAACAATAAATTACTCTACCGCATATGGAAATGGAAGTGAAAGTGGCTGGATTTCTTATAATTTTTAATAGTTAAATCTATCCATAAAAGTACGTCGATACATGAAATCAATCGTACCTAACGATTAATTAAAACAAATGCTAATGAGATATAAAAAATAGTAAAAATTCGCATAAGTCGTTGTTATATATATCAATAGGAACTCGGATAAGACGGTGTCACAGGGTTTTATTTGATGTTGTATTTTTATTTTTATCTTATTATATATTAATTTTGGAATAGCGGTTATTATTCCACCCGATACCGACACGTATCACCATTCAAAAATTATTTAATGATATTTTTAGAAACATGATTCGTGTAGTTGTTATATTATTCGCATGTAATTCATGTAACGCAGGACGTACGGCATTCAAAATTATATAATGATTTTTTTATACGTTTATTTTCGTATGAGTAAAAAAAATGTCACAAAGCATCGGTTATTAAAAACGATTTAAAATTTTTAAAAAGCACGGTTGGGATAAAAAAAGCAAAAAATTAAATATATATATATATATATCTTTCATGTTTGACTTTCATATTGTATTGTATGTATATAATTGCTAAAGGGAAAAGAATTTTAAACAGATTATGATGGAATGGTACAGAAAATATTATTTAATTATAACAAGATATTAATGTATCAAATGAACAATTAGATCATAAAAAGAATGCTAGATGCAGCCAGTAATCTTTGTGTTATCATACTGACATGTCATACTATAATGGGTGAGAAATTAGTGGCACGTTTTTTCTACTAATCACAACAGACATATCAACATGATAAGGTAAAAATCACGTCAATTATAACAAATATTTCTCATTAAATAAAACTGTCCCATCATCATAGTTATACTTATGGAACTTTTTTCACGTTAGAATGACACACATGTATATATATAAAAGATGAATATATATTGATGTGTCAATATTTATAAAAAATATTGATAGGAAAAAGATATATGTGCGAGGACTAATTAAAATGAAAAATCCAACTCACCCAAAGAATCCGCAGAGAAATGATTGAAGCACAACCATCCACGTTAGCTTTGGTCTGCTCTTCCTGCCCATAAAATAGTGCAACGTTACATTTTCGATAAAATAACAAAGTAAATGAAAATTGTTCACCCAATTATCCTGCTATATTTAATTTATTTGGAATCTGCCAGACACGAGTAATAAATATTGTGGTTGACATGATAAGATTCTCGATTAACGATTCATTAATGATACACGTGTTTAACACCCGAATATTTATTTATCACACTGAATTTCCAAAACTAAAACCAGCTGATCACTTTTTTTAAACTTTTATTATTATATTCGATATCTGTAGTACGATTTATTTTTTAAAAAAATTAATTATCACACAACCGATTGCATCGATCGCATTAATATTCGACTGTAAAGAGCCGGTGCGTAATGACCAAACCCTGATTAATTATTTTCGTTCATTCAAAATCAAATAATGACAATTTAATTAAAAAAAAAAAAGTAGATTTGAGGAGCAATTGATAAGATTATAAATATTGTGTTTTTTCTGGGTCCATCTCCTACCCCACCCAGGCCTCCAGTTTCCTCGTCCTTTCATGCTGTCTGAAATTTAGTAATTAATTCCTGGTTGTCACAGAAATGCTCCCGCAACCTCTTTAACTATTCAACAGACACTACGCTCCCAATCTCCCATGGTGGTTTGTATTATAGTATGTGTGTGTATATATATATTATAAACTAATTTTTATATAATTTATAAATATTGTGGTTGACATGATAATATTACCAAGAAGAGTTTATTTGGAATCTACTAGCGAGCAACGAGTAATAAATATCGTACGTGGCTGACATGATAAGATTCTCCATTAACGATTCATTAATGACACGTGTTTAACAGCTGAATATTTATTATACAGAATTTCCAAAAATAGAGCAAATTTATTAGTATATATTTTTTTAAAGATCATGCATGCCACCACGGGATGGGGCGTCCCGGCGTAGAGTTGAAGCACCGGGCAGACCAGTTGGTTATTCTCATTCATTCGAAATCAAATGTTATGAACAGGGCGGTGCATTCAAAACTATATTCAAAACATAATAGCAGTGAATATTTTTAAATTTATATTAATATTAAATTTGGTTAATAACTTTTTTAATTAGGAATAATTTTAAATAAACGTGTCAATATAAATAATACATGTGATGAAAAACCATAAATGAGTCTTAATATCACAGAAGTCACTCTATATGATCACTTGAATGTGAGAAACATTCTTATTTGGTTGAGTTGAATTATTTGTAAAAGTAAGATTATTTTTAAAAAGTGTATATTTTTTATTATTTATAAATATTTTAAAGTTATTTGTGGCTAAAATAATTGTAATTTTAAAAATAATATATCTTTTCAAACACAGTCATATAATATTATATTAAAATTTAATGATCAATATCTTAAAAACTATAGGCTAGCTACCTTAAATCTATATTAAGCTAATATATAACTTCCCTGACAATTCTAATAAAAACCGATCAAATTAAGCGGTGATTGTAAACTGCATAATATATAAAAAGTTCGAATCAAAGGTCAAGTCAACTCCACAAATTTTTATAGTAAAGCAACAATATTAAGACAAAATAACGTAGCCACTAACATATATATACAGACGAGAAGGTATTTGATTATTGAATTTGAACCTCTCGTAAACAAGAGCGAGTGGTACGATGAAGGCTGCGGCGAACGAGAAGCGGTACGCGATGAGAACCCTAACACTCATGCCGTCGTTGGTGGCCAACTTGTAGAAAACGTTGACGCCGGCGAAGGCCACCTGCACCACCACCATTACCATCGCCGGCTTCAACCCATTCAACGCCGCAAGGGTGCTCTCCTTCATCGCGGAGCGCACGCACGTACCCACCTCCCGTTTTCCGTACGTGGGTGTACAACGTCGTCGCACCCTCGATCGATCTGTCTGTCCGCCGACAAATCACATGCAATATTAATTAATGTTACGAAATGGAGATCTAGAGAGATAATATATATATATATATATATATTTGTTTAATTAGGGAGAGAGAGAACGAGCTAGAGAGGACCAAGAGTGCATGCACTGAAACGAAATCAATATGGGAGCTGAAGCCGAAGTACATGTATTTATATATAGGGGGTCATGGAGAGACCGAGTCACTAGGCTTGCGTCTTCATCTATTGTAACGGAGAAGTGATCAGTGGGGACAGAGAGACTGAGGATATGGTGTTTCTTTTTTTTTTTTCTTCTTGTTTTTTTTTAAATAATATATAATTCTTTTTAAAATGTAAAATAAAATGTCCAGATTAGGACCAGGTAAAATGATTCCAGCAATCAAATATAATTTTGTTCGGCGACGGTGAGTACTGAATATAAGTTTGCATTATTTTTCGATCTTTAAAAAAACCCAATCCACAGCCAGCTGACAATACCTACGTGTACGTGGTTAGACTAATTATTATGGACATATTTATAAAAAGCGTCCAGGATCGAACGCTGTCATTACGTCATACTAATTAGTGGCTATGGACATACTTATAAAAAACATCCTACGTGGTTAATGGTTCCAATTAATCATGATGCCTGCCATTAACTTGTGATTCAATTACTGCGGCCCTAAACATATGGAAAAAAGAAAGCAAAGATGAATTTGGATATATATATACCCTGATTGATTGAATGTATTGTACTTGTACTCTATATTCCTTGTTTATCCCACGGAATATATATAAGTGATGGAAGTTAAATCTCCTTAAAATAAAACATAGTACTAGTATAAATTATAAAACATGTGTGGTTGTTTGTAATTTATTACACGCTAGCAAGCTTAGGGGCATATGGCAAATGCGCGCTTATGGTTTGTCTATTCCAATTTCTAGCTTTTATTATCTTTTTCATGTATACTTTGTTTTAAAATAATATGATGAAACCTTAAGTTAAGCCTATAAAACGATCGCGCTATTTTAATTAAGTATCTAACCATACACAATTTTTATATAAATCTCAATATTAAGTAAATTATTATGCCGACATGATATGACCAGATGAGTAAGAAAATTATGAACTAATAATTGTTATAAATTATTGAAAATTAATAATTGAAGCCTTGAAATGAGCACTATAATAACTAATAATGTCCAAAATGGATATGACAGTTTGAAGCTCTAATAAATCATAAGTAAAAGAAATCAATAAAAGTGACCTATTAAAATAAAATTAACACATTAGTGAATCATGTAAGTAATCAACCTTAAACTAAGGTGATAAGCTATAACTTTGTCTTTCATTTGCCTCTCTTTGTAAAAGGGTTATTTAAGACTTATATGGTGGTGGTCTAGCTAGACAGCTTAAAAAAATTAGACTATACTATTATGGGAAAGCGATATTACTACCCTAGATTATGAACTGATGTGATAAATATCGTATTGAAATACTTTGTATATTAAATAGCAAAGAGACAATACCATAATACAAGATTGTATATACCATGGACAATTTCAAATTTTATTTAAAATGCTCTTTGCATGGTTTTTGTTTTGGGATTCCCAAGCCCTTAACAAGATATGGACTCTAAGTGTGAAGTGGTGGACAGATTCTCTAAGATAACACATATTTTACCTTGTAAGAAAATTGCATATGCATCCTCTATAGCCAAACTATTTTTTTAGGAAAGTTGCAATGTAGCATAAAGTATCAAATATCATTACATCTAATCAATAAGGTACAAAGTTTCTTAGTGATTTTTAGATGGCACTTTAAAGAATGTTGGATTCATCATTGAATTTCAATAATACAACACATCATAATATATAGAACCTTGGGGAATCTATTTAGAGTATTTTATGGACATATCAAAGCAATAAGATTTTGCCATAGTACAAGTGGAGTTCACTATTATAACATTTGCAATTCATAGTTCTATAGGTAAATTTCCATTTTATATTATGTACATAAAATCTCTTAACTACACTTTGGACTTGGTGAAACCTTCAAAGGTCTCGCATCTTAGTGTGATGGCTAGTAATCTTGCCAAGCATGTTTCGAACGTCCAATAAGATATCAGACTAAATTGGAGATCGATTCAATGCAAAATACAAGGTAGAAGAAGGCAAATGCAAGTGGTTTAAAGTATTTATTGTTAGAGAAGAAGTCATGGTTTTTTTAGCAAAAGAGAATCGTAGGGTCAAATGAATAGCAAGCTTAAGGAGAAAAACTATGAGTCATATAAGATTTTGAAGAAAATCAAGAACAATGGCTGTGTTGTGAATCTACAGGATTGAATGAGTATTTCCAAAATGTTTAATATTATTAATCTTACATTATTCTAACTAATATAAACATAGAATATTTTAAAGATAACTCAAGACCAAGTTCTTTGCAGGTTGGAAGTAAATGATGAAGAACTAAATTTGAACAATAGCATATTGAATCTCAAGGCTTGAACAAATAGATTCGAATGTGGGTTCAAACCTACATATTTGAACAACAAAGAAATGGATTTAGGCAAGACACAATTTCCAGCCAACAAATTTGAATTTAAGTTTTGAACCGACAAAGAGTTTTAGTGCAATCATTTTCGATAGGGAGAAGCATGAAGATTTTTTAATTTTTTTCCTTTACATTTAATTAAATAATAATAAACTAATAATTAGTTATGTTTTCATTATAGTAACACTTATATACGCTTGGTATGAATTACATAATAATTATCTTTGAAAAAAATTTAAATTCTCTTTATAGTTTTACTTTGCTCACCCACGGCTCTTGTTTGGGATGGATAAATCTCTCTTAAACAACCGTGTGTTGATTGACATTGATTAAAAAAACCACTGAGAAATCGTCAACTAAATATGTAGAATTTGAACTTTGAGCCGACTCATATAATAGACTCATAGTGGAGTCACCGTTGTATGAAAATAAAGGAATAAATTGTTGAGAAATAGCATGTTACGTGCGTCAAAAAGGCTGATAAATGGGAAGTTCTTGGTCGCCTCCAAATGCGTTCTTGCGTGGAAGTCTGCGGATTACCATTTTCCAATATATATATCCCGATTCCCCCCGATGTTGCGAAGTTTGATTTGCATACTTGTTAATTCGTATGCTTTCCCAAATTTCAACCATAACATAAAATAAACAGCGAACACTTCTGTGGTAATTAATATTAACGTAGTTTTTCTTGTAAAATGTTCTATATGAAAGCAAACATGTAATTAATAACCCATAAATGGTTATGACACGGAACATTTTCCTTGTAGAGAATAAGAGAAATTTTTTTTACACGTTCTTTTTGTGCAAGTTTAAGACTTAAGTGTTGAATATTGTATTTTATTGACTCAATCAATTAATTAAATTTCACTCATTATTTGATTAAAATTAATATAATAATGTCATATGGAGTATACATACTACATAGAAGACCTATACAAAATGTGCTGCCATTTTCCTAATAACCAATACGTACTAAAGTTTTGTCCAGCTTTAATTAAATATATACAATTGGACTTCTCACTGAGTTTCCGCCATGTATATAAATGATGCAAGCAGAAAGATTTAGCGGTGCGTTCCACGTGAGCGCGCAGATAGCAGGACTTCTTTGGCATAACCCTTTACGACCTTCAAAGTAGGGTGGTCCAATTGTGAACAGGCGTGTTCCATTTGAGCAAATAGCAATAATGTTTGGACAACATTAATGAACGATACATGTATAGGTGCGTTGTGATGAGAAAGTTAAACACTTTTACGGGGAATAAGTGTACATTTCGATTTTTCTCAAGAGAAGCGCCCTTTAATTTGTGCGTGCATGCATGCTGCGAGAAAGCTAATTAATAATTGGTTTTCTTCTTTTTGAGATTTACCATAAATTTGGCCGCCATTAAAATTTAAAGGACCGATATATTAAGCCCGAACGCCTTTACCTGATCATTTATCAAATTAGTGCTCTCTTTTCATTGCCTAAACCACAAGGGGCCAGGGAGACCACCATTGGTATTGGTAAATTGCTTTACGGTGGCTTGAATACATGCATGTCAAAACTTTCCGTGAGTGGCATGATAATAATAATAATATTATTATTATTATTTATTAAATGGACAGTGAATAATTGAATATCAAACTTAGTGCTAGCTCTCCCTCGCGTACGTACGTGTTTGTGGCCGGGACACGTCGTCGCATCACCCTAGTCCCTAGTCGAATCGCATCACCCATTATTTTTAATCCGCCTATATTCCGGGCCGATCGATCAGTAATCATTATACGTTGATTTGGTGAAGGAGATCAAAAAAGGATTGCATTTTATAATCGAAGTATTATTTTGTTTTATAAAAGAGAGAACACGAAGATAGGAGAATAATAGTATTAATATTGACTGGTCGAGCATAAACTGCCATTAAAAAAACATTTGATTTTATATAAGTATATGAAATAATATAATTTTAGTATACTGATTAATAAACAAAATCGTTGATATCAGTTGGGGAGTAAGTTTAAGGTGTAATGGCTGTTGTTTATTTGATTAAGGTTTGTTGCGTTGGTTGTAATTGAGTAGATCATTGTCAATTCATTACTCTTATTTAATGTAATTATTTTTACTCTAAATTATTAGATAGAGTAATTTTATTGTTTAATTCATTGAATTAAATCTAACTCTATACAATATATTTTTATTTTTAATTATTAAAATCTTTCTCTACTTTTATTTTTTACTTCTTATGCTATATATATTGTTTTAACGAATTGAGTTGGAGATGCTTTAACACTAGCACATGCATACTTTATATATAAATTCTAAATATGATTAGGCATAGGAAAGTTATAAAGTTTTAAGTCATCTATTAAGTTTTATGCCTGTCCTATGTTTTTTATATTATAGTTATCAATTATCATAATAAGACTTGGGTAGAACAACTACCTTTTAGATTTATATTCTTAGAATTTTTTTGATTGTGCTCTTTAATATTGGTTGATATATATATATTTTTGATTACCAGATAAACTTTGCAATCCATTTAGGTTTGTACAACAATTAATGTATTATAGAAAGTGTAACAGATTTAAAGACAATATCTGTTGTGTAGTCTACGAGTTACCAATCTAATTATATGGCAAGCATAAACAAAGGGAGTTAACAAGTTTTAGATTTTTTTAATATGTGTATGTGACATTAGTAACCATATAAAATGAAGAGGCCATTTTTCTTGTAACGCTCTCAAATCCTAGACTTTCAAACCATGTATGTTAGCAAATTTAAAATACAACTTGTCATAAATTTCAAATCAAAAATTATTCCATCAGATATAAATTTTAAACGATCAACTATTACATAAAATTTAATATATAAGGTTTAGAAATTTAATACTAAATGGTATTATTCAATAACATGGTATATGAGCTAACAAGAATATTAAGTCCCCACTACTTTATTCTAAGTTTTCCTTTATCCTAAATTAATTTTTTAACTTACCTAGGGTTGGAAAAGAATAAGAACATCTCTAACACTATAGTCTTAAATTATTTTTACATGTAAAGAATTTTTCACATGTGAATAATCATTTTACAACTTCAACTCCAACAACAATCTTTAAATTATTTTCATTTTTATTAAAATAATAATTTATTTATGCATTCGTCTAACGCCCTTCCTCATCCTCCAACACTAGCGTGTACCCTCAAAGCATATATGATCTGCCTCCCACCAACGCCATGGGGGAGATGGCATAGTTGGGGTGGGTAGGGGGGAGGGGAGAGAGATAGCGCACGCAAGGGGTGGGGAGCAAGAGAGAGAGATGTAGAGGGGGAGGGATGGGGACTTGAGAGCAGGGGAGAGAGACACAAAAGAGAAAGAAAAAGGAAATAATAACATAATATAATATAATATTATGCAGATAATAAATAGTCACTCTTTATTTGTGAAAAGTTACTGTAGCAATATGTAAATGTAAAGAGTGAGTTGAAGAGTCTATCAGAGTTAATTTTTAGCATTTGCCTCTCTATTTATAAATAATAGAGAGTATGTTGGAGTTGCTCTAATAAAGGGATGAGCTCAAATAAAGTAGAAAATGTAAAATTAAGGATAAGATAAACATATAATGTTATAAAAAATATCATAAAACATATCAAATATCATAACATAACATATTATCAATTAGATTAATACTATTCAATAATTTTTGGCTTAATATATTGAAGGTCTTTCTGAAACCACCTATCAACATACTTTTGTATAAACATATGATATAACAAGATCAACATATATAATATGAACACATATAATATAACTTCAATAAAAATGTTAATAAATTTCAATATAAGGCTAGTAATGATAACTATGAATAATTAAGTGATCATTTACCTAATAAATAAATTTGATAAAGAAGAATATTTATAAAGCTTTTATGAATAACTAAAATAAAAGAAAGGACAAAAAAAAGGAAAAGGAAAATAGAAGAAAACCCCTATAGGTTTTTTGTTATTTCTTGGATCTTAAAACTTTGAAAATAAAAATATTAAATTAATATTTGAATTTTATTAATTTAATATAATAAATTAAAATAAGATACTTAATTTCATAGATTTGATATCGTAAATTTAAAATATAATTATAATTTTTATAATAATATAATATTAAATATATATTTTCAGCCGTATGGTGAGTTTCAAGAGTGAAAATAGTGAAAGGGTTATATGAGAGATATTGCTGTAAAATTATAAAATAAAAAACAAAACAAAACAAAACATACATTACATATAATAAATATATTTAAAAAATCTTTAAAAGATGACAAAAAGAATTTTTAAGATTTTTATGTCTTAAATAAAAACTCTTAGGTGAAGGCTTTTGACATAAGAGTCAATAGTTGTATCTTAAAGAGTTTATATTTATCTACATTTTCTTAAAAACTCCTTTGGTTGCCCCCTTTTTGTCAACTTATTAATTATAAATTGCGTTTGACTCGTGTACCAACTTAAAGTATTCAACCAAGGTGAAAGCCACCTATAAAATTCTACATAATGGAGAGTTGGAGACATTCCATCTTGTGCTGACTTCTTTGTTATTGACTATGGCTAAAGTATAAGCGAATAAAGAATATAGTCTTACCATTATCCCATATGAAAAATATGTGGTGATTTAAATAAACTTGGTTTGTTTAAAATCAATGATTTATCTTTTATGATCGACCCGATCAATCAAAAGGGTTGTCAAATTAACATGACAAGTAGGGAAAAAAAAACTTTCAAAAGAAAGAAAAAAAGAAAATTATTAAAAAAAAAAACACAAACAATATAAAGAAGATGGTAACTGCCCGCCGCCGGCGGAGTATGCCGAATCGGGGATGGTACTGGGGTTGGGGACTCACTGGCTCGACCACCAAGCAAGCCATGGAATCGGGGATGGTCCTGGGGTTAAGGACTGACTGGCTCGACCACCAAGCACGCCGTGGAATCGTTGTTGGCATCTTTTCTCCCGTGCTTTGCTCCTCTCTCGGCCTTGGCGATGCAGCGCCGGACACACATCAGGGGGGCCTTGGTGTGGGTTTGCGTTGATTGCTTGAGATTAGTGGGTGTAGTAGGTGGTCTCTGCTGGTGGTGGATTTGTTTTCTACCTCTGTTTTGTCTACTTACTAGTAGGTTGCCTGGTTGTTCAGCTGCTTTGGTTTTATTGCTGAGATTAGCGAGCGACGCCTTTGGATCTGCTACTGGGAGTCCACTGCAGGGAGAAGGAGAGCTGCCTTGGGATCTGCTACTTGCCTTCTCTTAGATGGCTCCATCTCCAACCAAAGCTGCCGGAAGTTGCAGAGAAAGGGATGGTGCTGGGTCTTGCACGATTTTTTCTTTTCCTTACTAAAAAGAGTGGCATTTGTGGTAAAAGACTTTGAAATAGTGGTGTATTTGGAGAAAAGAAACTTAAATCAGTGGTTTAAGAGTGGTTTAAGAGTAGCAAATTCTTCCGTAATTATAAAATTATTCTTATAACATATATTACATATTTAACTTTTTATAATATTTATAACTATTTAATTCTTATATTATTAAATTATATCTAAAAATTTTCTTTTATAATATTAACTTATATTTTATATTAAATTATAAAAAAATTATTATTAAATAAAATAAACAATATAAAATAATATTTTAATAATATAGATGATGATTTAATAGTAACCTTAGAAAACCGATATGTATCCTCTAACTATTCGTTCGTTCACGAGAAAAAGTTAAAATAAAAGCTACAGAAGTGGGAACACGGGAAAGAATATAAACCAAATAAATTGCCTTTAAACAATGATTTAATTTTAATTTTAAAAATACGAGTACGGACAAAATATTAGTGAGCATACCAACTTGTAATTATTCAAAAGTGGACTGCAATTATTGAACTTTACGGGACACATTGGATTGGACAGCCAAACAGAGAGCTTCCAAGCAACACCACCCAACCTCCTCTGCTGCTCAGCCTTAGGTGGTGACAGTGAGAAGAACAAGGACTCTAAAATCATCATTATCCTCCTCAGTTTCATCTAATTGTCTGGTTCATCCTGCTAAAACTAATCAGAAGTCCTCTACTCTGGGTGTATAAAATTTGCATCAGATGCCACCAAGTGAATTGACTTCTGAGTGACTGTGAGGGTAACAAGTATTAACAAGCATCAGTGAGGTTTATATGGTGGATGCAGAAGAATATGCGTCTTAAATCTGAAAATATATGGTGAACTAAATAAGAGGACACATAGCTCTAATAATCAAGCATCATAACCCGAGAAAACATAATTCTACAAATAAATTCATTATGTCAAGCTTGTGGAGTGGAGTACACAGCAACTTTCTGAACAGAACATGAGAATATGATAAATATTCAGAAATCCTAGCAGCAGCTGCATTGCATTACCTACCTATAGCACTACCTAAAACGTTTGGCAAGGGCACAATGAGAAGGAAAAAAAAATGTCTCACGGTTCATCACGAAGGCTTTTCCACCATTTCAGTTACAAGTAGAGTTGAATCCCTTGCGCTTGAGTTCTAATAGCATCCGTTCATTCTCGAGCTTAATGCTTTCATTCCCTAACCTCATCCTCTCTAGCTCCATCTCTTGCTTCCTCTGGAACCTCTGCCACTTGAGCTTCTGTCTTTCCAATTCAAGCATCTGTTCCTGTATCTGCAATTTCTTTTCCTCCAATTGAAACGAGCGACCCATCATCCACTGCTCCCGTGACCAATCAGACTTGCGTCCCTCAGAAAACTCAGGATTCATAATACAATCATTTTGCAGGTAAGCGTCTGCTCTTTTATTACAGTCCAAAAAATTGACCGGGTTTACAAACCCCACATCCTCGTATTCCTCTCCTTGTCTCATTCGTTTGGCAGAACACGACCCTGGGAACACAAATGTGCCAGCACTATTATCCTTGTGCAGCATTAGGTCCTCCATTTCATCATCATGGTCCTCAGCCTCAGCATATTGATCATCTTCGTCAATGTCATCCCCTTTGTGCTGCCTCAGCTCTGGAGCTTCATAATCATCTCTACTTCTGAGAGCTAACTGAAGAGAACGTTGGAGGTCAAAATCATGGGGGAGATGCAAGCGGTTCCCATTGTGGTAAGAGCACATCTGCTCATAAAACAGGTGCTTTGAGTTCAGTATTTTCCTCACATCCTCCTTGGCCTTCTCAGATATCTCCATCCGATCTAAAAGGGCTGGTTTCTCCACAACCTCACAAGAAGTACCCCTCCCAAGTACATCATTAAGCCTCTTATACCTCTTGTTCAAATCATTGAACTTATCCTCACATTGCTGCGGGGAAACATAAAAACCCCTCTCTGCCATGACCTTAGAGACAGTTTTCCACTTCCCCTTCTTCTGCAGAAGGAGAGCCCTACGTCGCCCACCCCCGCTATCAGAAGCATCTTCTCCAATGTAAGAAACTGCTGTGATCAAAAGCATCACCATTTTATCAGTCCACTTTACACGCTGCCATGGGGATCCTTTTTTTCCCTTACCCGATTCAGTGCCTTCTTCAGCACAATTCACATCCTCATCATCGCTCAACGAGGCCTTTGCCATCTCGACCCTATTATACTCTAGAAACGAGACTCTTTGATCAGGGTCGCGACAGTTTCCTATCCTCGGATTAAAGGCGTCATGGGGTTGAGTAGGGCCCATGGAAGACTGGTAGACATGTGGGTTTTGCGGGAGTGGGTGAGCTTGCATCGATCCCTGAGAATCCAGAAAACCATACGAAGCGCTCTGCACCATATTAGCACCCGATTGTGATTTCCCTCCTTCCATTATTGATCACTTGGACACGGCCTCATAAACCCTCAAAAAACAACACAGATTAATTAAAATCCACTGAGCCCTTCATTTGAATCCCTAACTAGTGCAACACAAATTCAACAAAAACCCAATTGCCAGAAGCTAAATGGCAACCTATGGGGGCAAATTTCAACCCCAAAAACCCAACCGTGAGCGCACGATGATCATCGAAAATCAGAGCAACCCAAAATAAGTAAATAAAAATCCCAAATCAAACAACAAACTCGAACGAAACACGGATTAAACCCGAAAACTCGCGTTCAATATCGGATTCCAAATCGAATTTTCTGATGTAAAGGCGTAGATTAACTTATCTGAGATCGAATTCGATAAAGTTTCTTCGGCGTTCGATCTCCCTCCCTCTCTCTCTCTCTCTCTCTCTCTCTCTCTCGGTGGAAGGAAGGGTTTGAGAAGCCGGCGCTCGTATTTACCTGCTTTTGGGGCCACAGGGCAGGGTCGCACGACTAGAAAAACAGAGGTTTGGTGGAGCGGAATGAATGGGTCGGGTCGGGTCCATATCTAATCTCAACTTTCACAATTCACACCCGTGATGGTGACCCGTCTTGACGGTCTCGTCTTCGAAGAGTGTGGCATACACACGCTCCACACTTCCTACATCAACATCAGTCCAATCCAATCACTTGGTGCCCTTTATTTTAGTCTATTTTGCTCCGAAGAGAGACCTTAGTTGAAGTTTAATGACAGTTATTTTATTTGTAATGCATCTAAATAGTCACATAAATATTATACTTATTATTAGAGCGCATCTTGGAGGAATATTGGATCCGGCTTTCTGCCATTAATGATTAATGTAAAAACGTACCACTTTAATATCGCACGCAATAATAGCTAAAAGTATTACATGGCATAATATTTGTAATTTGGAGTATTTGATTTATTTTTAACCGTGTCAGTTAGATTTTCCTTAATAAATCAAATAAAAATTTAATCTATTCAAAAAAAATATTTGGTGATATAAATTAAAAGTATACCTCCGGATATTACATGGAAAAACAATTTCTAATGTTCATTATTACATTTCAAGCTTATTATTTAAAATTATTATTATAATATTAGTTTTAGGGTCTACCTTGCCTTCTTGTTGGGTAAAACAGTCACTTGAGGCCTCAAATTTAAAGTGCCTCCAAAGCTCCAAAAAAATACTAGTTTCTTCTTCATCTCCTTTGTTAGTTGGTGACATTATGTGACTGCGTTGTCTGTCATGATCCCACCAAAGTCACTTGTCATTGAAAAGAAACCTAAAGAAGACAATTAGCCAACGTAGGAGCCCATATATGGGCTTGTACTTAACTTAAATTATTTATCTTACGTTGTAAAATAAGATTTTAAATTTTTTTAATTGAATGTCATTATGCTAGAGCTCTCTTTTTCTACAAGTAGTTGATTACAAGACTATGATTTTACCCACACGTTTGATCAAGAGGAGATGATCAGCGAGTTGTTGGAATCAGTATTAGTGGATCGCATAAACAGATTTAGGTTAGGAAACCGATGCGACTATATTGGTGTTGGAGACTGCTACGCCACAAGCTCACAACATCGTTAGTCTATTGTTCATTTTCTATCTTCTTTTTGAATTGTTTTTTATTTTGTTCGTCAATCTTGATACAAAGGTAGGACCATTTGTTTTTACAAAACGGAATAGGCCTTAAGAGTTATTTTGGATTGTCATACTTGAGGTCAACTATTGCTTTTACTATACTTTAGTTTGTTATTCTATGATGAGTGTGAATTACATTTATATATTAATTAAGATCTAATATTTGTATTGGGTTTTTGACCCTAGACTTGTATTGTTGTATTATTTTTATTATACTTTGGTTTGGAATAGCGAATATGTTCTTATTGTGCATGTGTATGGGTATATTGAACAATACCATATATGTAGATCTTTTCATTGCTAGTTACTAATCACTTGGTCATACGGGTGTGAGCATGAAAAACTATTATCTGACTTCAATATATGATTCAAGATTTGAGATGCATCAAATAACTTATTTAAGATAATTTTAAAAAGAAATGAAAAAGCAGCAAGCTAAAATGATAGGTGAGCCAATTAAAAAACATTGGCACATGTTGAACCAATCTGCTATTGCTTAACTCATACCAAAACAATCGCTTAATTATCAACTTATAAGACTTTAAACACTTCAAAGCTAACATGTTCGTCAAACTTTAAGTTAGTCAATTTTGACTATGACACCTCAACTAATTTTACTAGCTTAATTAGGATCAAAACATCAAAAAAGACATTCCAATATCATATCAAGTTGGCTGAAGAAATCTTCTGTTTTATATAATAGGGGACATTCCATAGGCAAATGCCAATAATGCATCTAGTCTAATGTCCAAAATGTTCAAAATGAATTAATTCACTCAATTATATCACTACTTGCAGATGAGCAACATATCATCATATAAACCAATATAACCATATTTTTTACGACCACAATATGTCTACCATCCATCAAAACTGCACTGCAGAATTGTCTTCCGGTTCAATATAACGTCAATAACTCCGGCAGTTTCACCAACAAGCAATTCCAACAAACATATTAAAATCACATTCAACATCAAAAAGGTCAAAGCTCGATCGGATCAAAATAATTTATTACCAGTTTTAAAATTGCTAGACCTGTAATAAAAAACAGATTATTGTCATTGTCGAAAAAGCACAATTCAATGAGAAATATTTCATACCAAAAAAACAAATTGGTCAAAACATGACAAATCATAAACCTCACTAAAAAAAGTGTGCTAACGCCTAATGATATACATTCAAGTACGTATGATAATAAATTAACGAAATTATTCTCACTATTGAAACGCAATGTACGTAGTATCGATCGATAATCATGTTAATTTGAATATTAAATTGTTTTCCTCCTACAGAATTTGTTTGACACGTGAGGGGGAAAAAACTTATATCCAATTTACGTATATGGTAAAAATAGATTATTGAGAAAGAAATAATATTGTGGACACAAATTCCAGCCATTTTCTAATTAAGTAAAATTAATTATTCCGTGGTCATTGTCAATTTTTTTTTAATGTTATTCAAAATAGTTGTCTTTTTTTTTTAATAATATTTTAAAAAACAATATTTTAAAAATATTTTAATTTGAAAATACCCGGTTTACCCTTGTCCCACTGTATCCCAATTTTTTTTTTTTAAATTTAAAACGGATTCGATCACCCAATAATGTGTATCCCAACTGTAATCTTGCATGCGAATTAATGCAAAAAGCACGAATTATATAATTAATTGATTGAAGGTGCAAGTCAAATCGAAAGTTAAGGCGTGATCGATGTCGCGTTAATTGGTCGTCAAAAATCAAATTGCTTCAGCATCTCCCGATTGAAATTTTTTATAAAAAATGGGACCCACAATGGGCAGCTGGCCAGTTTTGGTAATTGTCTTACGAGTTAGGTCCCATTAATTAATACTTTAATAGTCATTGGCAATTCCGGCGCACGTTATGGCAAACTCGAAGCAAAAACGCTCCATTAATTCAGCGCACGTTAAGCAAGGCCGGTCCGATCGACTTCCACGGCAAAAAGGATTCTCTACCATCAGGCATAAATCAATGAGAACAGAACAAGCTCCCCATCAAAAAGCAAAGGGCATCATCAGGCATCGTCACATGCATAAACATATTGTCTTATATATATAAATAATCACACAATCAGTTGTTCACACGTACGACACAATCTTGTAAATCATGCACATATCATTGCATGCATGGTATATACATCGCATTCGCACATATTGCTCGTGTTCATCATGATGCTATTCATTCATATATGTCGTTCAAAGGACCCCCTACGATATATATATATATATATATATATATATATATATATATATGGTCCCAACTACTAAAAGAAGTGTGAAGCAAGCAATATCTCACAAGTCCAAAAAAGTAGATTTTTTTTGCTCCCAGTCAGTTGTGTCTGTGAAGCTCAATTTCAGTCTTTAATTTGATCATATAGTCGGATGGGGATCCAACCACAATCAACTCTTAGATAACCGATATATATATATATATACATGTTTATGCTCAGTTTATATATCCCAGATTATGGCAGGGATCGGACCTCAGTTGTTCAAGTTTATGTTCAGTTTTACCGCAGGAATCAGTTCTTCAATTTGATTTTTAATCCGAATAGTTAGAAAATTTTAGATCATAATTGTTTACGATATATTTTTTATTTTCGTTTTTAAAATATAATAATTCTTTTAGTAAAAAAAATAAATTTTAAAATAAAAAAATATTTTCATTCTAGTTTTTTCGATTCAGTTTTTCTCTTCACAAACATTGGGATTCGCTTTTTCAAGTCCAGTATTAGCGTATCACTCCAAACAGCACAGAAATTTGTATGTTAAATTCGTTTTGACAGTTAGCTAGAACATGTTCATATTTTTTTTTATTTTTGTTTTCTATAGTAGTTATTTTCAACTAAGAAATAAAAAAAACTAAAAATATTATTTTCAAATCTCTTAAAATAAAAATAATATTTTATTATTTTTAATTCTTAGTTTTTAAAATTAAAAATAATAATTAAATTTTAAAAACGAAAAACAAAAAAAACAAACAAAATTTGCTTTTCAAGTTCAACGATCAAAAATTTAATCCATTTCACTCCCAAACATTTTTGGGAATTTAATTTACTCCCTCTTTGTTGACTATTTGGGAAAATTGTGGGCAATTTCATTAATTTGCCATGTCATTGCCTGCGCGCGGAGCCACTCTCTCAAACAGCGGCCAACGGGCGTCGCTGTCGACACGACGACGTGTATATAATGCTTTCGGCTAGAACTCCTGCGGCCTCAAACGTGTGTGAGAGGCCCACGCGGCCACGCCCATCAAACGAGCCCATTATTATTTAGCATATCGACGTAATTGGCCGTTCCATTTTTTTTTCATATTTTATAAACACGATGTTGGCATGTTGCTACCCCATCAATCAAAATGAATAATTTAACCAAAGTAATGACGATAGCTGAATAACTTTTTAAGACTCCGATGACTTTTGTAAAATAATTATAAATGTAATACTTTTTACAGAAACAGAACGAGAGTCCTATTTAGGGAGTCATGACTCTCTTACTTTAAAAAAACCAATGGGTGGTTAGTGCAAGAGTATATGGGTGACTCACATATTTTAGAAGACTGCTTGACACCCTTCTATCATTTTGATAGGACAATATCTTACGGAACCATAACTTTGTGAACAATTCAGTGAACATGATATTGGTAGTCCAATTAGCCTCACTTAAGATAATATTCTAGTTCCGCTCCCTCGCTAGTACACACTTAATATATGATAGTATTTTATTGATTTTTAATCAAATGATTAACTATTAAAATGTTATGTGCACAAAAGCATATACAAAACGGAACTTACAAATATACTTTCTGTGTCGATTACTTATGCATGCCAACCTATAAAATGTGGAAATAGATGAGCAAAAAATGAATGAGAAAAGATAAACTTATGTGCTCAATGTTGTGATTTATGAGTGGTAAAGGAAAGCGTGACATGTTTGATCATTTAAATTAATAGTTGAACAAAAATTTTCATAAAATATACCAATTGAGTTAGTTGGAAAATAATTAAAATACATATAAGCTTTGGTCTTAGACAGTGTTTGCAATTACCCGATAGGATAATATATTATTGGTTGAGAGATAGTGATATTGATACACATTTGATTGCACTAATACTTGTTTATTCTAATTATGTTTCATAAATTTAGATAAAAAGATTATTAAAAAATATTAGGCTACAACTTTTGATTGACTTTATAATGTCTAGTTAAGTTAAATGAAATTTTGAATCAAATTCTACTACTACTATACTCGTAACTTTCTTAACCTTCAAGTCTATGCATGTAAGCCTTATATGTGCATCTTTCTTGTTATTGGATTAACTTTAAATTTTTCTAAAACATAGAAGATAGTATCATGAAATGAGACGACGTTGAATTTTTCATTATTTTAATTATATATATATTTAAATAATACATAGTGACATATTTTATTATATCAAATCTAATGATTCATGTTTGAGAAATTATATCATACAATACGAAATATGAATATGAAATGACACAATAAAAAATTATAAAAGAAGTATATGGTTTAGATCCATGATTCAACAATGTTATATTCATTTTTTCCTACAATAATAATTATAGTACTGTTTTAGTCATTATTACAATATTTTACTATATCGGATCTAAGAACATGAGTTTGACATGATCAAGCTTTCTTTATAATTTAGGAAAAAATATACAATTTTATAAAAAAACCATCAAGTTCTCTAAAACAAGATACAAGGAAAGGAAATAAATAATATTATTATATTTATAAACTTTTGATTGATTGAAATAATTGAAAGGGAGAGAGAAAAAATAATAATAATAAATTAATGAATGAATATAGATAGAAATAAAAAATAAAATATTTGATGTTTTAAAAAATAAATAATTTTTTAAGGGATATATATACATATATCATTTATTAAAAATTATATTTAAAAAACTATATTATGCAATAAATGAAAAAAAAAGCAAAAACAGATAATAAATGGAAAATCCTGCAAATAGAATTTCGCATAATAAATGAGTAAACTTTTATTGGCCTTGACGAGGAAATACGGCGCTGACTGAATACTAATTTATAAAAATAATATCGTGTTTCGGCTGCGTTCATTAACCAACACCTCACGCCTAATTATCGCATCACTGCCTTCCTTCCTCCTCCTCGTCCTCGTTTCTCTGTCTCCGCCCCCCGTCACTTTTATTGCCCAGACAATTTTATCTCTGTTGATTCCAACCAAAAAAAAAAAAAAAACAATAACATAGGAGACAATTTTATCGTTGCTACGATGTCCATTTCCAGATTCTCCAAACGTTCCCGGATTGTTTTCTGAATTAATCACGGTATTTATAGTATTTACTTGCTCGGTTTTTCAATCCGATTTACGTTCGAGGTTGGGCTGTGACGATTTTTTTTCAATCTCAATGGATTCGTTTGCGATTCCTAGCGTATTTCACTCTCACAAGCACTCATGGATTCGTAGTTGAACCGAGCACGCAAGTTTTATGTTTCTTCTGGTGCTTCCACATACACGAAGATCGTGGTTTATACTTTGTAGATTAGCTTCTGAAATTGAAATATTAATTTTCCTTGTTGTTATTTAATATTATCTGATTATTGATTTTCCTATTCTCGTGTTTTAGTATATTTTTGGGTTTCTATGCTTGGAGCACCGAATTCTCATATTTCTAAGGCTTATTTAAAATTTCAAAAGGGGTTGTTTTCAAGTCTCTTTATTGGTTGTTTGGTGATGATCAGTATTAGTTTTTCCCCAATAGTTGTTTATAATTCTATATTGGGGGAATGAATTGAAAATTTGAAATAGCTAACCACTACGATTCATTAACTCGGTACACCCCTCTCCCCGCTTATTTGTTTATGATCAGAGGTAGCTCGTAGCTATGGATTAAAAGGTCAAAGGGTTGTTGCGATGCTTGTTGGGTGATGGCATCAATTTGGAAATTTGGGTTTCAGAAATAAATTAATTTACTCACAGAACTTCATTGAAATATCTTATAGTTTATTTTCTTTCGAACTATACTTCCTCGGCTCGAGACTTGAAATATCTTTTCTCCATATTTCTCAGTTTGGGAAATGTTAATTCAAATTTTATATATTAGGTTGGTTTCATGAATACGTTGAGTCTGTTTTGTTTCTTCCCACTGGCCAGTACTGAAGTATCATTTGCCAAATCTTATTGATAGTGTTTCAGATTGTATAGCTTTCTTTAACTTTTGTTCTATGGCATTGTTTTGTCCTTTTTGATAGTTTAGTTTAGTTTAGTTTTTTTTTTTGAGTATCCTATAAAACATTTGTCTGTAAAGTGAAGAACTGGGCTTGTACTTTCATCATTGTTAATGATTATGTGCTCGTGGGGTGCTTCTGAATGGCTATGGTATAACAATAAAATGCACCTCAATGCATATCAATCAACACACTTTTGTCAATATTTTGTAAATATCAGTTTCAATTATGAGATGAATTAGAAACATCTTATTTGGGTGGCAATTTAAAGTTTTGCAGGAATTTCATATTTCTCTATGGGAATGTCATAATATTTATTTTTTTCATTCCACACATATTTTCCAAAAATAGGTTGGGTAGTTTTATTGCACAGTAGGGTAAAATGCAATTGACATAACTAAACATTAGCAAAAATTTTGGTAACCCAATGAAACTTTACAGCATGCATAAGCATTAATAATTTTATTAGTTTTGTTTGCTTGTTTTGTTATGTATTTGTTTTATTGATATCGATAGTGTGCTGTATCAATCATATTTAGAATAATTCTGAAGCTCTTACATGTTCTGAAAATCCTAGAGGTCGTTGCCATTTTCCTTGGAATGGTGGTCTGCGTACAATCATACAATTTTTTTGATAATTGCTGCTTTCAAAATTTATTATTTCGAGTAGCTTATGAACTCCTAGCCAAATTTGGAACTACTTGATCCTTTAAATCCTCTTATTTCTCTACTCTCTTATATTAAGATTTGAGAATTCACATTATTCAACTGCAATAATTCCTTGAAACTCCTTTGTCTTTTTAGATTTGGTATTTTTTAATGCTCAGAGTTGTAAACTATATGGGTTTGGTTTTGTTATTTCCAATCTTCATCTTCCTCTTTAACTGCCATAACTGGTAATGTTATGATGATTTCCTATGATATTGAATTCTGTTGAATTATATCATTTCTTTTATTTGTTCAGCTGGCTGATAAAACAACCAAATTATATTTTTTTAATTTCAAATATTATTTGTACTCATAAATAGATTATGATTTATTTGCAATTAATATCTATTGTTCTTTTCATTTCATAGGGTTAATGAAGCAACAGAATCTTTCAGCAACTGGCACGCATCACTCCACAGATCCTTTCATTAAAGGATTTTATCCCCGAAATGTGATAAGATATTCTTGGACCTAACCTTCTGTTGTCAGATTTGAAACTGTCAGCATCAAATTATATTAAGAATGGACAGGTCTGACACTTCAGGATTTGTAAGTGGTGGATGTGGAGTTTTTTATGTAGTTCTTATGTGTACTCATGCCTAGTTCCCATCGCTGAAGATTTCTGTTACTCGGGCCCTATTCTTTCTCATTGCATTGTGCATTATCTACGTAATGGATATCAATCAAAAGGGTGTATTGTACACTGAAACTTGTGAAGTCACAAACAATGGTCAAGTTGGTGACACCACTTTATGCTTATATGGCTTTGTTGACGAGGAAAGCAACATGACAAGGTTCAAGAACAGTAGAAGCAATCTTAGCATTATATCTTCTGAAGCTCCCGAGGATAGCTGCAGATTGATGCTTGGATTGGGCCCAACACCTACTACGTACGCTGGTAACTACTATGAGTTCAGGTTTAACAAAAGCAAGAGCTCATCATCTCCTGTAATACAGAAAGGGATATTATCCGAGTCCAAATCCATCCTACAACTTGGCCTCCCTAGAGCTACTGAGTCAGACATATCTGTGCCAAAAGGTTCACCTTCAATTTTAACTGATATGAACATGCCCGAATGCCATCTCCCAAACGAAGTTTTTGAGGATAGTAGACTTCTGTTTCCTGTTGTTGACGAGGGTTCTACCTCAGCCAAAAAGTCTGGCAGCTGTATGCCATCATTTATTGCCGGTCCAAACGTGAATAGTGGGAAAACTTGGTTGCCTTCCCAAGAAGTTCTAGACGTAAGGACTGAATCAGACTGTCTTTATCCTCACATGAGCCCTGAAACTTCTGTTGCCACAGAATACTCGACTGGCATTGTCTTTGAGCCAGTTGCTTCTGTTACATCTTTGGACCACAGAATTAACAATCCCAAGAAATGTAAGTTTGGGGGTTGCACAAAGGGGGCTCGTGGGTCATCAGGTTTCTGTGTTGGTCATGGGGGTGGACAGAGATGTCAGAAGCTGGGATGCAGTAAGGGAGCTGAGAGTCGTACTGCTTATTGTAAGTCCCACGGTGGAGGGAGGAGGTGTGACCAGTTGGGGTGCACTAAGAGTGCCGAGGGGAAGACTGACTACTGCATAGCACATGGTGGTGGTCGACGCTGTGGCTTTGAGGGTGGTTGTACTAAGGCTGCACGAGGTAGATCTGGGCTCTGCATCAAGCACGGAGGGGGTAAGAGGTGTACAGTGGAAGGCTGCACCCGCAGTGCAGAGGGTCAAGCAGGCCTGTGCATCTCTCATGGAGGTGGCCGCCGCTGCAAATACGAGGGATGTACTAAGGGTGCTCAGGGAAGCACCATGTTCTGCAAGGCCCATGGTGGCGGGAAGCGATGCGTCTTTGTGGGTTGTACAAAAGGTGCTGAGGGAAGCACACCGTTTTGTAAGGCCCATGGTGGCGGGAAGCGCTGCCTCTATGATGGTGGTGGGATATGTCCCAAAAGTGTTCATGGAGGAACAAGTTTTTGTGTTGCCCATGGGGGTGGAAAAAGGTGTGTTGTGGCGGGCTGCACTAAAAGTGCGCGTGGCCGCACAGATTACTGTGTTAGGCATGGGGGAGGGAAGAGGTGCCGGTTTGAAAACTGTGGGAAGAGCGCCCAAGGTAGCACAGATTTCTGCAAGGCCCATGGTGGGGGGAAACGGTGTGATTGGGGCGACAGCAAGTGCGCAAAATTTGCGAGGGGAAAGAGCGGGCTCTGTGCTGCACACACAACCATGGTTCAGGAGCGGGGGACAAACAATCGAGGAGGTGTGTTCGGACCAGGACTCTTCCATGGGCTATTTTCTGCTGCTTCCACTGTTGAGAGCACCTTTGACAACAATTATTCTTCCTCAGGCGTCAGTGCATTCTCGGACTCTGTTGATTCCCATTCCCTTGAATACCCAGCCAAACAGCGACGTCTTATTTCAGCTCAGGTCTTGACTCTATCAATGAAGTCCCAAAAGCCATCTGAATCAGGGCTTCTGGGTACTGAGAATCAAGTGGGAGGAACCAGTGGTTGCGGTGACAATGGCATGATTGGTGGTGGCCCTAGGAGGAGCCTCCACTCTCTGATTCCCGAGGGTCGAGTTCACGACGGGGGTCTGATGTCATTGTTTGGTGGGAATCTCAGCAATGCAATTGATGGGATTTAAATTGATGAACCGCCTAGTTGGTCGCATCAACTTGGTAAACTTGTAGAGTTTTTTTTTTTTATGTTGATGCAGTGTGTAATGTTTCTGTTATCTGTTGGATGAATTTGATATGTAGTTTGTTCCGATTGTTGGTGTTTTGATCTGAATGTACAGTGGGCGTGGGTTTATAGACACAATTTGCAGGAATTACAAGGCCTTGTTGGCAATGTTGATTTGTCTGTCTCAATGGAACTGGTTCCACATTCATATAGTGGATGAGTATTTTATGTACCGTAAATAAAAGTTTGGCACGGTTTTGAAGCTTCCAGGCTAAATTATACTGGTTCCCTAAGTTATATTATAATTTTATCCGTCGGGTCACACAATGTGTGTTGAGCTAAAATTTTATTTAGGCCGTACTCTTTTTAATTATTTTTTTTTTCAAAAATAGTGTGTTGAGCTATTATTCTTTTTTAAAATGTATGTTTTGTGAGCTAGTTAAAGTTGAGCCAAGAGTCATTCTTACAAAATTTAATCACTTTATTTTTTATAACCCAAAATAACGTTTTTTTAAATTTATTAATTATTTTAAAAAAATATTAATTTTAAAATGATTTGTTATATTTTAAAATAAAAGTGATCGCATCGCATGCCATTATTTTATTTCAATAATAAGCTTTTGGTTATCACACGAATGCAGGATGCTGTGAACTCTAGTTTGCTTCAATTATCTACGAGGTTGGAATAACTTTATTTTATTAACAAAATTAAAAAGTGTAGGGACGGTGGGACCCTTAGGGATTTGTAACCTGGCCGCTGTCACTGTATACAAACCCAAATCAAGAAGCGAAACAGAGTTCGGCTCTCTCTATCTCCTTTCTGTTGCTGGCTCTGTTCTGTTCTTTCATCTTCTTCGATCAGTGAAGTCCCTAAACCTAAACCGAGGATTATTTTCAGGACTCCAGACAGAGACAGACAGACAGAGAGAGAGAGAACAAAGGCGATTCGCAGAGGGACCTATTGCTTCTTGAAGCTTCGATTTCTCTTCTTGCTCCATTTCTGCATTGTCTTTTCGATTCGAAAGAAGCTTCATACGTTTTCTGAGGTACGCAAACACTTGAATTTTCAAATTTACACTTCCAGTCTCTGTTTATTTGTACTCGATAATCGACATATAGGTTGAAATTCAAAAATCATTGTCGTTCTTCGCGTATTTTTGCATTCCATACTGTTTAGCTTCGACTTTGATTGCTGCTTTAAGGCTTAAATCTTTTAATTCTGCTAATTTCTGTTTCTATCAATGATTTCATCGCCAAAGATTCGATAGGAGAGGATGAAAGTTAGTTCACCGCTTTCTTGTTCATCGTGATCGGATCAAAATGTTGCGTTCGAATTTCAAACGATCGAGCTTTCGATTATTTGCTCTCTGCGCGAATCTCTCTCCGCTTCCTTCGTTTCTGTGATCGCTCGAGTCTGAAACTCAATTTCTAGTCTCCGTTTCTTTCCTGTTTCTTTGCCAGATGTTAAATTTTAGAGTAGAACGTAAAATCGCAGAGTAGGCGGGAATTGTGTAATTCTTCAGTTTCTGTTTAAACTTCGTCTTCTAACGAGGCGAAGGAGCGGTTCGAGCTTGCGATTCAACGACTGTAACAGTTTCAGTTTCGTTCTTGCGATTTGCAGACTTTTTTGCGTCATGGACGGCTTTTACAGTAACAGCAATCCACGGATTCAAAGGCTCAACGCCATTAACGGCAACGCTCCGTCCATCCACGCCAGCACTGAGCCTTTGTTCTTCGCCGCCAACGGCCGTGGCTACATCGACCCCTACGCCTCTGATAACATGGAGTCCACGCTGATGAGGTACCTGCGCTCCGGTTCTCCGTCGGACGGAATGTTCACCAGCATAGAAAATCCGGTGCAACATCCTCACCTGATGGGATCCGGAGGTTTCTCCTCGCGGTCGCCGGCGCCGCTGTCGGCGATGGAGAACATGGTGGCTCCGATGGCGAGATCGCTGCAGTCTTCGGTGTTCCGAGCGCCGGTAAAGGTGGAAGAGGATGTGCTCGTGATGGATGAATCTCCGCTAGGAAGGATGAGATCGTCGCTTCTGTCAGATTCCGGTGGTGTGTCGCCGTCTTCTGGACACAATTCTTACAAGACGGAGATGTGCCGCGCATGGGAGGACATCGGCAACTGCCGTTACGCGAACAAGTGCCAGGTGAACCGCCATCATCATCCCTCTCCCTATCCCTTTTCCTAGCTCTCATATTTTCAATGCAATGTTACAAAATTATTTCATATGCTACGGAGGATTGGGAACATTTTTCAGGCTATGCAACAACTAGAGAACAACGTTGGAAACAGAAATGTTGTCCCTGGAAATTGAAACATTCAAGAGTTTGCACTTATAGTTAGTAGTGAAACAAATTTGAGTTGTTTTTGAAATTATATCATATTGTATAGTGGATTGGGAACATTTTGCAGGTTATGCAGCAGGTAGAGAACAACTTAAGAAAGAGAAGTGTTGTACTTTGTAGTGAGTTGTGAAACAAAACTTGAGTTGTGTTAGAAAATTATGTCATATGGTATAGAGGATTGGGAACATTTTTCAGGCTATACGACAATTAGAGAGCAACTTTGGAAACATATGTTGTCCCAGGGAATTGAACAATTCAAGAGTTTGTACTTTGTAGTGAGTTGTGAAACAAAACTTGAGTGGTTCTTGGGTTCACTGAGTTCAGTTTTAGGATTGGATATCTGGCACCACTATGGGAACTTTGACAAGGTGATCATCATAATTGACATAGAAAATAAGGCACAATAATTTAGTAACAATGCCCTCAAGATATATGTTTCCTTCAATTCTAACAATGATTCGCATATTTACTGATAAGAAGAAAACACCAACTCCACATCTTCAACATCGAGGTCCAATAACAATATCTTTACCCGTGGGTGTTTAATTGACAGTTCAAGAAGAAAGCATTTCTTTCTTCTGATCAGTTTTTCTTAATGCTTAAGTAGTCTCAACTGTCCAGCACTTGAGGTTGACAGTTTTTTCTGATTCATTTCATGCATTCTATTTTTGAGCGTAGTTTGCACATGGAAAAGAAGAGCTGCGTCCAACTCGTTTCCTCAGCAAGAACAAACCTGAGGTAAACACTTAGGCTATACCCTTCGTTCATTATCATCAAGAAACAGGCAGTGTAAACGAAATGAGGAGGAAAACCCTTAGATGAACACAATATTGAGGTTTGTAATTGTTGTCTTTAGAGTGTTTGAAAAAAATTCAGTTATTAAGTATGTCTTTTAAGTCTTGGAAGTTTGAGAGTTACAGATGGAGTCTGTGATTGAGGGATACTGTAGGCTTACTTGTAACACTTAAAAAATATTTTCTTCCACTTACTTCAGTATTATCTCTGCTCCGCCGATTGCTCAAGTCATTTTTGTACTGTGCTTGTGTTTGCGTTTTGTAGGAACTGCTGTGTAAAGCCTACCACAGAACAGGATATTGTCCCAACGGCTCAAAGTGCCGCTTTTTCCATCGAACCAGTGCACCTACCGCAGCAGCAGAATTAACCCCATTTGACACCACCACAACCCTCACCACTTCTACTTCTCTGGCACATCAAAAGCTCAACATTTACAACAGCAGCAACAACAACCAAGGCAATACAGTCACAGCAACCGGAGACTGGTTGCCTCAGGATGATGGCATTCCACTTAAGTTATCCTCATCATCTTCTTCTTCCAGTTCATGGACTCATGAAAAGCAGCATACCAGAAAAGATGTTGATGCCTTCAT
This sequence comes from Taxillus chinensis, assembly GCA_023512835.1. NCBI lineage: Eukaryota > Viridiplantae > Streptophyta > Magnoliopsida > Santalales > Loranthaceae > Taxillus > Taxillus chinensis. Next base: position 47,250,921 of record CM042088.1, on the reverse strand, counting down.
AAATGGCGTTCTCTATGGAACCTCAGCTGCTAGAAGGAAGAGGCTGCTGGTGTTCTCCCAAATCTGCCCCTATGATGAGTGAACCTCTTTCCTTTTCTCCAAACACAGTACATGATTTCCCTCAGCATTGGCCACGGTAGAAGCTACCATTCCGACCTCTTGATCAATTAATCTAGAAAAGAACAATATAAAGAACCAATCCTCGTCCTGCCGTGGGAGCTTTAGATCTATGACCCATTTTCCCAATTTGCTCCCCACGGCCTCTCTTTCCGTGTAGTATAGTACGTAAGTGCGACACATTCCCATATACGGCATTGCTGCCTAGCTTATACATGTCATGATGGCCACCATATAGGTTCAATGAATGCCATATAAATCCGTGATTGTTACAGAGTGCTTTCTAGCTTCTCTCTGTGTCTCTCCACCTTAGCTACCTCTATAACGTGATCACCAAATTTATTTTATTCCTATGTGCATACAGAAATGTAATCAGATGCTAAAGCTTTCTAGTGTGTTGGAATACTCGTTATTGCAGTTTGTAAAATGTAACGGAAATGTCTACCTTTGAATTGAAACCATTTCCAACTGTAAATCTGCAAACATTTGCTGTGATCCAACCGAACATCTCCATTCATAGCTCCCAATACCCATTAGCACACAACTTAATATCTGCATGGAGATAAAAAGAACCAGAAACCAGCTTCTCACGTAACCGATCCTACATTTCTAAAAAAGAAATGCAGCTGACCAAGATTCCTGAATCCAAGGCTCAACTTCTTCCAGCAATCTTGAGCAAAAGAGAAACTATATAAATGGAAGCCTACAAATGCCAGCCAGTTTGAAAATTATAATTTTTTTTTTTCAAATTCTGAACTACTATGCCGGAATAATTATGATTTGAAAAAAAATGTGAGGAGTCAAAAACTGTATTGCTGCATTAAACCCTAATTTTATATATACTGCAGAAATTTTATTTTGCCGGTATACCAGAGATTTGAACTCAATAAAGTCTACTCAAGGGAATGCAGGATTGATTCAAGTTACAGGTCACACCATTTGATATACTAGGAACCCCAGCACTGCCTACTACGGTTCTATGACTCCATCACTTCTTCAGTTACCAAAACCAAAAGACAAAAACATACACAGGCCCATATTTGGAAGTGTCCAGTTTTTTAATGGCCCCCTCAAGTTTTCTTTTTGCACATGTAGTTATGGTAGCCAAGCCGTGGACCAGGCCTCTTATCTCTTCACGACAATCCTTTTATTGGGCTTTCTTCCTTTTATTGGGCTTTTTCCACCAGTGTTAATGATTTTTTTTCGATAAAATAATGTTGAAACTATTTTCTTCCCCTTTGAAGTAAATCACGCTATCCAACTATTTTTTTTGGATTTTTTTTAATGTGCCCAAATTATGTGTGCTAGTTATAAGATAAGATATGGTATAGAGGATAATATTTTTGATAAAAATTGTTTGGTGCAATTTTTTTTCAAGCTTTAACAGAGAGATTCAAGGAACAGTATTTACATATTACACTAGTTTATTGAGTAGTGTAATTCTAACCAAACACAACCAAACCACAATGGCAAGATTGGTTGGCCAAACGGCCCAAACCCAAACGACCTAATGTCCGTATGAAAAATGATCAAGTCTATAAATTACAAAGTAAAGGTAATTGTTAAACAACAAGAGTTATATGCACTTAAAAAGTTAATAATATTAGTCTTTTCTCGATTTTTTTTTTGAAGTAAATAGGAAAACTCAGCTGACGATCAACCAATCAGATGACGTTGCTACCAGATGAGATGAGCCACTCCCGTGGAACTTTCTTGACCCTTTCTTTACCTTAATTTAGAATGAAAATAGTCACGGTAAAAATAAAAAAAATAAAATAAAATAAGGAAGAAATAGTACGCTACACGGTTTGTGCGTCAGCGCATAGCAACCGTACAATTCGACGGAAGCACGGAGAATCCAATGGCTTCCTATCATCATAGCAAAACGTGGCACCATCGTATCCGCCCTGCGTAATTTTTAATTTCCCAGAAAGGAAGAAAGGAGAAATCTCGATTTCCCAAAATAGCCCTCCGCGCACCCCCACCCAGTCGCTTCATTTTTTCAAGTCGCATTGAGTGCTGTTTCAACCATAAATGTTTAAAAAGAAGGGAAATTAAGAGATAAAGAAAATGACTTTTACCAAATCAGTTGAAAAACTGACTACTTTTACCGTCGCAGTAAATTCCGATTTTTCAACGGGACGCGACAACCGAAAGGCTCCTCGATGTTTGATAAAAGAGTTCCCTAATCCCTTACGCGGCGAAGGGCCTTTTCGTCCGATGGCGGCCTGAGGCGAAATCACGAGCCACTCCCTGTTCATTTAGTCATTTAGTCCGATGACTCACGAGCCATTTTAATCGGTTCCGGAATTTGTAAAACGATAATGCATTTATGTTTTTTTTTTTTAAAGTTTACTAGGTGTCACGTGTTTTAAACACCTGGGCTGTTCTATTTATTGTTTTTTATATTATGAATATTCACTTGTATGATTTTTTTACTGTAATATTTAATAAATTTATCTATAATTTCTATATTTTTTTAAAAATAATATGCGTGTAGATGGAAAGAGTTGTTTTTGCGTTTTTTAAATCCCCCCTGTTTACCTATAAGTTTGCTTTTTTCCCTTTTGCTTTTATATTGTATTTGTAGTATGTATTTTATTTATTCATTTTAAAGTATATTTAAATAAATATGAGATTAAATGACCTTTGAAACCATCTCCATCACGTATAATGTTTTTTTTTTTATAATTTGAGTATAAATTTTAGAATCTTAATAAAAATGGCTTTCGGTTATACAAAATGAAATTTGAAAATTATTGTTTTTATATAAAAATGGCTTTCGTAAAATAAGTTTTCATATTTATAGATTAACGTACGGTTTATTTTTCAAATTATTTTTTATAATTGTTTTACGTATTTCTTGATCCGCGCGTGGACATTTGAGTGATTGTGATAAATAAAAGATACAAAATATTAAAATATATTTGTAAAAAATAGAGATATGAATGAAAAATGGTATATAATAGGTTTTTAAAAATAAAAAATAAAAAAATGATAAAGAATAATATCCTTATCCTGTACATTCCTCAAAACAATGATGAAAACTTAAAGCTAGACATGAATGCCCTGATCATTAATAAATTAAATATGAAATTGCAAAGTTTATCATAAAAATTATATCGATATGCATATATATATTATTTTAAAATTTAAATTCGATCTCATATTAGTCAAAAGTCAAGACTACTGATTACTATATATTGAGTCTAAGTCAAGCATATTAAAAATATTAGAAGTAACACACACCCATAAGATACTTAACAAAATATATGATATAATGTTGTATTTACTATATAACACTGAAAAAGCAATGAGAACATTTTGTTTTTATTAAAACTTGAGATTGTAGAAATTAACATACTTTAAATAATGGTGAAATAATAATATTTATCACAACATTGATATTGTATTTTTTGTGAATTTTTAAATTTAAAAATGAAAGAAACAGAGACGATAAAGAACACAGACTAAGAAGAGAAGATGAGTCGTAAAAGCGTTAGTTTTATTGAATGAGATTTATCTCTTTATATACAAAGTTGAGATAATGCCACGTCATCAAATGATAACAGTGTTTGTTAAACTCAACTGAATATCTAATTATACTAAGCCACGTTTCAGTCAACTGGTCAAAGTCAAGACCATCACTTTCCCTTCATACCCTCCCTTAAGCTAACACGTACTCCTGGTTAGCTTACATCTGCGAGACTACATACTCCAAGAGCAGATCGAAGTGTTTTGAATGCATCAACTTTCAAAGGTTTTGTCATAATATCAGCAATCTGATCTGCACTCCCACAGTGAATCAAAGAGATAACTCCTTCAGCAGATAGATTTCTGAGAAAATGAAAACGCACATCTATGTGCTTGCTTCGTCCGTGCATAACAGGATTCTTTGACAGCTTGATGGTAGAGCTATTATCACATCTAATATCTGTTCCTACTTCTCCTTCATATCCAAACTCTTTCAGAATTCTTTTCATCCATATGGCTTGACAGGCACACACTGCAGCGGCCACAAATTCTGCTTCTGTTGTAGATAGTGTGACAATAGGTTGTTTCTTTGAACTCCACGCCACAGCCCCTGAATTCAATAAAAACACATACCCACTTGTGCTTTTTCGATCTTCAATATCTCCAGCATAATCACTATCAGTATAGGCTTCAAGCTTTCCAACGTTTTCAGATTTTTTATAGAAAATTCCAAAATCCATGGTTCCTCTCAAATATCTCAAAATTCTTTTAGCTACCTGTAGATGAAGTTCAGTGGGTCGGGACATATATCTAGAAATTAAACTTGTAGCAAAAGCTAAATCAGGTCTCGTGGCAGTGAGATACATCAAACTACCCACCAACTGCTTGTAATAATTGTCATCAATCAAAGTTCCTTCTCCATCACTATGCATTTTCACACCAGGCGTGACTGGGTTACTAACAGCATTACAGTCAGTCATGTTAAACCTTTTAAGGATGTCTTCGGCATACCGTTTCTGACAAATAAAAATACCTTTTGTTGTTTGCACAATTTCAATCCCCAGATAGTAATTCATATTTCCCAAGTCAGACATATCAAAATCTCTCATCATGGCAGCTTTAAAATCTCTAGATAAATCTTTATCATTGCCAGTATAAAGCAAGTCATCAACATAAACACTTACAATGAGTATTTTCTTGGTGTTGTAAGTGTCCCTCTTGATAAACAGCGTGTGATCACTATCACAGCTCTGAAAACCATCATTTAGAAAATGATTCTTTATACAACTGTACCAGGCCCGTGGCGCCTGTTTTAACCCATACAATGCTTTATGTAATTGATATACCATATGCTCCCTTCCTTTCTTCTCATAGCCTTGTGGCTGTTCTACATAGACCCGTTCATGTAATTTTCCATGTAAAAACGCAGACTTGACATCAAGCTGAAACAACTTCCATCCCTTTTGTGCAGCCAAACTTATGACCATACGAACAGTGTCAAGTCTAGCCACAGGAGCAAAAACTTCAGTAAAATCTATGCCTTGTTTCTGTGCATATCCTTTAGCAACTAAACGAGCCTTATGTTTGGTGATGTGGCCATTTTCATCACGTTTAGTTTTATATACCCACTTGACACCAATTGTTTTTGCTCCCTTAGGCAACTCAGTCAAACTCCAAGTGCCATTCTTTTCAATGGAAGTTATTTCACTATCCATTGCTACTCTCCATTTCGCTTCCCTCACTGCATCAGCAAAACAATGTGGATCACAATCTGCAATATCGTTGTCTTGATCAGCCAAATAATAACAGTTAAGATAACTGTTATCTGCTGCTATTTTAGTATCTGTAATCATGTACATTTCATCTTCAGACATGTTAACATAATCCTTCATCCAAGCAGGAGCCCTGCGATTTCTTCTTTGAAAAATCTCAGTGGTTATATTTGGCTGAATCCCCCTCTCCTGCACAATATCAGTAGCAGAATTATCGGGTTGTCCACCACCTACTAGCCTGTCACCATCTGCAATATCTGCATCACCTACGAGCTCATCATCACCACCTACAAGCTCATCACCATCTGCAACACCAATACCAGCACCATCAGCACTAGCAGAAACATCGGGTACTGCTGCAACTACATGATCATTTGTAGTTGTTTCCCATATCAGTTCATCACACAACGGAGTGTCATATTCCTTGGTCCAATTCCATTGATCATTTTCAGCAAAAATAACATCTCTACTTACTATAAGCTTGTTTGACTCAACATGATAAAGTCTATAGCCTTTTGTATTTTCACTCACACCCAAGAAAATACAAACAACACTCTTATCATCTAGCTTACCTCTTTTTTCAGTTGGAGTATGCACGTAAGCAATACAGCCCCAGATTCGAAAATGAGCAACAGAGGGTTTAATTCCACTCCAGGCCTCTTGTGGTGTGATATTCTCAACTGCTACAGTAGGACAACGATTAAGGACATAAAAAGCCCAGTTCACTGCTTCAGCCCAAAAAATTTTAGGAATCTCTTTGGCTGATAGCAAAGAACGCACCATATTCATCACTGTTCGATTTTTTCGTTCTGCCACCCCATTTTGCTGTGGGGTATAAGCATTTGTCAACTGTCTTCTAATGCCATGCTCTGTACAGAAATTGGAAAATGCTGTAGATAGATACTCTCCACCTCTATCTGTTCTAAGACATTTAATATGCATATTGGCCTCCTTTTCTACTGCCATTTTAAATGTCTTAAAGCATTCAAAAGCCTCTGATTTTGTACTCAAAAAATACACCCAGGCCTTTCGACTATAGTCATCAATGAAACTGAGAAAATACCTCTTGCCACTATTAGATGTTGGAGTAATAGGGCCACAGATATCTGAGTGGATAAGCTCCAAAGGGTTCATTGCTCTCCAGATTGCTTGTTTTGGAATTTCCAGCCTAGCTTGTTTCCCTTTCAGACACGCAGTGCAGGTTGTGCCTGATGCAGGAAAAATAGGAAGTCCATAAACCATATTTTTATTTTGCAAGATAGACAACCCTTTATAACTCAGATGACCATAACGTTGATGCCATAGAACTGCCAGATCTGTAGCAACCGTAGTATGCAAACTGGTTTGATTTTGAAGCTTCACACTTGTCTCCCTTGTCACTGCAAGTACAGCAGTTTCAGACTGTATAGTATATAATCTGTTAGTACTCATAGGCGATTGTATCATTAAGCCTTTCGTAGGATGAAACACCTTGCAAACTCCTCCTTGAAATAATACATTGATCCCTTTCTCTTGCAGTTGCCCAACACTCAAGAGATTGTTTTTCAGATCAGGTACATAATAAACATCTCCAACAACATACCTATCTCCTCCAAGCGTCATTTTCACAATTCCTTTGCCAGCAACATGAAGCCTCTTGTTGTTTCCTAGCTTAACTGAGTGTGAAAATTGTTCATCAAGACTTGTAAACATGGCTTTGTTGTTACACATATGATTCGAACATCCCGAATCAACAAACCAAACCTCATTCCCGTTTTCTTTATCTGCTTCATAAGCCATTAAGAGTAATTCATCTTCTTCGGTAAATTCAACATCATTTGTTTCTGCATAATTGGCTTCTTTAACTCCCTTGGGACATTCATATTGATAATGTCCCAAACTGTGACATCTATAGCATTCAACCATTGCTTTACTATAATTGTTGTTTCCTCTCCCTCTGCCTCGTCCTCTAGATGACCCTCTGCCTCGCCCTCTTGCAGAACTAAATCGTTCTTCCACTTTTAACACTTGATCAACTTCTTCTCTGTTAGCACGAGCAAACTTTTGTTCATGCATCATTAAAGAACTCTGCAGTTCATCTATGGACATTGTTTCTGTGTCTCTAGATTCTTCAATTGAAACAACAACATAAGTAAATTTTTCAGTCAGAGTTCGTAAAATCTTTTCAACGATTTTAGTATCTGTCATATTTTCTCCATTGCTACGTAGCTTATTTGCAATCACCATAACGCGTGCAAAATAGTCCATAACAGTTTCCCCTTTCTTCATTTCTAAAACCTCGAACTCTCTCCTCAACGCATTCCGAATTGATCTTTTAACCTTCTCATTACCTCCAAATTTCCTTTTCATGGAATCCCATATAATCTTGGATGTACGTCTATCCAAGATTTGCTCAAACACAGTTCTATCCAAAGCTTGAAAGAGATAGTGTTTTACCTGATAATCTCTGATCCTGACATTTTCAAGTTGCATTTGTTCTTCAACAGATAGTATAACACCTTCCATCGGCTCTGCAAATCCATGTTCTACTAGACTCCATAACCCTTTTGCACGCAGTAAATTCTCCATCAACTCGCTCCAATGGTCGTAGTGACCATCAAAGAAGGGAATCTTCGTCAATGTTTTATCGTCACTCATGTTGATCGCTCAACTTGGCTCGATACCAAGATGAAAGAAACAGAGACGATAAAGAACACAGACTAAGAAGAGAAGATGAGTCGTAAAAGCGTTAGTTTTATTGAATGAGATTTATCTCTTTATATACAAAGTTGAGATAATGCCACGTCATCAAATGATAACAGTGTTTGTTAAACTCAACTGAATATCTAATTATACTAAGCCACGTTTCAGTCAACTGGTCAAAGTCAAGACCATCACTTTCCCTTCAAAAAATAGCTAAAGAATGGTATAATCATCAAAAGTCATACTAACATTAATTAGAAACAATAGTTTAAAATTATAAACACGACAAAGGAAGAGAAGACGAATTCCATACTGATATTAATTATATAATATATATTTTGAAAATTGAAGTCAAAATATGATGAACATCAGTCAAGTTATAAAATATTTTATAACAAAATTTAACCTGAACTTAGTTCGAACGTTTAAGTTATCAAAAAATTTTCGATGATCCATGACAAATAGTAAAATATATGAGCTGTGTTGTGTGGTATAAAATAAAAATTACAAAATTATTTCGTTTTTCATAACACGAGACTGCGTGAACCAACATATATGCACGGATTAATGGTATATATATTATATATATATAATAAATTGTGTTATTTTAATTTATGTGATTTTTTAAATTTCAAAATAATAGTATAATAGTCAAATTATCTAAATTTAGACAAATATTTATCGTATAACATTTTTTTTAAAAAGAGTTAACACGAGATAAAAACATATAGATAAATCGAAAGAGTTTGGACAAATATTAATCAGATAAATTAAATTAACAAATTAAACTTTTAAGATAACACGAGACAATTATTAAAATTCAGACTAACATTAATATTAATCATAAAATTAAAAGTCATTATTCTAGCTCCCTTTTAATATGTTTTTTAATGTCATATACTTGATGTATTATAAAATATTTTGATGCAACTATAAATATTAATTAAGGTAATTTTTTATTATTGAGAATTAAGATAAACTAAATCGTATTTTGTATTATTATGGGATATATATATAATATTTAATTATTGTAAAAGAATATATTTGTATATATTAAGCTTTTGTATGACATATATTAATATTACAATTTTTTTGCCATCCTTTTTTTTGTTGTTGGAAAATGCATAAGAATCAGACAGCCGTGTATCTGGACTATAGTAGTCCTTATTTGACGACGTACGGTTTATGAGGTGAGGGCATTGTTCTCCATTTGTATACTTTTCTAATAATTTGTGGATATATTTGAAAATTTCGATGAAAATAGATTTGTTCCGGTTTTGTAAATGAGGTTTGGGATGACTGGATGAGTATGTACAGTATTTTCTAAAAATATTTATGAATCAATTAATTATTTTCAAAATATTTTTTATATGTTTTTTAAATAGATATAAAGTTTTGATTAATCGTAATAAATAAAATAAACTAAAATAAAAATATTATTTAAAAAAATAGAGATAAAAGTACGGAATAGAATGTCGGAGATTACAGAGGTCTTGGTTATTTGTGGAATTAAGTGGAAGAGGGTTCACGTAGCCGGGCCGAGGGACGTGGCGGCTCGATGGAGGCACACAGTGCCAACACAAACCACGCTCCGGCGCGTGTATACGTGCCGGAGTGACTAGTCGCGTGCCACGTCGGAGGAAGAGCACGTGGCATGACGTCTCGGCGACTCCACCCCGCTTCCGATTTATATATAAATGGTCTACTCGCAGCCACGTTGTGCCGGTTGTTCCCATTGCCATTGGGGCCGAAGTCAGTCCTCAGCGAAGCTCTCACTTTCATTTCATTTCAATTCCTTTTTTTTCTTTTTTCTTTTTCCAAGTTCGCGGCTTCTCGGTCGCCTGAAAAATGGACGAGGTTGTCGTTGACGGGACATGAACATGGCGTTTTCGTGCCGTCGAGCCCTAACCAACCGTTCCCGCTTGTGCAAACCCTAAGCGAAAGCCACATAACTTAGCATAGATTTGAAGTTATTCGCCGTCAAATCCGAAGCGATTGAGTTTGAATATAATGATGATAATAACAATAATAATCTCGTATTGGGTGATGGGTTGATTTGTTTTTTGTTTTGGTTTGTATTAACTGTTGTCGGGTCATCAGTGCTGGTTTTCTTCATCGACTCGAGCAGGGATTTGATTATTGGGTGGGTGTTGTATATATCCATTAATTAGTGCGGTAAAAATGGGTGGATCAAAGTTGCAGGTTGTTAATTGTTGGTGTTTGTCTGGTTCAATTGATCGAGGGAAGGAGGTTTTAGGATAAGAATCTGAGTTGTTGATGTTTTCTCGCATTTTGAACATATTTGAATTCGGATCACGCACGCGAAAATCATGCATTTCCCCTCGAAGGTCCAGCCAGTTGATTCGAACAGCCTCGGACGGGAACCGGCATGGCCTCCCCGCTACGAGCCAATAAAGCCGGCGGCCAAGTGGCGGCTCAGGCGGCTCTTCGAGCGCCAGTTTCCGATTCCCAGCGTGTTGAGGATATCGGCGGTGCCGGAGAAGCAACATGTCGCCGCCGAGGATCCGACCCCGGCGTCTCGTTGCAGCAGAGAAGAGGTCGAGCCGAGCTCCGTGTGTCTGGCGAAGATGGTTCAAAACTTCATCGAAGACAGCGGCGAAAGGCAGCCGTCGTCGTCGGCAGCGTCCGTCCGGTGCGGCCGGAGCCGCTGCAATTGCTTCAACGGAAACGGCACCGGCACCGGCACCGACGACTCGGAGGACGAATCAGACGGCGCATTCGGATTCGGCGACTCCAATCTCTTGTCATCCGGAGAGGCCTGCGAAATTCTCAAGGTGTTTGCTGAGAGCGCGTGCGTGCGTGTTTATTTATTTATTTTTGTTTATTTTCGAAATTGTTTGTTAAATTGAAATATATATTGTTGGTGCGGTTAGAGTTTGGTGGTTTGCACAAGCGTGGCGGAACGGAATCTGTTAGCGGACGCAGCGAAGATCGTTGAGAAGAACAAGAGCTGCAAACACAGAGATGGTTCGTGCAGACGGATCGTCACGGAAGGTCTCGTTGCCCTCGGATACGACGTTTCCATCTGCAAGTCTCGCTGGAACAAGTCCTCCTCATGTCCCGCCGGTACACACACAAACACACACACACACACACACACACACACACTCTGTTTTTCAATATTATAACTAGTACTGGAAGAGTAGCGGCAAGTGAAATCTCCAGATTTTTTGAACGTGTATCTGAATCGATAGAATCGATGGTGATGGTGGGTTGCAGGAGAGTACGAGTATGTAGACGTGATGGTGGAGGAGAAGGAACGGTTGTTGGTCGACGTAGACTTCAGATCCGAGTTCGAAATCGCTCGGCCCACCAAGAGCTACAAGGCGGTGCTTCAAATCCTCCCCCAGGTGTTCGTGGGCAAGGCGGACAGGCTGCAGAAGATCGTGGCCGTCGCTTCGGAGGCGGCGCAGCAGAGCATGAAGAAGAAGGGAATGCCCGTCCCACCGTGGCGGAAATCAGACTACGTCAACGCCAAGTGGCTCTCTCCCTACACCAGAACAGCCGACCCCACCAACAAGCCGGGCATTAATGTTGTCTCCGGCGCCGGCGATCGCGCGCCTGCTCTATCCCGAAGCTCCGGCGAGGAGAAGAATTCCATGTTGACGTCTGCGATCAAGCAGTGGAAGCCGCCGGCGGTCAAACCCAGGAGCTCGCCCGCAGGAGTCAAGATAGTCACCGGTTTGGCCGCTGTTATCGGAGAAAAGCGTTGAATTTTTTTAAAATCCGCTTTACTTTTTTCTAATTAAGTTTTAACCGGAGAATCAAATCTGAATTTCTTATATATATATATATATATATAATATGGTTTTTGATGATTCCCTTCTCCTTTTAATGCAAGGGGTTGTCATCCTGCTATTATGACTCCACTGTCGTACTGTATCAATATATGATTCTCTTGACAATAAATAATTACAAAACCCAAAGTTGTTTTGTTTAGTTTCTTAGTTTTTTTTTTCCTTTTTTTGTGGGTAGTTTATGCCATTATTCTAAATTTAATGTAATTGTAGAAACAGCTTCATCTCATATCAATATTTTAAAAAGTACTATTGAAACTTACGTACTTAATGATTAATCATGATAATATAATAGCATATTTATCGAAAAAATATATGAAAAAAATCAAAATTATTCGTATCAGTAATGGTTTTATGGTGATATAGCGAATGGATATATTTTTCATATTTAAAAAGGAAAAAATAAATGATCATGGACAGACTTTTCCTTATGAGAAACAAAAAAAAAAAGGCATAATGAAGAAGAAAATGGTTGAGAGACAAAACCCATGTACCGAGATGGACTGTTGCCATGCGGTGACGGCCTACCCTGAGTGTGAAATTGTAATACCCCTTTCCACGGCGACGTTAAAGTCTTCACCCTGTCTGTTATTAACGGCGTTAAGTATCTGAAGTGAAGGTATTAGCTTAAGTGGTTGCATCATGTATGTGAGTATCCAGCAAGCATTGTTTGGGTTCAATTCAATAACGGCGTTAGTTGTATGGCAGTGTACTATTTGGGTCGATCCTTTGTAGCTTAATTATCGTGGGTCGAAAATCAAAATCAATGTGGCGTGCGAATACGGCAAACGGGAGTGGGGTTGAAATATCACCGACAGGGGTGACGACGTTTACAGTCCTGTCAGAGACCCACCCCGGCCGAGACATCATCAGAACTGAGAGGGACAGAGAGGTTGTTTTGGTTGATCCGTTGATCCAAGTGAAACGTGTAATCAGAGAGAGGGTCGGTACGTGTCGTGGCATCAACCGCCACCAACCGCACCCATATGATCATGAATGAATATCCTCCCAAGTCATCAATGAAGGACTGACTACTCTCAAGTTTTCGAATCCTTGAATTAGTTCACCCACGAGCACTCCATTTCTGAGTATTATGTAACCCAATAATTTCTGCCAGAGAATCAAAGGAAGACATAAAAAATATTTACCCAATAATTTAATCAACATTTCATGATTTTCCTGACCTGCCCCCCTGTCTAGGCTCTAGGCTCTAGCCTCTAGCCTCTAGCCTCTAGCTAGCTAGTGTAGTGTCTATCTATGAGTAGACCCTTTTTTTTTTTGGCCCTGAGGAAGCTTGTGGTGCATGGCTGATTTAAGAGGCTGAGTTGCTAAATGGCATCTTGGTAATTGGAATTAATAGTTTAAAGCGGCATTGAGAGCAGACTTATTAATCAGTTGCAATGGATTATCATATCCCTAGCTAGCTTGCCTTGCCAGATTTTGTTGCAGTTTTGAGGTAATTGCTTTATTTTCCTGCAGATTTGTCGTCAATATGTTGGCAATACTCCACGTGAATGGGCCCCATTGATTTTTGAGACTTCAAACGCAAGCAATTATAACCGAGGAACAGGAGGCTTGAAAGTCTCTGGGAATGCAGCGTGTACATGACAGAAATAATAAAATTATAACAGGGGAAAAAGAGACTCGGAAGTCACTAGGCATGCAGGGTATATGCATATAATATATAAGATACACTGTTTTTTTCCCCTTAAATTTCTTTTATGTTGAAATTTTGTTGGATATTTTATATATGCATGGACTTGAAAAAGAGTACATGCCCGTACAGTTTTTCTTTTATGTTTAACATTTTATATGTTATATCGATAATTTTATGCATAAAAAAACAGTGATACTTCTCGCTTAAATGATTATATATATCTAGTATCTACACACTCCTAGATGAATAAACAATAACTTTTTTGCTTTGTATTTTAAAGGTTGCAACATGTACATCAGTTCATGTATCGGAAAATGATACACACCCCATAATCAGCCGGCCGGTGCATTCATTGGTTAAGAAATGTTATGCTAACAAGTATACACCAGCCAACACTTACGCTACATGCATGGCTAATGCAAAAAGTATTTTTAAATGTATATATCATTCTCTCAAATTTACAAAAGTGAAACAATGAGGCAAGTTTGACAAATTGGTTAGTATGAAGAGTGTTTTAGGGTACCAATAAATTCAAAATTATTTATTAAAAATTCATTTATGCTTACAGTTTTAAAAAATAATTTTATTTTCAAAAAGAAAATATATTTATCAAATTGTAATCTAGCTAGGATTCTGACTCCGATCCAAACAAATTGTTTTTAAAAGGAGCAAAGTGTTATATTTGTTAAGGTGACACAAATTGTTTTAGATATAATTTAACAGGATATAAATGCATAGATTCATTTAGGGGTTACATGATAGACACATAAGATGTTGTGACTTTTAAATTTAAATTATTGAAGTTAAAAATATTATAGGCGTTGTTCTCCAAAAACAATATGATATTTTCAAAATAAATAAAATTTTAAAATATTTTTGAAAGCATCAGTTTTATAAAATAGTTAGACCAAACGTGATATAGCAGAGCACAGATTTTGATCCACCTAGTAAAATTTTGGACAATATGTTATGCTAGGATATATTTTTTAATGATTAAATATACATTTTTATAAATTAATCTCACCCTTTGTTGTGGTTCACTGACTCACTCGCATGAGAATATTCTTTCTAAGTGATGTAGAATAGGCTTAGGCCAATGAGAGACACCTCCCGATGACTGTGTGAAAAGAAAAAACATCACCCAATTTGCACAATGTGTGTATAATGGTAATACTAAAGAGAACATAATGACATTAAATATCATAATTGAATTCTTGACCATCGTATCTTATTTACTCCAATATAATGACTATACTTAAATATCTTTAAAATGCAACCCTTGTACTGGGTCTCTCTCTCTATAAGCCCTAGCTAGGTCTTCATAATTATATGTTCTAGTTGAGTATTGTCCCGCACCACCATAAGGAAACCTACTCACCCTCCATACATTGAGGTATTTAACTGATGTGTTTTTATGTATTATTTGCTATAGACATATCAATATGTAGAGATTTGATTTGTTTGATTTAGATTTTGTTATGTTAAATGTGTGTGTGTGGATGAATGTAGATGGTTTTATATATGACTAGGAGATGTATGGCTCGAGTTACTGCACATTCGCAAAGCACATGAAGGAAAAGCATGCATAGTTGCCTTTCAACTTCAAGAAGCTGTTCTTGACCCACTTGAAACAATGTGTTTAGATTAAACATGTTAATAAATGTAGTGACAATCCACTTAAATGTGTTTGATTTTTTTCCAGATAGCCTAAGTCAATATGAAAACTATGAAGCCACACGAACTCACATGCTACAAGACCATCACACGTTACTCAAATTCAATGTTAGATCAGGTGACCACATGTTATTTTTCACTTGTCCAAGACACCACATTACTACCAACAAATATACAATAGTCAGTAATATTAAGTGCATTACTTGCCCAATCATAATTAGTATATCCCATAATAGTAGTGTATATCCCATAAAATTAGTGTGACCATTACTGGTCAGGACTATTCTACAACCAAGTATACCCTTTAGATACTGCATGATGTGTTTTACCATACTGAGATGTTGAATGATTGGAGTGTGCATGTTGACTCATGAGAATAACTACAAATGTAATATTTGGTGAGTCAAGGGCTTGTCCTGTAGAAGCAAGCCTTAATTTTCTATAGTAGTAGTGGGTTTGGTGTGGGACATCTCACCATCCTGTAGCAAATATACAGTGTATTTACGCTGGTTAAGGAATAGTCTTGCTAGAAGCTGACATTTCAGTCCTAAGAAAGTACTTTAAGGAGCCAAGATCGTTGATTGGAAATAGATGCTGAAGTTTAATTTTCAATTGAGCAACAGAATCAGTATTATTTCCTGTAATAATAAATAGCAACCATTTGTTCCGCTGTCCATTGGTGTATAAAACACAACCACGAACAGCGCTCCAAGAAATAAAATAAAATGAATGTCATCCCTAGCTAATTAGATATCTAGATTCTTCCTACCCAAAAGATGGCCGGCGCTATCAGGTAAAAAAGAAAGGAAATCAAAGTATAAAAGAAAACCACTGTGATGCGCATATTTCATTCGACTTCGGTATGGGAGAGACCGAAACAATACGGTTGCCAGTCTTGACCATCCCTTGCCAGTCTTGACCATCCCTCTTGTCTTGAGCAATTCTTCCATTTAAATTGCTCACAATATTGTCACACACACACACACACCAATCCAGACACTTCTGGATGGAAGCACTGGATGCCAACGCAAAAATGGGGCAGTCAGGCCGGCAACGTTATAGGATAGACGCCATTTTACCATCGTTTGTGTAAACAAGAGCGCATCAGCACCCAAACTGTGATCTGAGAGACGAAAATTTACTCATCACGAAACAGGAAACAAGGCAGGATTTTAGCTTTATAAAAAAAGCCGGATATACGAATGAGATCCAATTATTAAGTTGTTCACCGCAGGTATAATCATATTCATAGACATAACACATACAGGGCAGCACATCATAATGGAAGGATAGGATCAGGGTAGCACTCAAAACTAGATTAAATGCAAACAAGATTACAATGCTCGGTATATGAATGGAAGGAGCAGGAAATTTAAAGCAAGCAAACACATCCATTTGAGAATTACATCTATACTATGGATAATAAATTTACCACTTGCAACTACTTCGGGTCTAAAATATACACGATAAGCCAAATGAAGCAATGAGACCCTGGTCTTTTAGTCCTAAAAATTTCAAGGCAACAATTGAGCCATACCTATATAGCCAAAAGCTTGGGGAGAAAATCAAAACTTAAGTAGGAAACCTCAGAAGCAAAGAATTTACCCAACTTGGTAGCTACATTGCATTGTTCTTCTGCACTACTCATAGGCATTGAAGATTCCAGTTCTGTGGCATCATTGCAATTCTCCTCTCTCAACCACCTCTCAATTCTAAAGCTGACACTTTTCAGCACGGTTAATGCCTTCTAAGGGAGTTGACCCATGGCTGACTCGCCGGAAAGCATTATATTTATAGCATCAGCCTGCAGTCTTTACAGCTTCAGAAACATATGCAACTTCAGCTCTGGCGGGTATAGGATATTCAATCATAGATTCAAGCAGCTGGGAGGCAACAATGGCAGGTTTGTTTAGTTGCCTGCAAAGGTTAGCAATATGATTTTTAATCTCCTAAATATGATTCAAGCAACGGGGGAGGCAACAATGCAAAGGTTTGTTTAGGAGTACCTAAATCTCCACTTGCTATCATGGCTCCATCTGACGCTTGAATGATTTCTTCCCCGATCACTAAAGAGTTGATGGTCTCTATCTTGGCAATGACAGCAATGCCACCGCAACACAAGGCTGCAGGGTAACACCCAGATCCTAAGAAGAGTATCAAGTTCAAATACTTCATAGATTAAGGAATATATATAATTATATAGTTGAAGCACCATATGACTGATTATGCAAGTCATTATACGAGATATCAGTGGCACCATCCTTGACCCCACGTAATGTCAGTAACAGAGTTCATTTATATTTTTGGTCTCTGCTAATTACACGAAATATATACTTGATAAAATGGTTTGAGGGGGAAATGGCACAAATAATAATGTCCCAGAAACCAAAAAGTTAGATAATATAATCTAGGTCTAATCACCTGGGACAATGAGGAATAATTACACCTTGAATAAAAACGCTCGTGGTCCTATGCAACCTTACCTGTCAGGAGACTCAGCAACAATGTAATTCTTCAAATGAGTAATAACTTCAGCAGATTTGACGAAAGATATTGCAACAAAATCAACACCCTCAGCATTCCAAAATCAATGTCCTGCCAATCCTGTTATAATTGAATATCAGAAATTAAAGATATTCATAGACATATGTCTAGCAAGTACAAGATGAATCACCATTAAATGTAAGCCACCACTTCCAACTAGCATATCTCATCCAAATCACATACAAAACAAAACTCACATAAAGGACTTCTTTTGATATGCAAACGGGTACGCTAAAATAATGATTTTATTTTATTTTTGAAATAACAATTTCAATCTTGACATGCCTATACCTTTGAGGAATTGTGATTAAAAATGGAAGCCAATGCTATATAGCCAAATAAAAATTGACCATTGGATAGGGACACACCTTAGAAGAAATTGTAGGGAGCACTGCATTAAGCTCCTCGACACAATTTCCAACCCTCCACACAGTTAGATTAGCATGTGGTAACGACAGTCCAGGATCAATACAATGGCAATCCACAGCTGGACAATTCTTGTCAATTACTAGAAACCTAACCATTCCCCCATCAACAAGCATTTCATCACCCACTATGAAGTCTGGACATCCTAGCTCATCAGACAATCAAATCAACAGCCACAGCCTTCCTCTTTTTCTTCAGCATCAATTATAGGGATATAATGGCAGTTTTGACAAAATCTGAGCACCATATAAGATAGTACCTTCAGAAAAGCCTTCAGAGTTCACACTAATTATGCGTTCTGGAAGAAATGAATCAAAAGCACCAACGCTTAAAGTCCATACGTCACCATCCTGCAGTAACTGAGTTGGCAATTAGCATCAATTTGATAGCTTTACTAGACAGTGTAATATGAGGTCTACCACTATAGGTGGGCCTTAACAACCAGCCTACAACTTTCTAAGCAATCAAAGTGAATATAAGTCCTAAGTGAGCAGCCTCACTTTCTATAATCTCTCAACACATTCGTTACATGTTATTGACATGTTCATGATCATTACTACTGCTTTCCATGCTTTTAATCCTTGACCTGCTCTGCGACCAGGTAATATCCATGGCAGCCATACACAAACACAATAGTTAGGATAAAAGGAGCAATCCATTTGATAAATCTGAAAAACACACATGAAAGAGGTGTAACGCCCAGTGTGACATCAGTTGGGATTCTATTTGAAGTATCAGACTCAACCCAAGGGATCTTATATAAGACAAAGCAATATAATTTGGTTTGTTTCAAGTTTTATATCATTATGATGCACAACCAATGACCATGTAATGTAACTAACCACCGAACCGGCAATGAATTAATAATATTATTTTAGGAAGCTAAAGTTAATAAACCACAACAAAACAAAAACGGTTGCTTCCGGCGGTGATCAGACAACCAAATAAGAGCCGAAAAAATGTGTAGAATAACTCGGCCTTCACTGACGTCACGGACCCACTAAGATCTCCCCGCGGACGGCACTCCCATCCGTGTCCATCATTACCACCACCGTGAAACCATTCTCGTCGTTCAATCTCCTCACGCGGTTGATCACTGTCCGACGCCACTCGCGAGTGCCGGGGCAAAAATGTTCAAGCGCGCGACGCCCATCACACCTCCAGCTCGCGGAGGCCGCACGCGGCAGGACCGATGGTGCACACGAACTTCGTTCTCCACGCGCCACCGAGCAACCCAATCCGCTTCACCTCCTCCTCCGTCACCGCATCGAGGTCGACGGCAGCAGTGCGTAGATTCAAGGCCTCCGGCGGATAGTCCGGCACCGCTACCAAGGGAAGAGGAAAGTCAGATTCTTCGGAGCTTCCGGAGATAGTACCGTCGCCGTAGAACGGGTCGCGGAGATGGGGTTTTCGTGGAGAGAACTGGAGACATCGGTTGAAGATGGCTCTGTTCGAGGAGGCGTGGAGTTGAGTGGATGGCGCGTAAGTAGCGAAAGTTAGGAGCAGTGCTTCCAGCATTTTCACCGGAGAGTTCGAAAACTCCGGCGATTGAGCAGACTGTGGATATTAAGGTTCCGGCGAGGAACAGATCGGAGTTTCTAAATCCATCGACTAGAAGGGTAAGGGTTTGGTGAGTTGGGCTTAGGCTTGGGCTTGGTATTCGGCTTGGGAAAGGCTTGGAAGGTTGGGCTCGGGACACTTAAGCTTGGGCCTCAACCGATTTTAAAAATATTATTAGTTTAAAATGTTTATTTATTTTTCAAATAATATTATAGTATATGAAATTATTGTGACTCTAGAATTAATAAAAATTAGGAAAAAAAATATTATTTCAAAAAAATGAAAAAATAAAAAAATTATAAGAATTGAAATTGCAAAGTCACTCTTATCGATAAAAAAAATATGAAAAGTAGTGTTAGGAGGAAGGGGTAATGATGGTATTAAGGAAAAGGTAAGGGACAGTATAGAAAATCGACGAAAAATTGAAATCCGAAACTTTTTTTATTTTTTATATTCCCACCCAAACTAACCGCCAATTTATGGATTTGAATGCCGCGGGCGAGACTCCCGATAGCCATAAAACGCATCTCTCTCTCTCTCTCGCTCGCTCTCTCGTCTACGCTCCTCGACTCTGTTCTGAGCCTTGACTCACCTGTGTTTCAGGTCCTTCTCTCTGATCTCTCTCTGTTTTATGATTGTAGTTTTTGTTGTCTTCTGCCGTTACGTTCGTTATTTACTTTCTATGAGATTTCCCCCTTTTTTTTTGAGGTTAGGTAAATTATCAAACCTGTAAATCTACACTGTCTCACGGTGCTAGATCTGTGTCAACGTTTGTTTTGTCATTTGTTTTCGCATCTCGGCCTTGATTTTAAGGTTTGAATTTGGAAGCTTCCTTGTCGGTCGGTTTTTTGTTTTCTTGTTTTAAGGATTCGGTGTTCCTTGCTTGTAGAGAATTGAAGGATGGCTGGCAAAGGGGGGAAGGGACTCGTGGGAGGGAAAACCCCAGTTTCCAACAAGGACAAGGATAAGAAGAAGCCCACTTCCCGGTCGGCTCGTGCAGGGCTTCAGGTAATTTAATTCCATCTGTTGTGCGTCTTATGTTACATCATTTGACTCGCTTCTTCATGTGTTAACAAGGTTGAGTTTTCTCTGTCTCCCATTTCTTTTTCGATATGATTTCAAAGGAAATAGTAAGCTTTCATACTTTTTGTAATTTGTGGGGTTTTCATGAATCTGTGTGTTCATCGCTTTTTTCACGACTAAATCAACTGATCTGGAAGCATAGGTATTTAAACCCCACTTGCTGGTAGAGAACAGAGAACCTGATTTGTGCATGAACCGCACTTTATGGTACTGGTTATCAGATGTGGAAGCCGTAAAGTAGCCTATTTGTCTGTGGGTGTTGAAGTTGACTGCTTAAAGATTTTTACAAACAATATTGTCTTCAGAGGATCTTTCGTGTAGTATTGAAAACTTTTTTTTTTTTTTTGGTTTTTTTAAAGAATGAGCTAAATGTGAAGTCACTCTGAAACGGTATTCTGATATATTTTATGTTTTATGTTCAAAATTGTTGAACATTTGTTTGGTATATATTCTTTTTTACCCAGGAAACAAAATAAAGCGAAGCAAAATAAAAATATGAAACATGAGACAAAAAACTAGCAATGTCATTGAGCATGCCTTCTTCACTCGTAATTGTGTTTTTGTCGTTATGGATTCATTTTTTTAAAATTTTGGGTGCTTTCTGCATTTGGTGATTTCAGTTTCCAGTTGGGAGGATTCATCGCCATCTGAAATCAAGAACTTCAGCACATGGGCGAGTTGGTGCCACAGCTGCAGTTTATTCAGCTGCCATTCTTGAATACTTGACTGCTGAGGTGCTTGAGCTTGCGGGTAATGCAAGCAAAGACCTGAAGGTGAAGAGAATTACACCAAGGCATCTGCAGCTGGCCATCAGGGGGGATGAGGAGCTTGACACCCTTATCAAAGGAACCATTGCTGGAGGAGGTGTCATCCCCCATATTCACAAATCCCTCATTAACAAATCCACTAAAGAATGAATTCCGCGACTGGTTTCATGGACGGCTACTAAGACCATTGTGCTTGTTTTCTGGTTACATTTGGTTTGAATTGTAGAATAATTTGGGTAATTGTAAAATGTGTTTCTTTAGAAGATCTTAGTTCCCGTCTTTAAGATATAGTACTATTGGTTTCCTAGTCTCTTTTAGAGTTGGCACAATTGTTGGAGAGTTATAACTCCTGGCTTTATCACCAGTAATTTATGTGTTTTAGTCTTCTAGATCTTATTAAACTTTACTGTGCTTTCTCTTGTATCAGCCATTGATGCTCGCCTCTGTTTGGAATGGCTCAGAACATTTTAACTCAGCTTAAATGTTTTCTTAGAATATTTGTTTACGCAAAATGTTAGAAAATAATAAAATAATTGGTTTAGATATTTGGACCTGTGGTGTTTAATTTATTTAAGAATTAATATAATGGATTTTTAATTAGTAAGTGATGGTTTTAGTTTGTATGAGTTTACTGGGTTAGAATTAATTTGACCAAGAGCTAGAAATTTGTAGTTAATATATGAATATATTAAACGCAAGACTTGATTTATATATTTTGTTTTTTGCATTTTTTGTATTGAATTTTAATATATTTTGTTTGGTAGGAGTAAGAGTGTGTTTTAAAAAAGTATTTTTTTTAATTTGAATAAAATAATAATAATAATATTGTGAGTTTATATAATAAAGTAAAAAAAGGAAAAAGTAGAATTTTTCTATAAAATTATAATTTAAAAAAACTATTTTTAAAAAAAATAATTATGATACTTATTTATTTTACAAATACAGGATACCAAGCGTATCCTTCTGCATCTTCCCCTGACAATTGACCCAGTCAGACGAAGCCCATCTTTTGAATGCTAATGGGCCCAAGGCAAAAACATGTAAGAGCAGTACCAAGAATAAAAATTATATATTGTAAATGCCGTACGTGGACTTGTAAGTGGCGCCATAAGTCTCTTCTTGCCCTTCTGCATCTTCCCCTGTTTACACTAACCCATGGCACAGCTAGCATTGCATGGCAGTTGTCCATTATTGCCTCCCGCAGTCCAACTGAAGCAGAGGCGTCAAGGCACTCAAGTCGTTGCAGTGGTGGCGGAACCGATTGGTGCAGGAGGCATGAAGAGCAGCAGCAGTTACAGGGACAACTGGCTCCATCAAGTCGCTATTAACCATCTTTCCCACAATCTCCAAGCCACCACAGGTATTTGGTGCGGAAATAAAAAAACATTACAAAGTGATTTATATTTTGCTGAAATATAAATGAGGGAAGATGTCTAAATGTAGGGCTGAGGAACAGTGAGAGAGGGTATGGGAGTTTGGTGGAGGCTGCACGGATGGCAGCACAGAGCTTTAGTTCTCTGCAACAACGTCAGCTTGCACTCACAGCTCTTGGGAAGGCCTTACCGCTCCCTATTCTTTCGTTGGCAAGTTCTCCTTCAAGTCATCAGAACTGCTCTCTGCACAAAAATGTCAGAATGCTTGAAGTCAGTACTTATATTGGATTAATGTGGTTAAAATATTTTGTGCAGATAAGGGCTTGCCTACCAGAAAACAAATTTTCAAGGGAATGCTTTGCTCTCTTCACCACCCTTTTCTTCACTTGGTTGGTTGGTCCATGCCAGGTATGAATCCTATATATTTAATGTTCAGACTCATGGTTGTATTAAATTCAAAAACAATAACCCATTTACATAATGTCAGATTT
Source organism: Taxillus chinensis (assembly GCA_023512835.1). Classification (NCBI taxonomy): domain Eukaryota; kingdom Viridiplantae; phylum Streptophyta; class Magnoliopsida; order Santalales; family Loranthaceae; genus Taxillus; species Taxillus chinensis. The sequence goes on along the minus strand of CM042088.1, from coordinate 47,227,483 downwards.
CCTCGATTACAAATTGAAGGGACTGCAATTTTGTCTGAGCGAAAATTTCATGAAAATTCAAATTTCAGGTGAAGGAATCTGAAATGAATGGTGGAATAGAGAGGAATGTGGTCCACATAAAGAAATGCAGGTAAACCTTCCCTTGCGTCACATAACTTCCTCTATCATCATCAGATTCGGCATATCAACATTCTTCTGTCACCATTATTCATTTGTATTGATGACGTGGCAGGTTTCTAGAGGAGGCCAACTGTGTGGGGGTATGTGTGAACCTGTGTAAAGTGCCAACTCAAACATTTATCAGAGAGACCCTGGGAATGCCCGTGAACATGATCCCAAGTAAGCATACATTACATCCCTCGGATCTCAAAATACAAAACCACAGACCAAACAAGAGAAGAGAAGAGTTAAACCTGCAAAGAAATATATCCAGGCTTCCCTTGTCAACGTAGGTCCACCGTACCCTACACCCAAATTATAGTGCCAAATCTAAATAAACAACTACTTTAAATCATGTTTTAATAATTAAACTACTAACACTAGATTATGGAGGGCCACCCTTACATATACAGGAGAATTATAGGGGATGGGTGCGGTGCTTCAAACATATGTGTACACACACATATATATGCTTCAAAACGTAAGTCCCCTTTCTGTGTAAATTACTACTGTTTGACTCAAAATAAATCAAGTCCATGTGATTGGAATTTAAACTTGTGGCTGTTCAATGTTGGTGCACAAATAGAGATTATACACCTCATCATGGTTTGCAGAAAGGCCGTCACGTGTTGCACAAAATGGGTGTGGGGGGCTAACTCACTAAGAAATTTCAAGATATGAAATATAATGTTAAATTCCAACTCTTGTCTATCAAGGCTGCTATCTACTATAGCTAACATCTAAGAATAAGCTGCTGACCAATGTTGAAGAAGACCGCAGCCAGTTGCCCCGTCTTGACTCCTTAATTGGGAGTGACCCCCACACTTACTGATCTATCACCCAATACCTCCCTTTCATTTTTGCAGAGTTTGAGGAAAAGAGCTGTGACATGATATTTGGGCAGATTCCTCCAGCACCGTCCAAGGATCCGGCTCTGAAACAACCATGCTATACTCTATGTAAAATATAACCCAAGCCTCTTCATTTATCAGCCTTAGCTTTGTTTCACTATGAACAGTCGTCGTGGCCTATGCACAATTAATGTAACATGTATTCTATTTCTGTTGTACATTTGCAGGCAAAGCAAAGAGAAAGCACAGCATGGATTGTTCCACCTGATGCAGTTAATTTTGCGCATTGGAAATAGGAGTTTCCTGCCTCCCGGAAATCCTCGCATCTATTTCTAATTGACACATATACACGGATAATATGACTGGAATAAAATCTAGCTGAACCATATGTATACTTCAGTAGTCAAAATCAATTTGCCTCGGCATTTTCAATCAGTTCAGGCATTGTGATGCACAAGAAATACACTTTAAGTTAATGTTGAATACTACATATGTTTATATGTTTTTTTTATTTACTGCGTTAGTGTTGAATACTACTACGAATAATGCAACCAACCCATCACTTGTAGTGATGATGACGCACAACATAATAAAAATAACAAAGATTCTATTTGCAGTCGAGGTGAACACGTGACGCATTTTGATTAGACCACAAAAAAAACCTGAGTCCAATCAAATCATGCCAACCTCAGGTGCATGGCGCGGTTGCAAATAGCGACTCTCTATGAATAAATTTACTTTAATAATGTGGGTGGTTTGAAGCAAGAGGTCTTCCTCTTTAATCCCTATATTTTTTCCATAATTTTTTTTTTTTTTGGAAAACAGATAGTTATTCTTTTATTTGATACAGGCGGGTCCCATGGCTTTTGGCGCCAAACAGCCTTCAACCGCCAATTATATTGTTGGGTTGTGGTGTGCCTTACAGCCGCTGGGTTTGGGTGTGTGAGAAATCCTGAAGTGGGATGCTTACGCAAAATAAAACATAAACTAAAATATATGTTGTTGAAAATTCTATTGCTATTAAAAATTCTCAATAGCTTGAAATGAATTATTTGCTTTTACTGTATGATTTTGCATCTTGCTTGATTTGATCATCCAAATTATTTTTTTAATTTGATTTATCGAGGTTATATTTATCTCATTGATTTACTCACCCATAACTCACGCATAATTTGAAATCAATTTACAACGAGTATGTTGACAACTTTTAATAAAATTTAGTTGTTCATTTCAGAAGATTTCATACTTTGAATGTCACTTTTCAGAGACAAAAGAGAGCAAGGAAAAAAAATCATGCAGCCAAAAAATTAATGTTTTTTCGAGAATCTAGCTATTTGTCCATTTATTTTAAGATTTATTCTATTTATTTCTATATTTTAAAAAATTAAGTGTGCATACATTGTTGTTAAATTGTTAGGAGTTTGAATTATATGATGATTCAGCCGTATTCTAAAATTATATAATTTTAAAGTCATTTTTAATAAATATATACTAATGCAATATCATTTTAGAATAAAAAACAGTAAAATTATATAATTTTACTATACAACATTCATGTTGTTACAGTAGAAAATCTTAATTCTTTACACCAAGTTAGTTATTCCTATGAGCAAAAGAACACCTAATCGACAACTATTATGTATCAATTAATTATAAGAGCATTTCTAATAGTTTTAGCTAATTTCAAATTTAACTTAAATTTTATAAATAATATTTCTCATGTAACTATGAAATAAGTTATATTTAGCTTAAAAAAATAAAAATTAAATTTAATTAAAATTATAGTTACGAAGACATACCACTTACTTAGGTACGAAGGGGATTCATTTTTTTTATGCATACATTGAAAAAATAATTGCTATTACTCAATTTACTTAAAGCCTTTTGATTTGGTTGGTTGCCATTTAAATTAATCCAAGACTGCATTTTCAAACTTCAAAAGATTATATGAGCATTTATATTATAGATTGATTTGTGCATATTCATGAAGCCAGCTATAAATCAGCCCACAGATGAAACTAAAGAGTCACACTCATGGTGGGGAAACGATGAAGCAGAAATCCCATTATGCTCTTGCTTCGGATTTGGTTGAGTCCCAGCAGTATGCGACAGGTCATAGCTCAATCAAAGATTATGGGTTGTGGCCTCCTTGTTCATTAATCAATAAAATGCACTTGCGTTCTGCGATGAAGTCTAGTGGAGAAAAAATAGAAAGTCCTGCAAGAGAGGTCTCTGCATATTTGATGGTGTTTGGACTACAAATGCAGGCACTTGACAGGCAGACCCACCCATGTAGCGTATAAGGTAGGCAAGGATGGGAATGGGTACCCACCGGTGTCCCCCACATTACCATTAACGCTCACACACATTCGCAACTGTTCTTCCAAGGTGCTCTCAAGACCGATTCTGGTGATGTCTTTTCTGTAATGTCATTGCTACGTTGCCACTTTCTTATTAATATTTCTGCAATTTGTTATTCCCGAATCCCGCAAATTGTTGGCATGTGACTTGTTTTTTTTCTTGTTTTTTCTAATGAGCACTAATCGACTGTCTTAACATTTTAATAAATTTATTTACAATAATAATATTAGTAATAAATTATACTGTAGATTTGTACTTTTAAGTTAAATTTAATTAAATTTATAATTAATGACTAAAATATAATTTTATAATTTTATTAACAAGCTAGTTCGAAGTTATAATTTTAATAAAATTTATAATTAAAATATAAATTTATAGTATAATTTATGATTAATATTAATTCATACAAATAACTGAAATTTTAATTAATTGGTGAGATTGTGTACACGATGTCAGAGAAGAATATCTATCTTGGGCTTTCCATTACAACCCCACAGTGATTGACTTGGCCCAAACGAACGATTCGGCCTTCACCCAAAAATACCTTTTTATGGGCTTTAATGTGCTCGTTTCGTTCCCTAAGAATGATGTAATTAATAGATGGATATCTTTCAGATAGGCCGGACCTGCGATGTCCTCCTCGGGATCACATCCTTGTATTTTATTGTGACCACTGCAAATCCAATTAAAGTAACTTTTTGGAGAGGAAAGGCTATGTTTGGTAGACAAAATAAATTTTGTTGGAATATTCTTTACGGTTTAAATTTATTGAGTTTACTGTTTTTAAAAATAATTTTATTTTTAAAAATAATATTACAATACCAAATGTCTCCTAATACTCATTTAGTAAATTCATAATAATAATAATGCTTCGGCCTGTGAATTTGGTTATCAAACTATAATCCTAATATATATAATAATAGCATCTACACATTAAAAATAATAATATTTATTTTTAGGAATTTTTTTGTGATGATATTATTTTTAAAAATAATATCAGAAGACTCCTTTAGTAAATTTATATTATTTTTAAAATTAAAATTATTTAAAAAAATTATAAATTAAAATAAATTTTTATCACTTATAAATAATTTTAAATTTATCATACTCATTATTTTTAAAAATGATATTATCACACAAAAAAACTCCTAAATATTGTCCACCTCAAAAAAATTATCCATTATCAGTATCAAATAATTCTTAGGCTAAGGCGAGATCAAACATGATCATACTTCATTATTTTAGTAATGCTACATACAACTGTGGTTTGGTAATGTTTGAGTAATCAAGATGGCGTGGTAACATACCAATTCGTCGGAGGAAGAGAGAAAAGAAATGAAAGGATCATGACTGTCCAATCAATTACGTTTCGCAACAATAGCGCAAGTCGGTTACACAAATATTTATTTTAATTATTTATAAGATTATTTACGTAAATGCACCTAAAATTTGATTGACGGAATCTTCAAAATGTATCGACCTTGTGATTTCCGTTATCAAACTATAATCCTAATATATGGTTTAATAGCATCTACACATTAATTTAAATATTAAATAAATAACTTTAATTTACACACAAGCGCAAATAGATAGTATATATATATATAACACATACGTTCATGATTTCTAGTTTTTCAAACATCTCCGCAAGGCGTGATTCTTCAGTTAGTGTTTGATGATGCCCCCCTAGTCTCCTATCCTATATATCCTCTCACCTCTACATCTTCGTATGGATCCAGCCTCCTTGTGATGATGACTATCATTGAAAGTCTTGCGCGAGGTTTCATGCATGCGACGAGCACTGTTATTTGCACGCCGGTATGTGTTCATACCAGCTCACACAAAATTTTTTTTTCTTTCGCGTAAACATCCTTAAATCCCACACATTCCGCTTGCGCCGACAACCTTGTCTCCGCCTGTTGGAACTCCCAACACCTTTGTCGTACCCCTGCAAATCGTGCCTATAGACCTCCAACCGCCTCTACTAAACATAAGATCTCGCGGTCACGTAATTGTGTTGAAATATATATAATCTCACGTTAGGAATTAATGACATCATGCAGTTACTCACCTACGGCCGATTGATTTTAAGTTGGAAGTAGACACCAAACTTTAACACTATATATACACACACACATGTCAATAGTATGGAGTGACATAAATCATATATATATATATATATATATCATACGCATCTTTGACGGATTTGAAGGACAATATTATTGGTTTTCGATTATTCACATTTCACAAGGACATTTTTCTTCTTCTTCTTTCTATGCATCATACGAAATTTCAACGATCAACATTCAAAAAAGTGAATTAATAATTCAGGTATCCCTAAGATATTGTCCCAAAATGCATGCATGTCTTGCTCTTGTCTCACGTGCCATGGAATCGACAAAGATGCAACAACAGTCTGTCCTACAACAATGAGTATATATTAAAAAACAAGCAGTATTGATATTCTGCACAGGACTTTTTTAAAATTACAGTTGAGCACTTGTTTTTAAATAAAAAACATTACACGTTGAAATTTATTAAATTTATTAAATTTAGGCTTAATCTAATTTAATAAATCACATTTATTATTTTTTAAAATTTCTGTGTAACATTTTTTTATGAGCAGTGTTAGATACAACCTGGAATTGGGTTATTTTTGAGTAACCATAACGACGTGATAGCTTATCAATTCATTGATGAGAGAAAAAAAAGATCATATCCATCTAATTCATAATTCATTATGATTACGTGAAGATAACACAAGCTGATTGTACAAATAATTATTTTTTTTATTTGACTATGTTAAGTACCTCAACTTTATTAATATTACATTAGGCATCGATGAAATTTAATAAAATTATATTAAATAAAGAAAAAAATCAAAATGCAAAATGGGACATCGTTAACAACATCATTTTGCTAACAACATCAATGGCGATTTTTCTCAACTTTAATGTAAATGCATTTTCATCAACTCTTGTTTTGGCTAATTGGACAGGACCGTGAACTGGAAGACTCGTTGGCCCGAGGCATCATCAATGGCGATCGACGCGTTCTACTTGATTGTTCAGGCGGTGGTCCTCTGTGCGGAGTCCAAATTCATGGTCTATAACACCTCGCAGAGGGTCGTGCCTGGGAAGATCAATGTCCACCTCGTGCCTCACACTTACTATACGAGTCTATGATCTCGGCTCGCTCAAGACCGTCGATCAGTACTGCGTCGGTTCCAACAAAACTCAGGTTGGTTTTTGGTTTTAGCTTTTTCACTGCTTCTATTTCCCTTCCTATTTGATCTCATCACTTGTTTGATTCTAATAACGAGTAGCTGAGTGGCTCGATCCCACCATTTCGTTTCACGCAGGGTGCTTGCGTGCAAAATGTTCTTGATTCTATTGTTCCCGCGTTGTTGGCCGACAAGAACCACAAATTCATTTATGCCGAACAGGTTAGTTTACTTTCGTTGTCACACACGGACACAGCCACACACATATGAAGAATGAAGTTAAGCCAAACCCATAGAACTGGGAAGCCTTGATAACACAAGTTCTCATTTCAATTTCGCTAAGCACTGCGTCATTGTCTAGTTCTCTGCTCTTTCCCGAGTTCTAGAGTAGCCATATAATATTGCTGACACTTTTGCAATGCTTGTTACGTGGTAACTGGTAATGTTGTAATGTTTTCACCAACGGAAATGAAAGAAACACAAAGAAAACAGCAAGAAGAGTGTACCAATATGATCGCCACTGTGATTGAGGCATTTTTCAAGTATTGTGTTAGAAACACATATATAAAAGCAACAGAAAAATTTGTGTTACACAAGATACTGCACCTTTTATGTTTTTTTCTATTTTACCATAATCAAAATATTACAAAATCTTTAACCGATCACAGAGGATATTGTGGTTACCAACCATACGTCCAAGACTAGTGACATAAATTACTAGAAATAAAAGATTGCCGAATTAACAAATGCAGAATTGATAAATGCACAACCTTGTTAGGATATTATGATCCATTATTCTTGTTAGGATAAGACTCAGGTATGCTTACAATATTATTCGCTTTGTGCTTGTTATATCAGCCTGTATGGTTTTACAATGCATTTTAATGTCGTGCGAATTAATATGACAAGTCCAAAATGAAAAATATTATGACATACGAATGGGCTTATACCTTGGCCTAATCCTAATTAGTAGAGTAACCATAATAAGATAATCGAACAAACCATCGAGGAACTCGTTACATCTAGTCGATTCATGCAATACTGTGACGGTGGTTTTGTTTTGCAAAAATAGTAGTATGTGTTTGCATGATGAAGCAGCAACATATTACATTGATATGATAATCAGACAATTATTGGCGACCTTTATCGGAAGAATAGTACGGGAGATAAAGTAAACAACTAATTATGATATAAATTCAATGGTAATTTCTTTTATAGTCAGATAATTTTAAAACGTTAACTCTTCGATTATAATAATTTGATCCGGAAAGCTGCTGCTTGTTACATATGTTGTCCAGTGAAAACGGAACATGGTCTTGCACTGAACTTTGGACTGGCTTTGGGATCGCTGGATCAATTGGCGCTTATCAATATTGTTGTCCCTCGGCAATAGCTTCAAAGGCCTAATGTTCTCGTTCTTGTAATATTCCAGTACACTGATCAGTCGATAGTAGCATTTCAAGAACTGAATATTCAATATACATCTTCTGAATTTCTCAATAATAATATTACTTCAAGAATTGTATCAGTAATTTACCATGCCTCTCTTCATTCAGTTCTGTATCAATATTTTCTACTGGGCTCCCGGTTGATCCAATCATGGAAGGCCCTGACATTTACATACCACCTCCACCTGTGCCATTTGATGTGCTGTCTTGGCTGTAAAACACAAGGGACGGTAACTGGCAATGGAATTGCAACTTTGGTTACTTGCGGAAAATTTGTTTTATGCATCTTAGCTAAGCTTTATATTTAACTTTTTACAAGAAAAATCAATGTTTACTTCTATGTGATTATTAAATTATTAAATTTTTATTTTTTCACCTATCTATTTTATTTTTCTCCTAACATTAAGCTTCTTTCGTATTAAATTATAAAAATTTTATTATTAAAGTAAAAAATATAGATATATAATATTATTTTAATAATATAACATATGATTAATATGTATATATATATATATATATTTATTTATTTATACAAAAGCAAAAGATAATTGGAAATTTAACTACTCTAAGTCCCCTGAAGATGAAGCGTAGATAGCAAAAGCTAATGAATTTTAAGTGGAGTATGCATGTTGTGAAACTAATTGGTTTTTTGTTTGCCTTTATCTCACTTTATTTTTTTTTCTATTGCATTGCAAATTAATAAGACGCTTTCTTTTACATCATTTATATGTTTCCGCGATACATGTATTGTCCATTTGTCCTCTCCTCCCCGTACCTTATACATCCGTCCATTAGGAAATGTAAATGTGTAGATTTTGATATATTGTTTTGGTCCAGCCGTGCCCGTTGGCTCTGAATCAAGATCCCCCAACGAGAAATTTAAGTGCCTCCCAGCATAAGAAATATTAATTGAATTGTCATGAAGCTAGACTGGCACGGCTAAAAGCAGCACCTCCATCACTAGCCTTTATGGGGATTTACGATCTATTTAAGAACCATTCCATAATGGATCAGAAGAAGTGGGGGTCCAAATCTGAGGCTATTAATTAAACTCAAAATGGATAGGTGGCACAGCAACACGCATATATGCATATATACATACATACCAGTACATTATAGCGGGCGGGTGCGCAGGGAAGAAATCATACATAAGAGAGACTGCTGCAACACGAAATCGATCCATGCATCTCATTTTAATGACCCTTTATACAATCTGGGTGGAAGATATTACTGCCAGGGATTTTGTGTGAGGACACCAATCCCAAAGGAGGCTTAGGAGGACCACCCAACTCATTAAGGAAAGCAATCTAGGATCAGACTTTGCTGTTGAGAATAGCTAGTTTTCAAGCTGGTAGAAGAAAAAGGCAAACCCGATTCATTGATTGTGTACTTATTATCGATTCCAGGTCGTCATGGAAAATCTTCCGCCATCTAGAATCATATCTTCTTGTAGGGTCTGCTAACTTTTGGGACGTGCTCCCCGGACTCTTCGATCAAAAATGACACGTACGATGAATATGTGGAGGACCAAAACAAAGTCATAAATGTGAGCAGTTCACTAATGCTGACGCCGTACACAGAGACTTGGTAGTCAGAATGGATGCCCCTCTTCATCAGTGAAAGATGTTGGTCACTTCGAGGCTATGTCGCTGTCGAAATTCGAAGTCATTTGAATCGTGAGCCAGAGTGATCTTTAAAGCCATGAAGTCAACTTATATAATAACAATATTTATGTTTACTTGTTCATTAAAAAATTTAAACATTAAGGTGACCAAATAGAAGCGCTCTAAACAAGAGGGTGTCTAAATGTTGCTTCCGAGAACTATGATGTGTCAATGGGTTGTTCACCAATATTCTAGAAATTTCTCTCTATCTAATTCACGTGAGACAATGAAACATCCCGAGAACTGAACATGATTTGTGACTGAATTGTTCGCTCATTTGATTGTGGTGAGTCAATGAAATATTTCGAGAACTAATTATGATGTGTCACTAAATTGTTCATTCATTTGATTGTAATGAGACATTAAAGCATTTGGAGAACTAATCATGATGTGTCACTGGATTGTTTAGCAATATAATTGTAATATTTGATAGTTGACCCCAAACAGCAAGTACTCTACTTAAACAAGAGGGTGTCCAGATAGAAATGCTACAAGAAATCTAAACAGTGTCTAAATATAGCTCCCAAGGTGTAAGTAAAAGAGTCATGTAAGGTTGATTCTAGAAACTTTTTCCTAACTTACATGAGTCAATAAAGCATTCTAAAACTTACTCATTTGACTATCATGAGTCAATAAAACATTTCAAAAACTAATAACGATGTGTTATTTAATTTGTCATCACATCCTCACAGCACCCACCCTTAGCCGTGCTTGGTTCATATGGAAAATTTATGGAAAAGAAACTAATGTATGTAAAATAGGTAGATAATTTTTTTCTACTGCTTGTTTGAGGTGAACTTTGCAGAGGAAATGCATAAAATGACCTTGAAAGCTGTAAAATGTTTTTTCTACCAATTTGCGGAAAACACACCGAAAACCAATAGTGAAATGAAGTCCAAATAAAATGCTGTCATGAGGCAAATTAGCAGACTAAAAGTAATAAAAAATAAAAATTATGTTACTTTTCCATATACTTTCTACCTCAACAAAGCACCCCATAAAAAAAATAAAATTCCACCTATTTTCTTTCTACCCATTTTCTTCTCACATCTTTTCCAACTATTTTATTTACATCCATATTCTATCTTTAGCCAAGCACAGCGTTAACGACGTCTCGCCCTTCCCTGCTTACATTGCATCTGATTGTATTTTAGTTTCATTAAGAATTTAAATTAAATTTAAATTATGAGTTTATTTTATTTAATGTTATCACATTATTCTCTTATTTTACTTCATAACATAAAAAAAATATAAATAATATCCCAAAAGTAAATTAAATAAAATTAATTTATACAATTAAAATTAATTAATGCTTTTAGAGTTATCTGATTGTACTCAATTGCACTAAATTGCCCAACTATGGCAAACGGATAAATGGTATTGGTGGGTGCTCAAATCCACTGCCATAAAAATGGATTTGAATTCGCAAGTGAGCAACATTAGCTCACCACCATGATGAACTGACTTATTTTGGTTTGTGTTGATATTTATTTTAAAAATTAACCGTTAGATTAAATATTCATATAATATGTATCTAAAATTTAAAAGAAATATATTTTTTATAATTAAATTTACATAAAAATAAACCATTAGATATTATTTAAATTTTATATTATATATAAATATTTAATATAATAATTAATTTTTAAAACAAATATAATAAAACGTTATATTTAACCCAGCGCTTGAAACCACCAAAGCGGAGCGAACCCCAGGATTTGACGTACTGACGGCCAAGTCGCTACAAATCTGAAAGTGCAGGGCGTGCAGATATGCAGTGATGCTGATCCAACACGCATGAAACACGGCATAAGAGACAGAGAACCTTGTTTGGCTATTTTCCATACATACATGGATCGTAACGTGTGTGTGTGTTGTGTGTGTGTTGTGTGTGTGTGTGTGAGAGAGAGAGGGGGGGATGGGATCGGATCTTCTATATATCCCCACCAACCCCCATATATGAACCAGACTCAAAACTAAAATTGCGGAACCGATGAGTTTCATTTTCAAAGTGATTAAACAACATAAATATAAATAAATAAAAGCCGTTTGTGTTGTTATTACAAAGATGGATAAATAAAGTAGATGCGTATCACAAGAACGTGGCGGTGGTTGTAAGGCGATCACCCTTTTGGGTTCCCAGGGCGCAGAATCCCCAGTTGTCAGATTGGACGCCTGGATGAAGGACGAAGCGTGGTGGCAGCGGTGGGCCTGGGCCGTCTGGACAAATATGGTCCCATCCCATCCCACCTGCTCAAACAACAACCATCGCTGTATATTCAAATTAATCCGCCATAATCGACATCACACATTCACACCTGTGTTCACTTTTATGACCCGCACAGTGAATTCAAGTACCAGAGAGAGAGTAGCAGTCAACGTTCAACACCCAACCCATCCATCTACAACAATCCACCTCCTCCCCTTACGTCTCCTTCTTGAGTTCAATCGTAGAAAAAAAATATATACTAGCAGCTGATCCATAACTCCAGTGTTGTTTTAATAATAAATTTTCAGTGTTGTTTGATAGATGCAGCTTTTTTAAAAAAATAATGTTATTATATGATTAGATGCATAAAAACTCTCACGTCAACTTTTTAAATTTTTATTAGTTAAGGTTATATTTAACTTTGAGTCATTAAAATTTTAACCAATATTTTTCAGTGTTGTTTAAATGTTTTTTTTTTCTTAGCTCTCATTTTAGCTAATTTATCGTTTCTTCATGTTCTCACCTAAATCTAAATCTCAAACCGCTAATATCCCATCCCTCCTCCCCAAAAGGGTAATTTGTAATAAACAATTTTTTTATTTATAGTTTTCTATATAGTTAATAAATGTGGTAAAAATTAAAATAAATTTTATTTTTATTATAACTAATGAATTAGATATGATTTAACCTATCTCTTCTCAAAACATAATTATATTTTGAAAAATATAATCTAACTAATTAATTTTAAAATAAAGTTATTAACATTTTGGGTATGCGGGAATCAAAATACAAAGAATGGAATCAATGAGAATGTAATTGATGCGGAAATCGAAATGAAATAGTTTATTATTTTTATTGTATTTGGTATGCATTTAATATGCACAATAAATTACTAAAATATTTTTATTATTATGAAATTTATTAAATAAAATTTTATTTTTCTCTATCCTACTTCATCTCAGACATGACCTTTTGGGGAGAGCCGCGTCGGAAGAGAGGGGTGCAAGGGGAGAGGGAGAAAGGGGGCGGGGATGGGGGAGCTGGGCAACGGGGAGAAGGAGTGGGGTTTGCACAGTGGGACTGGGCAACGAGAAGGGAGGGCTCAGTGACGGGGAGAGGGGGTGAGGATGGGGGAGTTGGGTGATCGTGAAGGGGAGCTGGACGAGGAGGAGAGGGGACTGGGATAGGGGAGTTAGGTGACAGGGAGTGGGGAGGGTGAGAGAGAGGGAGAAGAGAAATGAATAAAAAATAAAAGATTCTAGTAAATCTTATTTAGAGGTAAACCTTTAGATAAAAAATAGGGAGAAGAGAAATTTTAGTAAACCTTTTATTTTCGTATAGAATGCGACAAAGTAATGCAATTCGAATTTTTTTTTTTTTTTTGTTCTTTATGACATATAGGATAAATGTTGATGACTTGATGAGGAACTTTAGCTAAGCTAAAAAAATTATTTAAATTTAAATAAAATTTTCATATATGACTTTTTTTATAGCTAATACATCTAAAAAACTTTAAGCAAAATTTTGTTATAAGTGATGAATTGAAAATGTTTTTAAAAATAAAATCCAACCAACCAATTTGTATAAGTAAAGTAATATTTAAATTAATTTTAAATTGGAATAAAATATGTGATTTGATTTCAAATTCGAGCTAAATTTTTATGTAGAATTCAATTTATTTTTTTCTTTTTTTATTACATAAAACGATCTGTCGGATTCTTTCTTTTTTTCTTCTATGACTCAATTTAAAAAAATAATAATTTATAACACGTTTTCTTTTCCATAAAATTAAAATATAAAATTGACGCGTAAACCGTTTCTATTCCCTTAGAACTTCCGTTCTGCAGTTGGTGGTACATTGCTTCCATTGCGAGAAACGTTTTTCCAAATTGCTCTCACTCCCGGCTGATTCAAATTTCAACAAGAGCAATTAAAGCTACCGATTCCGAGACCTGAAGCTGGTTTGAAAGTTGAAGCAGCCTTGATCTACTAATCTACCATGGGAAAAGTTTTCCACAGTGACAAAGGGTCTACACCTTTGCTGCAAGTGGGCTACCAGTCGTAGATGTAATTTGCAAGTTACTTTTATGTTTACAAGATTAACGAAGCAGATGCCATAAATATACCAACCAAGTTGAGATTTAAGTCAGCATCAACTATTATCCCAAAATCAATCAACTTCTTTTTAAAATTTCAAGGTCATCCAACATGAAATTCTATAAAATGACCATAAACACATATATCACTTTCATTCCTATTTCGTCGGTGCAGTAGAGTCATATACATATATACCAGAATCATAGGATTAAATTTCTAAAACCATTTAATAACAAATTTCATGAAATGACTAATAGACTATATTACCACAACAATTTTGTCACTGTATCTCTGCCACATTGAATAGTTTTATTTTATCTTTTTGTTAAAAAAAGGTAAAATGTGGACTACGCTTTTCATGTCTAATTATTTAATTTTATTGGATTGTCAGTTAAAAATTACTTAAAAATGTGGATATACTTAACCAGGGTTTGAAATTATAAATTAGCTCAACATCCGCGAGCTTTTTTTACTTCTCACTCAAACCAAAAGTAAAAATTTTAAACCAATTCAATTAATTTAACATTAGGAATAGGAGAAGCCAAAAAAAAAGGGTTAAAAATCACCTGTCATTACTGTTCATTTCTCGATTTGGTCTACCATTGCAACAGAGGCCCAAAGAAAGGGCGACAATGACAATGGCTAAGGAAGCTAGAGCGCATATGGCAAAAACACGTACAAGGCACCGACTAATTTGGTAATATATGAAGATTTTTATAATTCTAATTTAAAAAAAGCCGCCTCCGCCCGAAAATAACTCGGTCAATTCATCAGAGCGCCAATTTCCTACTACGGGGTACACCACAACAGTCTTCATCACACCTCCCACCACCACCACCACCCAACGAGGCGGCGGAAGATTGAATGGTCTCGCTGATTAGATCTTTGAAAACCTGTCGCTCGATGTCCAGCACCAACTCCGACGTCACTGACGGCCAATCTCCCCACCCGCCGCCGGCAATCGCCTCGGAGGCGTCCTCCGACGACGCATCCGTGTCTCGAATTCTCCGATACTCCGCCCAAATTTCTTGCACCTGCGGTGGCCTCGCGATCACCCAATGGGAGCAGGAAACCGCCGCCTTCCACGGCGGAAGACGAGGCCTCCTCTTATCGACGATTTCATTCACCGCGTCGAAGATTAGCTTCCTGTGGAGCTTCGTGATCCCAGAGGCGCCGCTCTCTCCTTTCATCAGTCGTTGCTTCTCCACCAAATGAAACACATCCGAATCCTTGGGAAAGTAGTTCAAAGCACCAACAACCTCCGACACGTACACGAAGTCATTGTCTTCCAATCTTTCCTCTGCCTGCTCCGGCGACCAGAACTGGTCCTCCGTTTCTGCTGCTTCATCTGCCAAAACACACCTTCTTTAAAATTAGTTAATTATCTTAAAATTAACTATCCCGAATTTAATTTCATTTTAATTTTAAACCAAAAAAAAAAACTTCGACGGCGACGCATGTCGACGCGTATGGGAAGCAAACGATGTCGCTTTAAATTAAAATATGACATCGCTACGCCGTCAGTTCATTAATGAGCCTGGCATCGCTTCTAATCGGCCGTCGTAGTCAGTCAATTACGATGGCGATGGCCACCGTCACCGTCAACCCCACCACCACCACGTGACCGTACCCGGGGGTACCGTCGGGAGGAGGGAGCAAAGCAGTGCAATAAGACGGTTCACACGTGGCAAGATTTAATTGGCGAGCCGAGTCAACACTGAGCAGCGCGAATTGTGGGGGAAGGGGGACGGGTTGCGGGAACCAACCTCTGAAATCAATGCTGCGTTTCATGACAGGCGATGGAGACGACTCGTCCTTGTAAAAAGACGAGTCTAGGACCGAGACGGGACTCGGCTGCAACTCGGTCGTTGTGATTTCTGCTATGCTGTGGAGCAGCTTGTCGCACCTCTCCAGTAGGCTCCTCCCTTCCTTCGATCTCTGCATCTGCGTAATTAAATTACGGAATTTGACTTTAAAAATGCTACATATATGTAATGCCACCAAATTAATAAATAAAAAAAACTTAAAAAGAAAATGATTTTTACTAACGACGGGTACGGATTTTGATATTTTGTACCTCGGAATCAGTATGCGATGAGGTGCTGAGACTGCTGGCATCAGAGACAGAGGAAGATTCATCCTCTGTTTGAATCGGAACAGGGATCTTCTCCTTCGGTTGAATCTCAGCAGGCTTGGGTTTGTTGTACCTCGGCGACCGACTGACCGTCGGACTCGATCCTCCGGTGGCCCGGCAACACGACCTCGGAGAATTAGCGGGCGAGGCTCTCCGGTGATCCGACGTTTCGTTGGGTTTCCTCCGCGTTTCGACGTGCAGTGCCTTCGTCCTGGGGGTCACAGAATTCGAGCTCTTCGCGCTGCTGTCGCTTCGAGTGGGGGAGTTGGAATCCCTAGCGCGGCGGGACTGGTTGCGCGCGCCGCGATCGATCTGCGCGGTTGATGTCCGGAAACTCGCCGGCGGATGAATTTCCACATGGTGGCTCAGATTCCGACTAGATCTCGGCGATTTCGACCTGAAGCCGGACGGAGGAACATCGTTCCTGATCCGGGGAATGCTACGGATGGGAGACATTGATCTCGACGGCCTCATGACGACAATGTGTTCTTCCGAATTTAATAATCCCCTGGGGCGATGACGGAGGAGTCCCTTGAGATGCAGGCCCTCGAGGATTTGCTTCAGCGTTTCCAGATCCCGCGACGGCGGCTCGGTCACGCCGTAGCCGCCTCCCACCGCCTGCCTCGGGCCGGGGAAGAAGTCCCCGGAATCGAACCTCTTCCGCTGTTGAGGCAATTTCATCGGGGAAGCACAAGAACCGCCCGGGAATGCGCCTCCTCTGTGCACCGCCTTGGGCGGTTCAGCTTTCGCTGCTCTGGAAGAGTAATGGTGCTCCGTCGGATACGTTGGTTCTCGTTTCCTGGCCTCGTTCGTTGAGGAGAGCTTTGAAGCAATGCCATTCCCATTCGCGTTGATTCCTAGAATCGATTGCTGTTGAAGCTGCAGTTGTGTTTGCTTGGCTTGAAACCTGCTTCCTTCCAGCAATCTTCGACTCTGGAACAGGTCCCTGCAGACTCTGGATTCCGACGCCGACCTCCGCAGCTCGGATTTAGCCCCGGGATCATGAATCGGAATCGGATTCGAATCCAGCTCAAGCCCCATGAGACGAGCGATCACGCCCGTGGATCGACGCTGCTTCTCGCTTTCCTCCGCTCCCGATCCGTCTCCAGAATTTTCAGTCTCGGCGTTGGTGCGCAACTGCCGCCGGTAGAGGCTCCCCTTCGCGTCCACCGTGGCTCTGCTGTCCAGAGAGAGCCTGGGAGACTCCCGGAACTTCCACGAAGCAGGCCTCGTCGTACCTTCCTTGAGCTCAAATGCAGGCGGAGTCCGAGGCGACTTCGCCGGAACCGCCTCAGTAGACGCGGTTTGTTTCTTTTCCGGCATCGGAGACCGTAGCCCCGGTTGATCCGTGTGTTTACCCGGTGATCCATCTGAAATCTCATGCTCCGGCGTCGAATCCACCTTCTGCAAACACAAACATCAGTTGGGTTGGGTCTTTGAAATTGAAACACAATCTCAACAACAGACCGGCTGCGAAACCAACACAACAACGACTACACAACCCAGCGAATTAATTAACAAACTATGGAAATGAGAGACAGACCGAAGGAGAGAGGCGCTTTCCGGTGAACATATGGTGGCGATCGAAAATGTGCATGAAACCAGCCATACACCCCATCTGCTTCTGAATCTGCTTTTCCAATTTCTGTTCCTGATCCTCCACATTCTCCTTCGTCGTCATCTCTCTCTCTCTCTCTCTCTCTCTCTCTGGACTTATGATCAAATCTCACCTGTTCAATTTCTCTCTCTCTCTTTCTCTCTGTGGGTTTCTCTCAGTGATGCAGCGATGAAGAAAAGGCTTCGGGCCTCAGCGCATCAGTTACGGGGCTCCCGCTTTGTGTGCTTTAAAGCCGACTTTGGAGAAACATATATAATTTTATATATATATATATATATATATATATAATTGAGGAGCTGAAATTTATTTTTCTAGAATACCGGATATGCCACTGGCGAATTTTTGTAATGACGATTGAGTCCTCCAGGTTTGTTTCGAAACTCGCCTTCCGTGGGCAATGCCTGGGCCTACCCTATATGATTATAGGCCCCACTTTCCTTAGAGTTTGCGAGAGTTTGAACTTGGAACGACGATCCGACGTGGCTTTTTGTTTTAGATTGTTTTACCAAACTGCACTTGTATGTCTTCTCCCAACCCCAATCAGGGTGGACTGAATTACGTGTTGTTAGCTAACCAGGTGATTTAAGTTATTTTAAAGTATTTGTTGTAAAAATTAATTATTACATTAAATATTTATATAATATATATTATGCCTGTAAAATTTTATTACTATCTAATGACTTTTTTAAGTAGCACATTACAGACATGAAGTAAATCACATGTAAGTTATTGGGAGCCATGAACAAGCCAAGCAATATGTTTTTTTTTTATTTTTTGCTTTGGCTGGACAATTCCACATTTATTTTTCTTATAATTTTAGGTTTTCAATGAAGGTGCATTTACTTTGTTGCAATTTCAAAGTATGCTGTTTTAAATTTTCAATTTGGACTCTATTTTTTCTGCCTTATCTTTTTTTTTTTTTTTTTTTTGCTCTTCTTTGCCTTACCTTCTTTATTTTGACTCTCATACTCTAATTTGGAAATGTAATCATAAAATTTACCAGCTTTCCCTAGTGTTTTCTTTCTCGACCCAAGGTAACATCTTTACAAAACCTACCTCCCTATTATATTTAAAAAAATTCCTTATACTCAGTCATGCATTGTAAAGCCTTTTTTCAGGGAAATTAATTTGTAATAAATTTTAATACAGGCACCTAGATATCATCTCAAAAGAAGAAGAATAATAGTTTATTTGGTCAGAACCATTTGGCTTAACAATTAATCCAAACAGCCCGAGTAAGATATCAAATTACTACCAAATGTCTTTCTCACCTTATGACTTAATACCTCTACTTAAGATAACATGGTACCCTACCAACCGAGTTGCCCCTTATGAATAATTGGACGAGGAATAGTTTGTTCCCCCCCTACCAAGTGGATAGAAAATTCATAAACGTGAAGTCCATAAAAGAAAAGATATTTTTGGTCTTTCCTGTTATTTTTATAAGGGGGGATGTTCATTATCATATAGCAAAATATTAATTTAATCAAGTATATTGACATGGAAGATATCACCCTAACTATTGGTGGGGCTTTGATGGTGCCATTAAAATTTTAAATGTTACTTGTTCGGTCCTGGATACATAGTAAGGAAGTGTAGTTTTAGCAATGAATAAATTGTTGGTAAAATTAACTATTTCCCGACAAAAAGTTTTTACTTACAAAATAAATTTGTCACCACCAATTGTAATATTTAATTTGGCCACTAAGGGTGTGCTTTAGTAAAAGTATTTTAACAGACTATTTTACATAGAAAAATTAATTTTGAAATCCTTACTTTATAATTGTGTTCTTTAAATATTTATAGAATGTAGTCTAAAAATACAAGGTAATTAGAGGGATATTGATCACCTTGAAAAAATACAACCTAATCACACATTATTTCCAATATCTTACTGTTTCGAGTTTTGAAAAAAAAAACCTGCATTGCCTTTTCTTTGTTTGAGAAAATTATAAATTTCTTCATGCTTAATCAACTACTTCATTTTCGTTTTTATCCTCATTTCCATCTAAAGTCATTAAAAGGTTAATTAGTTTGTGGTTGAATTTAATTTCTTGTTAAATTGGTCACCAATTGACCCAAAACAATTCCAACTCACTTAAAACCCATGGTTTGTGGCATGGAATTGTTCTTATTCGTTTGTTTTGGATTTTGGTTACGGTTCACTTATTAGTTATTAGATTAGAGTTAATTTTTTCGTGAGCCACCTTGGTTTTTTCTTGTTTAAACAATAATATTTTTTTTGTTCTACTATCTTTTGGGTGTGTTTCCTCGCTAAAATAATGGTTTAAAAAAAAGATATGAGAATATCACGAATTGTTTTTTTTTTTTTTGCACTTTTTTATTAGAACATCTTAGTAGACTTCACCTGATTAAAATTTAATGTAGCGTGATAGAAATCTTATTGATAGAGTTAACAAAATTTATTCAATTTCATGTATTTTATACTCAGTTTAAAATGTGTGTATGTGTTTATATATACCTTTAATTTAAAACAGATTAGCTTGTGATTATAGTATAACATAACTGTTTTAGACTTTAGTTTTAAGTACTACTCAATGTTAGGACATCTCTAGCAATATTTGATAAATTTAATTAGCTATATCTATATTTAATCTCATAAATATATGTAGTCTTATCTAATAATATCTCTAATTGTGTATTTTAGTTTAAATTTATTTTTCAAATTTATCATACTCGCTTCTCATAGCAACGCCCCTCCCTTGGAATACTCCACTTCAATGGTCCAAATCCTCTCATAGATGCATAGCTGCCTCTAACACTCACCCAACAGTCCCATGCGGGATGATGAGAAGTGGTCAAGAGTCTTAACCAGAGGAGGAGGGGCCGTTTCCCATCCTACAACGTTAGGGGTAAAGTCCTTGGTGTTTTTTTTGCGCAACGGGGGGTTAAGAGCCTACAAAATATTAATTTTATTTTGTGTGTTTTTTTTCCATGGCAGGGGATTAGGTAGTGGTGTTGGAAGAGAAGCCGGGGATGGGAGTGCTGCTGATGGCGGCAGAGGTGTTGGTGGTGGTGTTGGGCGAGACTACGGTAGAGGACGACGTAACGTAAAAGTTATAATTCTAATTAAAATTTATGTACCAATTTATAGGTTCAGTAAAAACTTAATATTTATAGTAAAATATTAATTTCCGTTAGATCTAGCTCTTCTTATCCCATAACGCATCTTCTTCCTCTCTCGTTGCCCCCATCAGCCATCCCCCATTTGCAGCGGCATCGACCACCCCCCTCCCCTTGCAATGCTATTGCCTTCATAATATTTTATTTTAAAAAAAGAATAGCTAGTAGGATAGGGCTAGTCAGACTTAGCCATTAAAACATAAATGGCAGAGAACTTTTTAATGTTTTTTAGCTAAAATTTAACTTTGTTGAGCCCATTATAAGTGCTCTAAGAGGTAGATTGAGGGTTTTAAATTAAAGAATTATGTACTTGATTTGATATGACATAACTATAAATTTATATATATAAATAAAAATATAATTACATTAAATTTAGCTGATACAATAACTAAAATATTAAAATAATTTTTTAAATCAAATATTATTTTAACTATACTCTTAATAAATAATTTTTTTTATTGATTAAGAAATTAATTAAAATATATTTACAAAGATCAAACTCTTTAGTCGCATATAAGTAAAATGTCTTATACGAATGAAAACGAATAAAGATTCGCATATAAAAATTGTGTAAAAATTTTAAGGATTTAATGTACATCGGTATATCCTGACAACAAATATTTCTACCACTTTATGTTGTGTTTATAGAAATAGTTTAATAATTATCCATTTGTGCAAGTGTATCTATTTTCAATTTGAACATTATTCTCTCTACCTTTTCTTTTCTTTTTTTCCTCTTTGCCTTACCTTATTTATTTTCACCTAAATATTCTATTTTGGAAATGTAATAAAAAAATTACAAGGTTCCCCTAGTGTTACTGTTTATGATGATTATACGTATGTTTAAATTAAAGAATAAATCAAATATAAATTTTAAAAAATAAAGTCATGCTTCCCGGCCATCTACTTCCTTGCAAGTGTATCAAACTAATCGTTGACTGGAACAATTTTTATATTGGGTTAGTTTCGAAGAATTACTATCCGAGGTTTATGAGTGTTTCTCTTATTGGTATCAAAACGAATAATTGATATTATTATTATTATAATGATCTTAATGTTAATGCATGAAAATATGCCGAAAAAATTGCATCAATAGCATTGATTAGTACAACTTATCTGTCTCACGAAATGAAATATCCGATTAAAACTAAAAATTTAAACAATGTTTCTTTTATAATATGATGATAAAATACATCACATGTATTTAGTTTTAAGTTGCGTTAATTTTGTTTCATGTGTCTTCTTCTCGTCCATGTCATGTTTCTATTTATTTATTTGCTTTTGCGTTTGGTTTGCAGCCTTAACTACTTGCTTTCATGTGTCTTCTTCTAGTCCATGTTCTACCCCAGGCCATGGGACCGAAAACAGCCATGTTGCATCTTATTTATCGCCACTTTTTAAATGGAACCCACATGCACATGCTTCTTTTAGATTTGCAGGCGCCCTTTCTCTCTCGCCCTTCCCAAAATATGAAAAAATTAAAATTTTAAAAACTACCTTTTCATTAATACATCATCCGAAATGACAGCTAACGGTACAAATAAAATCAATATTTTAAAATAATAAAAATTGGCTTTAAAATACAGATTTTAGCAGGCTCCAATGAGTGAGTGGGGTTTGAAGTTGAAGCAGCAGCTTCAAGTTCCCATGCCCTGATTATGTGAATGTATTAATGTGGGATACAGTTCCACTGTGCGTCTGAGAGAGAGAAAAAGAGTGGACATTTCTCGATCTGAACTCTGGAGCCCCATGTTCTCCCACGGGCCCTCTTCTTCTGTTCACATTCCTTGATGCATTTGTCTTAAGTGGATTTCACTTTCCTCCTCAAATAACAAATACATATATATGTATACTATCATTTTTTAAAAGACATACACACACACACACATATATATATATATATATATATATTGTGTGTGTAACTGTGTATATATTTGCAAGCAGCCTTCCCCTTGGATGATGGATCCATGAAATGATGCGTAATGCGTGGAGTATTGTTTTTTTTAGAAGGCAATATTTTCAGAAGGAATGAAATCACAATCTCATGCTGATTTTAATGGACTAAAACTCTGTTTTAATATCATATATATTATAAAACGTAAGTGCTTCCTTATAATAATATTTCAATTTGTAAAAAACAAGTGCATTATGTCAAGATACATGATTTCACGCGAGGAAGTTATCGAAATTTATAATTAATTAATACAATTATATGATAACCTCACCAGCAACAGTCAAACGATTTTGAAATGAATGTTTATAAATTTTAACATTAATATTGTACTGGACATCACCCAATATTATCTAATATTGTACACAAGACCTAAAACATAAATCACTTAAAAAGAAAACGTGTTAAAATATATAATACTCGAACCTCACAGTTGATTAATAAACTGTTGGAGTAACCCACCAGCAGCCGGCCTTTCAATACATTACTTTATTTTAAGCCTTAAATATATAAGGTGTCAATAGTAATGGGACATTAATTTACTGTTCATTATCCCCGGATGGTAAAAGATGTATAGACAAACTATTTAATGAAATAAATGGATAGATGGGTATGTTGGTGTTGGGTAACGGTGAAATCAATCATAGAGTAGAGAGATGGGATTCGGATTCCTCTCGGGTTCAGCAGTTGGACCCCTTTGACTACTGACTTGATTGGGCCTTTTGTGAATAGCCTTTTCTTTTCTTTTACATTCTTATGATGGGAATGGAAGGTCTATTTAAAGATGGCCAGCCAGTAAAAATTGTTTGAATTTCAGAGGAAGTAAGAGCTTCTTTCTCTCTCTCTCTCTCTTGGAAAAAAAAACTTTTTATAGCATCATTTATGCTGCTTACAGAGCAGATAAATATTTTCTCACACTTGGGGGTGGTGTGTTTGTTCAACATAGGACTGTACTTTTATGGCCTTTCTGATCATTTTGGGATTAAAAAAACTTAATTTGCTAGTCAGTTTAATTTCTTAATCATTGATTAAAAAACATTCAAATCTTTCTCATAACAATGTTCATTGCACACTTCAAAAAAAAAAAAAAGACAAACATTAAATTATAGAAAATGAGGTACAAGAAAATTGATTAATTTAACACCGAGTATAATAGGTGTTAAAACTCAATACTTAGAAATTATAGGTAAAACTCAATATCTAAGACATGAAATATGTTCATTAATTGCAAATAATTACTTGAAAAAAGATAACAATATTGTGCATATTGACTGTACATACTTGCACTCTTTCAACATATGTTCACCCTTTTAATTTGAGATAATAGGGGTGCTGCTCGTCTATTAATAGTTGTGTTTTTTTAACTGTTTAGGAGATTCCCAATACAAAGCAACCATTAAAAAATAGTTTGCGCTTCCTCAAGTCATGGAAGAAATTAAAAGAACGAAGGCACAGGAAATATTGGACACCCTTAGAGACAGAAGAAATAAAGGACAGAATGCTTTCTTATAAAATATGCAGGGGATTTGGATTCCAAGTATAACAAATTTAAAAAAAAAAAATATCAAAACCCAAAATAATGGAGGGTGTTGAATAAAAGGGGTTAACTGTAAGTAAGTTAAAATAATAAACCGATGAGAGGTCTACATGTGCAAGGAAAATCATTTCTGCCTCAGCCTTTCCTTCCCCATAATTGGTCTTTAACAATAAATGGAAACCACACAGCTTTTTAAATTTAATGTGAAGACCACATGCCTCCCCCTGCCATGTTGCACATGATCCATTTATCCCAAAGCCCAACCCAATAAAGGGACATGTATAGATTTTTTTATGGATGTAAAGTAGAATCTATAGCTAGAGCAAATGTCATTGCCTGCTGTTACTGCATCCTAATTCGTATAGCCTGTATGCATGCATGTTCTTCTGCTATAGCCTCAAAAAAAGTGCTCCTGATATATTATCAAAATCAAGTCTTTCCAGCATAAGGAGTAATAATTACTGGCATTTGGCTTCTCACGGCATTTTCATTAAATCCTAGGCAATGTAATTTACTACCCCTAGCTAGCATTGAAAAGTCCTTTTCAAATTATAGTTGTGAGTGCTATATATGGGTTAACAAAAAAAGAGAAAAATGTTTTATGCAATACTTAATATGTATAATATTTTATTAATGCGTAATTTAGTACAAATCAAATATTAGGTGTTTTAAAAAAAGTATATATGTATATATATATAGTTTGTTTGTTTATTAGTTTTTGTTTGTGGAATAGAACAAGTAATCGAAATGCGCACGCCTTATCCTTGTAGGAAACAAATATAATATGAGGCCCATATACGACATTGATTGTTTGGTGGGTAGGTCGTCGTCAAGGGTGATTCAAAATTAAGAAAGCAACAACGGTTGTCATTTTCTAACAGCGCAGTGCATGTGCGATGAGGCAACACGGTCCCTAACAAAGTGAAGTGACCCCCCCACATAACCCAGTCGTAGGGAGGCAAACTTGAAAACCTACTGCCCTTAATTAAAGGGCCACTGGTTGACAAAAACTACAAGGCCTTCTTGCTTCTTGCTTCTTGCTTCTTGCTTGGGCCCATCGAAATGCACCTACGTCGTCTTTTCTAGGCCCAGCTCAGCTTCAAAAAAAGCGAAAACCAAGGACCCCTGTGCTTCAATTTTTTGTACTTGCGTAAAAATAAATAACATAAAATAAAGTTTTTAATTACAACCACTTTCTGAACTAAAATTTAATCACTCACTTTCTTTTTTTTTTTTGATTTTTTGTTTTTAATGCGCAATGATTAACTCCCAACATCCTCCACGTTGAGGTTGAAGTTATTGTCGGCTTCTTTTCTTTTCCTTTAATTAATTTTTTTAGTTTTTTTTGCTTTTTTTAATGTTTTGTTCACGAGTCTCTGGTTTGACACTCACTACCTGAAATATGTTTCAATAAAAGCTATGGTAGCGTAATGATATAATTTCACCCTACGAGTGGTCTAGAGTTTTTTCCAATTTTGGAATTAATATGAGGTGGTTCTAGCTAATGCGTTTAAATGGCTTGTAATTTGGTATGAAATTTTGATACATGGAGCAATGATTTGAAAGCAAACACATTGGTGATTCTGGAAGGCAAAACTTGATTGGGTTGAGATATTTTGATTTGTCAAAGCCAAGTTTTAAATCACAAAACTTTGTTTACATTTTGGCAAATCATGATTTGGAACACCTCAAAAATCAAACAAATATATGTTTTTTTTACCAAAAAAAACAAATATATATATATATATATATAACAAAACTTAATTTCAAAACTATAATAGAATTTTATAATTTTGGAATATTGCCCTGCTCGTGTTACTGTCAAGCATGCTTGGGGGTATCAGGATGCCTATATAGGCCACCCAGAGTCACAAACAACAGTGCTTTAAAGGAGGGTCCTAGGAAATTTACTGTGTTTTGGTATTGGAGTTTAGTGCAGCCAGCCATAGACCGCTACTGCGACGAACCACTCAAATCACTGCTACCTTCAACGTTATGTTAAAAGTTAAAAAAATACATCGTTGGGTATCTAATCTTTTTTTCCCTCCTTATAAAACAAAACAAACTAAAACAAAATCACCATGCCCTCGCCCAGTCGCCCGTAATGAAATCACTACTTCTTTGAACACTAATAGCATTTTTTTAAAATATATATATTTACATATATTTAAAAAAAATTATAAAATTATTCACACAATATCTTATATTTTACTTTCCGTATTTTTTTATCAAGATATTAATAAATACTATTAATTTTCTATAATTATTAAATTATATATAAAAAATTTCTCTCGCTTTTTTACTTCACGTTTCTTATAATATTACTTTTGTTTTATATTAAATTTTAAAAAAATATTAAATAAAATAATAATATAAAATATTATTTAAATGATATAGAAAATTATTTATGAAATCTATTGAAGTGTATATTTGTATAAAGAAACAAAAAATAATTTAAATTTATAAAATTAGAAAAAATAATTGGAAACTTATGTTAATGTTCTAAAAAGAGCAAAAAAAAAAGAGATCTTGGTACCTTAGGCTTCATATCTTATTTTCAAAATAAAACTTTATTTTTAAATTCTAAAAGCACAAGTTCTACAACATTATAAAATGATTAATATTTAAATTATATTTTAAAAATATACTGTTTTAAAAAATTCTTTGTATTTTGTTTTCAAATTTAAACTTAATTTTGTTGCAAAACTCAAATTAGCTTTTTTATTTTTACTTTTACTTTTATTTTTTTCTACTTTATTACATAAATCCATCATATTTTATTTTTTGTGAAAAACATTTTTAAAAAATAAATTCTTTTTTTACCAAATATAATTTATATTTTAAATTAAAAATTTAACACAAACTCTAATAAAAAATTAAATCATTAAAATATAATATATAAATTAAAATCTCCTTAGCTTTTTTTTGAAAACAAAATAAACAACGTGCTTAAGTGTAGGGTTTAATGAATGTATATTAATATATATTGATTTGGTTCATTGGAGGATCAAAAGAAGTTAAAATGTTGTTAGTTAGTTACTTGAATATGAAAAAAAAAAAAAAAAAAAGTGATCCATAGTGGTTGGTAGTGGTCATCAGTAGAACATTGGTTGGCACTCGGCAGATTTTTGAAACTAAACGTGAGGTTGCTCTCAGTCTCTCACTTTTG
The DNA here is from genome assembly GCA_023512835.1 of Taxillus chinensis. NCBI lineage: Eukaryota > Viridiplantae > Streptophyta > Magnoliopsida > Santalales > Loranthaceae > Taxillus > Taxillus chinensis. The sequence continues at coordinate 47,199,918 of CM042088.1, read as the reverse complement.
TTTGGGAACTGCAAAAAGAAATGTGAGCTTTCGTGCCCACATCACATGGCCTCTCTGAGCTTGGAGCCCGAAGTTGAACGGGGTTCACTGAAGGAAGCAAAGAATATAGTGATTCCCTGCTTCTTTAGTGTTCCACGGAAACCCCCCTCAATTTTCAATCCAGCTCATGTGTCAATGCACTTTCTGTCTGCCAGCCAGCCAGAGGTAGCCCCCCACAAATCCCTGCTAACATGGCATTGCTATTAAATATTATTACTATTTGATTCACAATTACTTATGGCTTAAGGAATTAGTCCAACGTATTTGTTCAAGATAATGCAAACCGTTAACTATTATCCATGCGACATTACCAATCAATCAGTTATTATGTGATATGTAATTAGATTAATTCTACGAGCCTCATATGGAATTAGGGTTATGGGGTATAAATACACCTATACACATTGTTTTGTTTGTTTTTTCATTTATTTTTACGTGAGTACTGCTATATGTAATTTTGCCGCATTAGCTTCCATACTACCGACTTATATGACGACATATGATTAGAACTTGTACCATATCATCAGTGTATTATTCAATTATTTGTCATCACAACAACTAATAATGTAAGAAGCTTACAAGAAAGACTTTTCCTTATTATATTTTGATACATAACCAATTTGAACGAAAATCTTATGAGACTACCATATACAAACTAGAACACCAGTTTCATCATTTGGTGTCGCAAGACGCGAGTTATAATTATTAGAATTTGATATAGACAAAGGTTTGATTATGTATTACGATACTATTTACTTTAGATTCGTCACATCAGTCTGTACAGCTTTAACAACATGCAGATATCACCGAATACTTAACAAAAAAAAACTACAAGACAACTTTGATACTAGTTTGTTCGAAAATAAAATATTTTACAATGCCGAAAAATAAAAACACTTTGGGTGTGTTTTTATTTTTTTAATTTATTTTTATTTTTTTTCGATCCTTTACCACCGCCGTGCCCACCTTGATGATCCTCGCTCTCCATTGCGCTCATGATAATTTTTAAAAATATCAGTTTTCCAAAATCAAAAACAAAATAATTGTATCAAACATTAAAAAAAAAATAGATCAAACCTGGCGAATAATATCATCAGTGTATTATTCAATTATTTGTATCACAACAACTAATAATGTAAGGGGCTTACAAGAAAGACTTTTCCTTATTATATTTTGATACATAACCAATTTGAACGAAAATCTTATGAGACTACCATATACCAAGAGCACCAGTTTCATCATTTGCTGTTGCAAGCCGCGAGTTATAATTATTAGAATTGAATATAGACAAAGGTTTGATTATGTATTACGATACTATTTACTTTAGACTCGTCACATCAGTCCGTACAGCTTTAACAACATGCAGATATCACAGAATACTTAACAAAAATAACTATAAGACAAATCAGACTTTGATACTAATTTGTTAAAATCAAGTTTAAACTTTTAATATCGAAAACATATCTTTTTTTTATGTTTGACATGTGTTTTAAAAATAAATTTTTAAAAATAAAATGTGTTAGAATACCGTAATATTTTTATTTTTTTAACTTATTTTTATTTTTTTCGATCTTTACCGCTGCCGCGCCCACCTCGATGATCCTCCCTCTCTATTGCCCTCATAATAATTTTTAAAAATATCAGTTTCCAAAATCAAAAACAAAATAATTGTATCAAACATTAAAAAAAAAAAAAAAAGATCAAGGCGAATAATAGCTAGTTACTTCGGGAGAAGACAAGACATGATAAATGTATGTCCCCGAATTGAGATCTGATTACGAGGGACGGAATAAGGTCCACTAAATGCGAAAGCCGGTAGGGATTCGAATCATTTAACGTCACCCACCCACACTGCTGTCGACAATCTGAGAATCACCCTCCACCGCCACGTTAGAGAGATCACATCAATACTTTGCCTTTGCCTCCGCCATGTTAGAGTTGCCAAGAAAACTTTATATTTCCACCCATATTCGAAGTTGTAGATAGAAAATTTTTTGGGTGCGTGCGTGTCCATCAAGTGGAGATATGGATAAACATTACATTCGAGTTAAAAGAAAAAATCAAAACATCATAAATACATATAATTATTCGAAATTGCAATTACCGATTTTATTTTATTTTATTTTTTTGGGTACGCGTGTAATTATTCCTAATGTTAGGCTAATAATAGCGTACCTTCACGTGGAATGTCTTGATTCCTTCTGCCCCCCCGCTCCCTCAGGTATACATGTTTTCTGGTCAAATAAAGACACTTCACGTTATGTTACGTGTTGGGGATAGGGGATCCGAGCCCATACACGTGCTTATCATTTATAATTTGAACTCTACTTACTTCATAATATGGGATTTGATCTAACTCATCGTTGGGCCAACTTTTATAATTCAGGGTCCGCCTGCTTCTTTATATTTTGTTAATGTGAGGCTTTTTTTTTTTTTTTCTTGTATGCAATGTTAAAGTATTTTTAATTTTATTAAGTTAAAATAGATAGTTAAAATATTTTTAACTTGCTAGAATATTATTTAACCAATAATACTCTAATGCTATATTATATATATATATATATATATATATATTCTAAATTATCCTAACAAACCCACAAAGCTAATCACGTACGCTTTGCATTCTAACAGGAGGGAGGGTATTGCTGCAGCTAGGGAAGGAAGAGAGTGGTGAGGGTGCTGCTGCCGTTATGGGAGGGACAAATCTGTGCACAAGCAGATTTGGGAAGGATAGGGCCGTGGGGAAGGGAACGTAACTCACTGTTGGCAAGAAGGCCATGCTCTTCGCTGCCCCCAGCGCCTTCACCCCCACCTGTTCCTAGAAGTACGTCCCCCATGGCATCAACGCCATGGTTTGTGTCTCCATCGACAATGCTTTCGTCCTGAAGGCGTGAAGAAGGAATTGGGCATCACCCACCAAGTCCTCCTACTTTCCAACTTTACTCGCGCCATCAGCGCAAAGCTACAACGGCAAGGCTGTGAGGGGCCATCAGCGACGGAATGACTAAAGGGGGAAAGGGAGTAGGTGTGAATTTCACCCAACTGATGTGACATTATCAACCAAAGCAAAAGCTAAAATTATATTTAACTAATTTCACTAAACCATTAGGAAGTAATTTTAGTTAAATTTTACTAACTTTGGATTAGTAATGTTTCACTAAGTCACGTAATTCCCGCCTAACGCCCTTTTATGTTTCACTTAGATCCACCCAGACCCTCTCTAACCAAATTGATGTATAAAATGCTTTTCGGGATTAATGGAAATTGCATTCACTCTCAAAATATAAGCAAACTGAACAAATTCACTCGGCGTAATATCTGCATGTCCTGTTTGTGTGACAGGCATTCAAAAAGGGGGAAAATAGATCTACAAGCCTAACCTGCTTTGTGACACTATCTCATTGACGCAAGATTTGGTCAGGTTGCCCCAGTGAATGAACATGCTCCACCAATAATTTGAATGTACTGGCTGCTCTTAAATATCAGTATCCATCTGCACCGACTTTGAGAGATTCACTTTTACAGATTTCAATCAAAGTTGGGTTTCACTCCTTAATCATGCCAAAACGACATGTATGCTATATCAGCACACATTAGAACATTTTCATCAAACAATCAGCATCCCCCAATGGTATGGTAAAAATCTTCCATGTGTTCATGGATTTTCAGGCCTCGACTAGCAAGTGGAATATGGTAACGCTAATCTCCAGGATGTTGCAGATCAGAGTATCCAACATCTGCAACCATGAGAATCCGGAAGACCCTCAAACCATCTGTCCCATAATGGGTCTGCAGGGCCACTTGTACTGAAACCCAGAGATTAAATAAACAATTAGAGATGAAACTCACTTACTTTGGCGTAGGCACTAGGCATAGCAGGAAAAAACAAAAAAAGGATTTACGGACTTACACGGAGAGTAATGGATCCGGGTTACTCTCTATGCGGAGAAGCAATCTGGCAATCATTAAAGCAAAACCATCATAATCTTTCACGGTCGGGTATGCATGGAATATGAGGTCTCCCCTTGAATTTGTAATATAAAAGTAGGGGTGAAAGGATATTTTGACAGAACGAGATGCCAACTTTGCATACGCATTTCTACCATACTTACTCTTGACAGATGGCTGACACGTTTCTTGTCTGTTCGAGCGCTTCCAACTCTTCCTGGATCCATTTTAAGAATATTAGGGGAAACGATCAATAATTAGTGAGAAAAAAAGTCTCTTTACGTATAAATTGGAAAAGACCCATAATTTCTGTCGTGTTTAAAAATGAAATCCAGAACACAGTGCAAGGTCTGGGAAAAAAAGCCTTTATGTATGAATTATGATATTTACATGAGCAAGAGCACAAAAATAGGGAAGCGAGCAGAATAGGTATAATGAAGAAAAGGAAACAAGAATACACTGCACATATTCCATAAATAGACTCTTATCCGTGCCCTTCTAGTGTAAAATATGCAAGGGAAGAAAAACGAAATTCAACTTCTGGTACTGTTATGATGAAATTTTCCTGCAATGCCAATGGTAAAATTATTCCAAGAAAGGGATCCACTTCTGATACGATATAGCACACACAAAGAGCAAACAAATTTCTTGTCATAGACACGGCCCATAGCCCTAGTATCTACATCTAAGGCACTGAACGGAAGGAAAATTTTCCAGGAGTCATTATAATTCACAAATATACATATATAATGAAGACAACAAGTGTTAGACAGTTAACAACACAGTTCAAGTGTTCCATCCATTCATAAACCTAAATGATAAGCCTTCCAATATCATGCGGAAAGGGCCGTAATCATCTTTAATTGAACAAAGGCAAAAAAACATAAGATGAAACTTGACACTTCATACTGAAGTCAGGACCCATTGGCCAGGTAGACAACACCACAGTACAAGTGTTCCCTCCATTCATAAAACTAAATGATATGGGTTCCAATATCATGAAAAAGGGGGAGTGATCGTTTGTTGAATCAATGCAAAAACATATGATGAAACTTTGCACCTGATACTTAAGAGTCAAGCAGATTAGATGAGAAAATTTCTTTTACTTAATTTTATTCAAAGAGATCAAACACAGAAGCTTTTGTCCAGTGTAGCTATAAATGAGAAACATGAGCTTCTTAGACACATGGAGAAATTTCTTGTACTTGATATTGGTCACGAAACCACCAATAAAAAGAAACACACAGACTGAAAAATAGCATCCTAGTCAAAGGCGTGACAAACAGGAGCCCTTTTTCAGTGCCATTGCAAGTAACAAATACATTCTCACAGATATATGAGAAAGCTCAATTTTGTTCATGAAACCAGATGTACAAGTATTATACAGAAAGAAGCATAACATCCCAATTAGGGTCATATAAAGCAAAGAACCAAATATTGCCATGTCAATGCAGGTAACATTTCTATTGTGATAGATCTCAACCCTCAAAGCATAATGAAGGCTTCAAAAAGTGTTGTTAAAGGCCTCAGGACCAGGTGAGGCACACAAATAATTCCTAAAGTCGTTTCTTAAAATGCCAACATTAATCCTTACGTAGTTAACATTTACATACATAGCATTCCAAATTATACAATGTGTCAATGTCCATGGGGATGCTCTCTCTCTCTCTCTCTGATGAGCTCCCCCAATTAGCGTGGATCATTATCATTACTGATTCTTTTTCTGAAGCCATGTCTACCTCAGGACACCAGATTCAATACACGTTAAGTATATATCATGCTAAATAAAATTCTCTAAATGAGAAATGTTTACAATGAGGCTAATCTATAATCTTAAGCGCTAATAACAATTAAATTTGTTATCCCAATATGTTTTTATTTTTTAAGTAATTAGATAAACAATTCATAAATAAGAAGGGTCCACGACACCACAACTCCGACTAACTCAACTAACAATTAGGCTCGTAGCTCCATACATTCACCCTGAAACCCGGACTGTACAATTGCCAAAATCTAATGCCAATATCATTTATCAATTGCATCCAATTCTGCTGTTGTGGCGTCCGTAGTCTTAAACCATATCCCTAGACTTCCCAGTGTCTTGTCTTCCCATACAAACCAATCCCAAGACCATCCCACCAAAACGCGAGGAAATGAGCATTAGGAATTCTCTATATCATCATTACAACCGAGCATCACGTTTTTGTTCTTGTTTTTTTTTTGTTTTACTTGAAGTAACAAGAAACAATGAACATAACAGCTCGAAAACAGTTGAAAACAACTCACGCAATTGTTTAGCAAAAAAAAAAAACCGTTTTGAATAGTTTCTCATAAATAGCTCTACTTGGGTTCTCCAAATTTGACAAACAGGGACTAACTGACCAACCTCTAGGGATCTCTTCTCCTGATCGAGTCGCTTCAAGTCCGCTAGTATCCGATGCTTCCCCCGCATATCCGCCGCCGCCGCCGCTACAGATGGAGGGGCCTCCAGGGCAAGACGCGCCGCAGACTCGGACTCCGCCGCCTGCATCTCTCAAACGCATCCAGCGACAACAACCGAACCGTCGTCCGAAACCCAACAACAACAACAACAACAACAAAAGTAGAAACAAAAAACGAGAGAGAGAGCTCCGCTATATATAAACTGGGTACTACCGGATTCACTGAAACATGGGAATCATGTTTGTGGAGTGAAGTAGAACCCGGGCAACACGGGCCAATCGGGAGGCAGGTGGCGGAAAGCGGAAAGCGGAAAGCGATCTCCTTACCGGTACCCAACGCGGATAGCGAGAAGACTTTTCTCAACACAACAAAACCTGCCCTTTTTTTTTTTTTTTTTTACTTTCTTCTTCGTTGGTTTTCTTTTTCCTTTTTCTAAGTTTTTTCAGCGTAATTGCAAATTTGCATGTTGTTTTAAAAGCATTTTGCCTTTGCGTTGGGCTTTCAGCTCTGGAAGGCAAACCGACACAATAAATGAGATCGCTTCGTTGTTATAAATAATGTGCCATAATAAATTAATAATTAAGGGAGGAAAGGGAAAATAAAAACACAATCCATTTTTATAACTTTTATTTCTATTTTTTTATAAATAAATAATATACTATTTCATATATTTTATCTATCATTCATATTTTATTTTTTTATCTCTATTTTTATTTGTTTAATTATAATTTTTATTGTATTTAATATTTTTTTATCTCTTCTAATTACTATAATTAATCAAAAATACACATATGTCAAAAATATAATAAAATATTTAGAGAGTTAACAGTGATCATTAAAATATAGATATTCTTTATTCAATCTTTATTTTCAACATTTAAATTTTATGATTTAGATGAGCAGTATAATTTTTATTTAAAAATTAATATTTTCTTTAAATTATAAAGAAAAGTATATTTTAGATAAGCTTGGATGAATGTTCTGAGTCATTATAATCAATGCATAGTAGGTGAGAGTATTAAAGGATAATAATAATAATATCAAATATAAACTTTATGTTTCTACTCAACTCTTATCTTTAACATTTTTATTGTATTTGTTAATGAAAGTTGCATTTAATTTTGGTTTCTTATTATAATTAAAATTCAAAAATTAAATTTAATTTTGTGAAGTATGCTCAGATGACTTAGAAGTAATTTGCTTTCACGAAATTATGTATATTGTTTTGCTTTTGTCTTTTATATATTTTTTAATCACTCGTTCATATTTGTTTGTTGTATTATTTATTCTAGGTTCTTTCTTTTAAAAAAACTCAACGTTTTAATTTGAGCAACATGTATATACGTATTGACATTTTATTTTTAAATAGTGATGTGATTTTTGCCCTTTTAATTATTTATGTCTGATTTTATATTTTATTATCGAAAAAAAATATTCACATACTTTCTGTTATTCATTTGAATTTGTATTGAATTTTGAAAACAAATTATATTTGATAAGATAAAATTATATTTAAAAAAAGTGTGATTTTTTAAAGCTGAATCTCAATATGATAAAAACAATAAAAATAAAATATGATAAACTCGAATAATAATAAAGTAAAAAAAATTATAAAAACAATTTAAACCCGTCTCATAAAAAACCGAATTTAATTTTAAAAACATAAAATAATTGGATATATTTTAAAATAAAATATTACTTTATTACTATATTAAATATAATTCATTGAACAAATTGTATTTTTAAAAATAAAATTATGTTTTAAAATGCATAAATGAAACAGGCCCAAAATGGCTGGCTCGAGCAAACCAGCCATGAAGAAGCAAATCTGGCTGGCATGGCCCAGTGCAAGAGTTGCAGATTCCATGAATCTGTGGCTGATTTACCGATCGATTTGGGCTTCACTAAAGCCTCGGGTTTGGCAAACTCTTTTAAACATGGCCCAATGTTCTTCTTCTAAAGGCTGACGGATAGGGCTGACCAGCTGAACCGTGGACGAACAACGTAGGCAGTGTCTCCTGCGTTCAAACCCACAGACGACGGACACGTGATTCGGATTCTTAACCCGGTTCATGTCATCCTACTCCCTTGGATAGCATAGCCAGTAGGGAGTGTGATATCGACACACCCACCTCGGGACTCGACAGTGATAGTTGATCGGTAGCAAGCCCCACCGAAATTGATTTTTTTGGTTCTCGTCCATGGCTCTTCAGCTGTTCGCCGGAGCTGAAACCCTGTGCTTCACCAGAACCAGAACCAAAACCCCAATAGGGTTTTCGGTGTCAGATCTCTCCGTCAAGCAATTTCCCAAAATGGGCTCGAATTCGTCGCCTCGCCGTAGAATCTCCAACCCCAAATCCCCAGTTCCCAAATGCGCTCTCTCATCATCGTCGTCGTCGTCGTCGTCGTCGAGACCCGCCTCTCAGCCTCGGTTCATACAGCACAAGAAGGAGGCCTTCTGGTTCTATAGGTTCCTCTCCATCGCGTACGACCATGTCATCAACCCAGGACATTGGACCGAGGACATGCGGGAAGACGCCCTCGAACCAGCCGACCTCACCGACCGGAACATGCTAGTCGTCGATGTCGGAGGCGGCACCGGGTTCGCGACGCTGGGCATTGTCAAGCACGTGGATGCTAAGAATGTCACTATTCTCGACCAGTCACCCCATCAGCTCGCCAAGGCCAAGGAGAAGGAGCCGTTGAAGGAATGCAAGATCATCGAGGGCGACGCGGAGGACCTTCCATTCCCTACTGATTATGCCGACCGATATGTATCGGCCGGTAGGTATGAACTTCTTATCCTTCTTTATTCCTTTCATGACTATGGCACTTATGTCTTGAATCTCTATTTGGCATTGGGTTTTTGTTTTCCCGGCTGTAGTTGTTCAACTGGTGCTGCTTTTGTCGTAAGTTTGGATTTTAGTCTTCGCGGCGTGAATTGATTTTCTCCCAATGTAATTTAACAGATTACATTATGTACATTTAGGGGAATTTTTGGTTGATAATGACCTGTTTCTAACACACAAAGCATTTGGGTGAGTTTATTTAGAATTCTTGATCTGTTTATAAGCACAATTCTTCCATATAAAATAAATAAAAACTCCCCCAAACACCCTCTTATTAGTTTGGACTTTTACACAGGTGCAAAGTACTGCGGAATATGTATGTGGATGCGATTGTGCTGATCTGTAAAGTCATTTTCTCTGTTTGTAAATTTGAAATCTTCTAAAGTGCATCATTGTGGATTTTTCCTTGGTTTTCTGATGCGTGCTGGTAGAAAATTATGTGTTTATTGTAGTGTTGCACATGCATGAAGAGATGCATAATTATTTCTAACACATGAAGAGATGTAGTGTTGGTCTCTCTTATGGAGAAATTGTGACTTTAATGCTTGTTTCAGCATCGAATACTGGCCAGATCCGCAACGTGGCATAAAGGAAGCTTACAGAGTTTTGAAACTTGGTGGAAAAGCCTGTTTAATTGGCCCTGTGTACCCGACATTTTGGCTGTCTCGCTTCTTTGCAGACGTATGGATGCTTTTCCCCAAGGAAGAAGAGTACATTGAGTGGTTCCAGAAGGCAGGATTTAAGGACGTCCAACTGAAAAGGATTGGCCCAAAATGGTACCGTGGAGTTCGCCGGCATGGATTGATCATGGGATGTTCAGTGACAGGCACAAAAGCTGCTTCTGGGGATTCCCCCTTGCAGGTAGTCATCTAATCATTTTCGGGTGACTCTACTTGTTGGTCATAATGCAATACTTGGGATTTTTGTTTAATTTGTGTTGCCTCCACATCAACCCTTGAGTGTAGAGGGCTAACTTGATCCATCCATTGTTTCATCACAAAGAAAAGAAGAATGTGACAACTATTAAAATAAACAAACACATCACTAGTCAGAGACCATTCTTTCATATGTGCCCCACAAATTTGTATGTAATTTTTTAGAAATTTCGGTGGAAAATTATGTTTTTTTCCTCATGCAGAACTTTGGTGCTGTTTTTCTTTTTGTTTTGTTTTTTTATAGAGGTGATTTGTTTTTTTTTTCGTGTATCTTTTTTACATTTACTGTCATACATTTGATCGGGAAAATAGAAGAAATGGATACTCTCATTTCCATGACCCATGGACCAGGGGTTCAGAATTTGAATTTACAGTGGTACACTTCCATTCCAAATATTGGGATTAACAAACTTGGTGAATTTTGGTGCAGCTTGGCCCAAAAGCCGAGGATGTAACAGAGCCAGTAAATCCTCTGGTTTTCCTTTGCCGCTTCATTTTGGGTGCCATGGCTGGAGCTTACTATGTGCTGGTTCCCATCTATATGTGGCTCAAAGATCAAATTGTTCCCAAGGGCAGACCAATTTGATACCCGTGTGAGTTTTCTCCATGCTTCAATCTGTAAGTTTTGATATTTCCCTGAACATTTTCACTGGGCTGTTTCGATCCCATTTATCTACCATGGTATGTAGAGCGATCTGATGCACTGTGGCCACTTGCCCACAAACGAGACTGAAAGATGTTTCTGCTTTTGCTTGGTTCTTTCAACTGTCATGCTAAAGAATGTTTATTAAAGAGTGTATTTTTTAAAATTTTTAAAAATAATATTCGATAGATTTAAGCAATAAAATAGGAACAAATAAAAAATATTTAAAATTTTCTCTTAAATTTTTAAAAAATAATTATAATCTTTACCTGTTTTAAAAATTAAATAATTTTAAATTTATCTATATTCATCATTTTTAAAAATAATCTTACCAAATATAGCCGCAGAGAGAGATAATAATTGAAATGAAAAGCAATAATGCCATTATAGGGATTTGTAATTAACCAACTGCAAGCCCCATATTGGATTGTGGCTATGTGACATGTTAATGTGGTACTGTAAAAAAAAAAAAAAAACTGTGCTGATTTTTATTATTTTAATATTTCATTCATATTTATTTTAAAAATAACTATTAAATTAAATATTCAAGTAATGTTTATCGTATTTATAAAATTTAGCGTGGGTTTGTATGTAAATTCAATCGATAAAAATTAAAATTATTATAATAACTGTAAATTTTTATTTATTTATTTACTTGTTTTTAGTTGAATTTGTGAAAATTTTAATTATCGGCATGAGTTGCATGACAGATATTATATAAATATTTAATGTTGATTTTTTAAAACAAAAATTAACGGAATACTGAAATAGAAAAAAATCAGCATGGTGTAAATATATTGATCCTAACTCCTATATATAAAAATCAATGCACGATACATGATTGTTTTTTTTTTACTAGTAACAGTCAAATCGCATCACTGTTAATGTGTGAGTCGTAAGTTAATTACTCATATATATAAAACTGTATAAAATTAACATATTACAAGTAACAATAAGGTTTCATTTAGGTGGTGCCATTGAATTACCTAATATGTTATTTGATAAAAATATATTTTTAAGATTAATTATTTTCATGAAATTATTAATCTAGTATTAGTCAAGTCATTAAAAATGAATGACTTAGTCTTAGTTAATTCTCTTTGTTATGATTTTAAAAAACCTCTCAGAACAACCCATGAACCTCTCTTTCTCTTTTTCGCCTCCATCATGGCGATGCACGTCTTCTGTTAGCCTATGAAGCTAGGCATTTATGGTGAAGAGCCCGCGGCGTCATAGAGGGACGAGGACTACACCGTCATCGGCCTCCATATTGGCAGAAGAAACGGTCAAAATGACCACCACCAAATCAATGATCTGATCTCACAAAGGAGACGATGTAGATAGAGGACCTCATTGCCATCGTTGTGGGCAATTAGTGTTGCTGGAGTTTAAAGTTGTCATGTTGAAAGGCAAAGCCCAACCTAGTGTGCGTGGGCGTGTGAAGATGAAGAAGATAGAGAGGAACAATGAGGCAGTGATTGCCATTGTGGATGAATGAATACTTGGTAGTAGATGTTTGGAAAACACTTTTTTTTGGCTCTGAAAATATTATTTATTTTTTATACCTTTTTTTTTTCTTCAATTGCCTACACTATTATTATGTATATTGAAATATTATTATATAATGAAAAAATATATTGTATAAGTAATTTGTGTAAGAATATTTTGACTGGCCATTGAATTGGGAATAGAGTATTCATATAGGATTTAGCCCAACAATTTATATAATATCCAGTTCTCTACGCTTAAGCCCATAAATGCAGAATTCGAGTTCGGCCCATGAAGTTACTTAAATCACTTCAAAAAAAAAAAAAAAAACCTTCGTGACCCCGCACTCCGCTTTGCTTTTAAAATAACAAATATATGAATTGCTTCAATGCCAATTCGAATGGCACGCCCATAAAAGATAATGTAAATTATTAAAATCCGGAAAATAAATAAAACAACGAATTAAGTGCTAAAATACTCAAATGCTAACAAAAAATAAGTTCAAAATATATAATATCCACATAAAACTTCAATCTCTTAAAATTAGGGATCAGGACCGATTCCGAATTCTACATAATAAACAGTTTTAAAAAGGGACACCAAAATTTTAAAATGACTGGAACATGTAATTATACTATTACGATAATTTTATTACTTTTTAACATGTTTTCTCCTAAACGTACTTTTATTGAGAATTCGCTAATGGTGCTCTTATATAAGTAATAAAATTATCTAATCACTAAAGTAAATTATTTATAAAGCTGAAGTCATAAAATTAATACAAAAATTGATATGGGAACTCACAGATAATTTTATAATTAAAAATTAAACATAATTTGTAGTATGAAAATTATGAAATTTAAATTTATAATATATAATTTAAATTTCTAATTAGATTTTAAATTATAATTAAATATATATTTTTTACAAAATGTTAATTTAAATTTTCAATTAACGTTTATAATTATATTTTTAATTTAATCATACTTTAAAATTTTAATTAAATATTTGTTTTATGAAAATTTATAGGTAAATAAATATTAAATTTCTAAAATTTTATTTTAAATATTAATCATTGATTGATCCATATATGTTTTGTATTAGAAAAAAATTGTTTTTGCTACCTGGTATATCTCTCTCTCTCTATACAAATGATTTTAATTTCACAAATCAATCTAATTAATTATTATAAATTAATTAATCTAGATTATATCTTCCCATTATAATTTAGGTGATGACATAACATTTATGTTGTTTGCTTTCTTAAGAGACCATCCCTTTAACTATATAAATTGCACCCATTTATTTCGAATTATAGCTAGTATGAGAGAATTAAAAGATTCAAGGCTATTTGGTATGGGTTTTATTTTAAATATTTTACTGAGTTCATATTAAATTATAATTTAAAAATAATTTTTATTTAATAGAAGAAAGAATATGTTTCAACTTTCAACTACTAATTATAATTTGTGCATTCATTCATTAATTTTCATGAATCTATTAATTATATTAATTTGTTTGGAGTGGCCGTGGGGGTCACGAACAATGACTAGAATTAGATGCATCTGTGGGTCATGGCTATGAATGGAGTGGGTTGTAGCCTTGTAGGTTGGGCGTGGGGGTCACCAAATTTGGCTGGTGCAAGTGTGGCCATCGTGAACGATATGGATGAGCTAGTGAGTCAGTGACAGACACAGGATAAAACGACAACATAGAGGTTAGTTCGGGGGATGGGGTGATTATGAGCCTCACCTTGTTCCAACTTCTAACCTCCAACTAATTAACCTAAAAAGCAGTTAATGTTGGTCGACATGTAGCCAAAATTCGACTGGGGTAACTGCGCCAAACTACCTCCCATTACCGGACCATGTGATGTGACACCATACCATCTGGGGTTTGCGGAAATTTGACGCTGGTAGAGATAGAAAAAAATTTGAAAGAATTTGAGATGGAAAAGGGGTTGAAAAGAAAAAAAATATAAAATGTAATTATTTGGTTGGGATAGAAAATACATGAAAAAGAGTGATATTATTGAAAATATTAATTTTATCCATTTGATCTTGTTTGTTAGTAGATAATAAATTTTTGGGGCAGATTTAGAAATGAACCTTACTACTTATTTTTTATGGCAAACTATAGAATTTTCATATTAATCAAGCAAGAGAAACGTTCTTTTTCACGCATTTTCCTATGGAAATCTAATCTTCCGGAGGAACCAAGCACGCCGTGAGAGAATCTAAATAAAATTTAAATTGAGGTTCTTGTAACAAAAATATTTTGTATGCATGTTAAATTTGATGTCCCAAAATTAGTATGTAAACTGACAAGTTGGTGTGACTTAACTAAATAATGCATAAATGCCTTTTGCTTTTCTAGTTTTACTGTAATCGACGTCGAAAGCCATATTGATCGACTATAAGCTAATTGGAAAAAATAACAAGTGTAGTGTTTATGTGGTAAGAAAGTATTAGACTATTTCATTTGATTTACCAATATGGGTAATGTCTTTTTAATGTGGGATAAAATTTAATTGTCGGGTTTTTGATAAGGTGTTGGTAAATTGATTTACATATTTTTCAAACACTACTATTGTTATATATATTCTGTACCATTTTGTTTTTGGGTTATTGATTTTTTTCAAGGGTTTGAGAGTTGAGAACCTCCAAGTTACGTTGTAGCCCGTTCAGATTTGAATTTTATTGGTTGTCTGAATAATAGGAGGTCCGCATCACGTAATATGTAATGTCATGCATGCTTTTATTAACTCAGTACGTATTACCATATCAATTGCCTTTTGTTCCATGGTAACATTTTTTTTATAAGAAATTAGCATGTAATACATGAAGTGCTATTTTATGTTATTAGGCCCAATCTTTAATTTGTAAAGGTTGGCCTTTGCTAATCGCGTGTGATTAACGGGTACGCCGGGTCAGGTCACTCAATTATTAGACTGACTTGACCAAGACTAAGCCCTGGTGACCTGTTTCCAACTAATTTTTTTTTTTTTTTTTTTTTTTAACGAAAGAAACCAGTTGGCCGACTGATGAATTCCGCAGCAAAACTCGCGCACGTGGTAGCTACCACCGAAGTCGGCGTCACATGCCCTAACAAAAGTGAGTCAAGGATAATGCTTTCCAGGTCATCCGTCGTCGGGCTCGTGCCTCGTGGGTTCCATAGATTATGTAAAGCAAAATACAAATTACAGTAATATTACATTGCAAACACATTGAAAGAAGAAGAAGAAGGACGGGTCACATCAAATACGCAAAATCACAACAGCACAACACGGTAAACGAATAAGAAGGAAACAGTAGGAAGCAAAGCAAATAGAAGGATGAAGAAGAAAACCTCCACAAATTAATGATAGTAAAGGCCATACCGTGATAGTGAAGATCGGTAGTGGGCGGCAGCGGAGTGGTGCTCATTGGGGAGGGAGACAAGCAGGCGACAAATCTGCTGGCGATCCGACGAGAGGACAATAACAGAGTCGATGTCGTTCGTAACTCATCGTCAGACAATCTGTCAGACGGTCGCAAGATTAGAGTGATGAGATCGAGAGGAAGTCTAGCATCGGAATTCAGAACTCAAAGAGTCGAGGAATTATTGGAATGTTTGTCTCATATCGCTTAAGACAAAAAGTAAAAAGATTTTAAATGTTGTAACACGTTTTAAAGTCGTACAGGTCGATTTGATAAGCTTAAAGTGAACAGTATCGTGACACATAATCGGGCCTTTACCTATGCCTGATTCTAATAAACTGGTATTAGAGTTTGATTGTCATGTAATTATCTCTGCTAAGTGCTTCGTAATATCAAAAATTTTCTCAACATATTGGGATTGAGCAGCGGTATCCGAATTATGATGTCACTTTAATATCAAATTGGTTTGATCTCTCCGCAAGGCGTGGATTGAAAGAAAGTTTCAACAAATCCTCAATTTCATAGGTGTGTCTACAATTTATGGTATACAATCAATGTGTGACAATGGAGAAATTGTTGGGATGTTTGTCCCATATTGTTCAAATACAAAAAGTCAAAGCACATGTAAGAATAAAGAATACTTTAAATGTCACGATGCGTTTTAAAACTGTGCGGATGATGTGCCGAAACGAAAACAAATAGTATCGTGACACGTAATTGTACATTTACTTATGCCTGATTCTAACATGAATAAATTAAAGGGTGAATTGAATTGGTTTCATATGGGTTTAACGTAACCTCAATTAACATGTAAACTCAATCATTTCTTGCTTTAAAACGCAAATTTAATATAACTTGATTGACACACTCACATCTCATGCGCACAATCACTGGACCAACCGAGGGGAGATCTATTTCCACCATTTTGAGGTCATGATTCATGAGACATTCAATCCATATTTTCGGTTTGACAAGTATGATTTTGAGGTCTTACTCGGAGTACTTATAGTAAAATAGTTAAATATTTTAAATAAATTTGACTATATAAATTAATTTGACTAGCTGATAGGTCGATATTTAATAATTTTTTTAATTAATATATATATTTTAATTTTAATTTATGATTAATATTATTTTAAATTTATTAAAAATTTTAAAACATTCTAAAAATAAGTATAATAGTGGTCTGAAAGCAATTGGGGGCGCCTGATTTTGAGGTCCATTATCGAGACTTCCAATGCCCGCCGGAGCCGAAGACCCGTTGCATTGATTAAGTCGCCAGCACATTTTGAGCTGTGTCCCCTCGAGCTGTGTCCCGGGGGCCTTGAGCTGCACATTTTGTTCTTACTTACTTTACTTGTAGCTGTTTCTCGCCACCTTTATCAACAATTCCTCCCCCTCAGGAAACTATCACTACTACATACTAGTGCTGATGCTAGCGGTCTTGATGAATTTTATTTTGTCATCCTGCAAGATTTTGATTTATATTGCTATTTAAAATAATTTTATTAAGTATTTATTAAATGATAATAAAATAATATACAAACCTGTGCATCATAAAATTATATTATTTTTAAAAATAGTAATCTGATAAATTTAATATTATTTATGAGTAATATAAATTTATTTAAATTTATAATTTTTAAAAATAATCATATTTGTAAAAAGAAAATAAATTTTCCAAACGACCCCTTATTGAATCTCTAGCGACACAGCATGTTCAATTTTTTCTGTCGTATTTTCCTGTATTTTTCTATCACCTTTTTTTTTCCTGATTTTATTAATATTGATTAAATAAACATTTACACAATAGTTTTTAATAAATTTTCTTCACATTATAATTTGTTATATTTATTATTATCCCTCTTCTTATAACCGATTATGATAACCAAATTATATGACAGATTATTTGGTATGTCTTTTCAGTTTTCACCAATAAAGCCATTGAGAAATAAGATTGGTAATAATTTGACAGATTAAAACCCGTTATTTAAATTTTAGCAATAAATTCATGCATACTTTCAATTAATTTCGCAGTTTAGGAAAGAAAAACTTCCGCAGTTTATTTCTTACATAAGTGGATAACGTCGATTAGCCATTGTTATTTTAAAAATATATTAAAAATTATAAATTTTAAATTTTCAGATTCATAACTTTTAATATGGAATTAGTCGTTGTTATATTTAAATATATAATTTTATTAATGGTGAAAAAACACAGCTACATTGAACTCATGAAATGATAAAATTTATACCTGATAAGATTCTTTGAATTTGAATAACTATTTCTTATTCATTTAATTTTTATTTTAATATTTTATTTTCTCTATCCCTGTAATCTCTTTTTTTCCTCTCTGTTCTTTCTTCTTCTTTTGTATATTATATTATTATTTTGATGAACTCAATAGCTAATCAAATGTAAGATTATGAATAAAAAGATTTTAAAGTTATAAAAAAATATAATTTTTATCAAATTTTGAATATTTCAATATCTAATCCAATGTTAATGCATTTACATTGGACTAGTGATTATATTCATTAAATAATAAATATAATATGAAAAGGAAAATAAATAGAAAAGAGAGACAAAAATATATATTAAATTAAAAAATTAATGACTATAAAGTAATTCTTCAAATTTAATGAACCATTCAAATTAATATAGCTCCTAATTATAGATTTTGATATTTTAATTGAATATAGCTATTTTTTTTCTATATTCATTAAATTATAGTTTTAAATATAATAATAATTAATCTAATGTTAATGCTCCAGTGCCTATTACTTTTCGTTACATTAAAGTTAACTTTTTGGGTTTTATTTGATAAAATTGAAATGAATGAAATTAAAATGGAAATGAATAAAATTAAGATGAGAATTGAAATAGAATGGAAATGGTAACCATTTATTATCTTATATAATACTTTGAATAAAGTAATATTTAGAAAATTGCAGTTCTATTTCTCTAAGTTAGTTTTCACTGTGAGTCGCAGCCTACCCCTGTATAACACCCCCCACTCCCTTAGGTTGAATATTCGTGTTGCATATATTATGTTTGTAAAATTTTATGATGATCTAACCGTTACATTTTGTGTAAATCTTATTAAAATAATTTAAAATTTAAATAAATAAATTTAATGAAAAAAATTTATTATTTAAATTTTAAATTATTATAATTAAATTTATGCAAAAAGTAATCTTAGATCATCATAAAATTTTCATAATATACATAACACAAATATTTAATCTAATAATTAATTTTTTAAATAAATATTATTTTAATATTATAATTTTGAATATCTGTACGGATTTTTTCTCATCCGCACCAAACTCGCGTACGTCGTCACCACCCCCAACCACTCGACCTGTTGCCTTTCTTACATGCGACGGATGTGGATGGAGGATAAAGTTGTAAAGTTGATTATCCGACGAGATAATAAGAGGTGACAGTAATCAACATTATATTTATCCAAGGTAAATGCGAGAATTTAAATGAATTTTATGTATTAAACATGCTATTAACTTTTTGAAGGGACAAGTTATTAGATAAATAATATATTTTTATTTTATTTTATTTTATTTTTTTATGCGGATCGCATTCGCACGCCGCTTCCTTCCTTCTGCTGCCTGCTTCCCATCATTGGAGACCACCACCCCCCCCCCTCCCCCAACGAGCTTCGACTCAAGACCCCACACCGACCGACAGTGAACAACGATGGTGGCTCTATAGATTAGTCCCTCGTATGGATCTGGCAATTGCCGACGCGGATCTGGTACCGTTGGTAGCCTCTGATCTAGCCTCGATCTTTGCTTTTTTCTGTTGTTTGTTCGCCTTGCGGCTGCGCAGCCGTCTTGGGCTTGGGCGTTTCATCTGAGAGGACCTACTTCTATGTCTCCTCCCCTGGCTACAGCAGATCCCGGTCTTCAGCGGCTGTGATTTTACCGTAATCGGTTGGTCTCGGAAATCTAGCTCCTTGTAATTCAACCAGAACAAGGCTTGTTCGGTTCGTCTCTCGTCTCAAACCTATTCTCTGCTCTGCTTGTTTGTTTGTTTGTTTGTTTATAGTAGCTTTGTTCTCATTTGCAATCATTCTCTGCTTACGAGGAGACACAATGATAGGTACACAAAGTACTCTATCGGACAGCCAAGTTATGTTCAAGTACGATCGAGCAAGGTTTTGTGTTCAAGTTATGTGTTTGGATATAGCTTTGATCCTCGTTTACAGTCATTCTGTAGTTACTTTTGTGGAATAAGGTTGTTCATGTGCAGGTTTAACGCCTTATTGGGTCTAGATTGACAACATCTACCACGCCTAAAAAAAGGCGTCGGTAACGGTAGTTCATCTACACTCATCGGTTGATAGTTAGGCCACCCTTCATATCTAAGCTGGTAATGTTGAAATAGTCGATATGGGACCGGGTCATTTCAGAGATGACGCTGCTTGTTAGGTAAGAGTTTGATGGGAGAGTCGTATATGGCCATGTAAGGTAGGAGGAAGGTCCTCCTCAGAATATAAAAATGGCAATGGAGTGGGGCGAAGTTGCAGTCATTGACGCTTCTTGATAAATTATGGGTGGAGTAACAAACGCCAAGGGGCCCGTGCTAGACTACTAATACTCCGTACTGTCACTTTCCCTTGCAGGTGCACGGAAATTTCCTCGAACGTTGTAGTATCAACATTTGCCTCGGCTAGCCGCCTACTTAAAACTTTAATATTGTCAATTTCCATCTATAGATAAATAATTGGAAAACAAATTACCGGCGTGACGGTTAACACCACTCAATTTGGTACCACTGGAATTGCGTGTTTTAGGATGACATCCTATTATCTATGTGGAACACAAGGTCACGAGAGAGGCGTGTGCTTAATGCAAAATAGGTTTCACCCGTGACTAGAACCAATATGGTAACCAATAGTTAGACATAATTATTTTCACCTTATCAATCACACCACCAATGTTTGTCACGCCTCCAACAATTCCACGGGAGACGCTAGATCTGAAAACACATAAAAGGACACTTTACTCTCGTTGTTGTTGTGCATCACAAAGCCCCTCATTGTCGTAGCATACTACCAACAATCCCACCAGAGATGATAGCAAAAAACGTAGAGAAGGGCACTGTGCTCTTCTCGCACAGTGATCATCATGCGCCACTAAGCCCCTCGCTGTCTGACAATTCCATCAGAGATGTTAGATATGAAAATGAAGAAAAGAAGGATGCCTTACCCTCGCCATCGTCGCTCCACCTGCACCTTGACGACTTTGGATAGGCAAAATGTGGTTGTGGTTGAAATGGGAGATTGTTTTTTATTAATCATTTTCATCAAGAGGCTATTAAATGACAACAATAGAGATCATGTACATTGTATTCAAATTCACATCTGAATAGGGTAAATGGTAACATCGGTATTTTATATCTTATTATTATTTTTAAAATTTTTATTTATATCTCACTTAAATTATCAATAATATTTTTTTCACATCAATAAACAATTAATCATATTCTTTGGCATGATAAATAAATAAATAAATATATATATACTATTATAATTATAATGAATGTGATTAGTTAATTAAATAATACTAAAAAATTGATATACTATATAATACATGGTGAGGGTAAATTTTAACTTTTGATAGTATATATATTTCATATTTGAGTTAAAAGCTTAAGCAATAAATTATTTAAATGATATTAGAAGTTTATATATAAATGTATTTATCGATCAAATCATATTTGATTTAATAATTTAGTTTTAAATACATATTAATAAATTAAAACTAAATTTCAATCAAATTAATATGACCAGAATATATATATTTTTATGCGTGATATGAATTGTTCACAGCGAGAGTAATTTTTTTTAGTTTTTTGACATTTGATAATAGGCATGGGAACGGGGCCGGGTTGGGCTCAGGTACTGCTTGGCCGGGTCAGGACAGGGCTGATCAATATTTTTTAACTTAATTTTATTTTAAAATACCGAATCAGGACGGTCGGGCAAGACCCAAGCCTGGCCTGATGGAATATCGGGGCGGCGCATGATCTCGGATCATATGAGGTTTGGGTGACTAGATCGACTTTGGTAATATCCGACCGGCGTGCTCTACACATCTCCTTGGTCCCGGATTCCCACCGGCCACCTTAAAGGGGTCTTGCGTGCTTTACATCTCCTCGTGTGTTTCGTGGGGGCTTTGAGTGCTGCGGATATCTGACTCGACTGTGAGTGCTTTACTCGGACCGGCGTGCTACACACGACCGTTGCCTACATATTAAAATCGTTTATTCGCTGTTGGAAAAATTACCCCTGATTTTAGGATATATTATGGACTGGTTATTGTTTTAATATGAAACTCGAGTCGCACTGCATTGTATTTATTTTATTATATTGCGCACTTCAATAGTGTCGATGGGTGCATGTGGTATCAGGGATGACAAATTAATAGCATTTCTTTGCTAAAATACCCGTTCCCACATACTATTTTGTTTCCACCCGTTGACATCCCTATGTTGGGTATTTTTTGATGCCCGTGCACATAGCAAGATTTATTTTTAAATAATGGCCCTGGAGGCCCAGCTCGTGTAATTACATGTTCCTTTATTATTATTATTATTATTATTATTATTAAAATGACACATTACTTGGTAGCTACGGAAAAAAAAAATTAAATTCTGCTTTGAAATGTAAAATATTTATTTGACCACGAAAAGTATACCATAGTACGGACAATCGTACAATTAATTTGTGAATTCAAATTAATACAAATGTATAGTACGAGCAATCGGAAGCATAGTACGGACAGTCAGAAATCCAGTACGCATAATAGTACGGACAATTAAAGTCCCACCACATATTAATAAATATTATAAAACATGTTCTAAATTGGCGTTTTACTTTTTTTTTTATTATTATTAAATTATAAACTTTTATTATATTAATTTTCCTCAAATTTAACAAATAAATAGGAGTTCCTAATTTGTAAAGACTTTGATGAAATTTTATAATCTATATATGCTTGATAACTGTTTATCTGTGTTGTGTTAGGGATGGCAATGAGGCGGGTATTGGGTTATCCCGTCTCCATTCCCGCTAAGAAAAAAATTATCCATACCCGTCCCGTGCCCTGACGGGTATTAAATTTTTCGTCCCATTCCCGCCCCGCCGGGACACGGGGCGGGACGGGGATTTCCCGTCCCGCTCCAATTAAAGCCCAGTCCAGCCCAGCCCGCCACCCCACCCGCCCAGCCCAATGCCAGCTGCCCCGCGCGAAAAATCCTAACAAAATATTTTGTCAAGATGAGAAATCGAACCCAAAACCTCCCTTTGCGGGACGTGTATGCGGGTTGTCCGGTAGCTAACGGGGCGGAAGCTAATCGGGTAAATGAGGTGGGGATGCGGGGCAGAAATTTTTGGCGGGTGTGGGCGGGTATATGGGGCAGAGGCATGCTGCCCCGTCCCCGCCCCCTTACCTGGCGGGGCAAAAAATTATTGCCCCGTTACCCGTTAAATTCAAAAAATACCCGTCCCATCAGGGCGGGTACGGGTTAAATTGTCATCCCTAATCTGTGTATAATTTTAAAAAATATTTAATAATTCTAATATCAAATGTATTTTTCTTGACTTCTATATCTTTCTAAGTATCACCTTTGTTCTTCTTCGGTTGTTATTAAATCAACAATTTTATTGGTAATGCCCTTACTTCCCGCAATTAAACCATTTCACTCTACTTGTTGATGGTGATATGACCTATATATTGTCTTTCCCTTGAATTACCTCTACCAAATCAGACTTGGACTCTTTAGTATTATCTCTTCTAACAAACTTATGTTTGTTTGTTTTTTCCGTTGTGCTCTAATCATTTAAAGTGTATCATTCTTCTAATAATTTAGTAGTTGAACAAATAAGATAAAATGATAAGGTATGTAATTCTATACGGGGCAATAGGAGTTTGAGAGCCCTTAAGTAAAATCATAAAATGAAATTTCTCTATGTTTTATATTTGTTTTTTTTTCATATTAGAATGCTATCATATTCTATTAATTTTGTTTTCTTATATAAAACAAATTCAGGAGATCTTTAAATTATTTCAAAAGTTGAAAGACTTAAGCAATCTATTTAACTTGCAAAAGAATAAGTCCGACTGCTTCTACATATGATGTCACTTATGTTGAATTGCAAAAACTTCGACCATATTTGATATAGTTATTTTTTAAATAAACTAAAACTTGATTTAAATATGGAATTAAATTTATTTTCTGATTGAAATGATACTTTTTAAAATATCGATTTGAATAATTTATTTTCGTGCGTTTTGGCCGTAGCTTTAGGGGATATTCATGTTTGGCATATGTTGCTCTGGCCCGGATCTTTGGGGATCAGAGATATTGTTTCCTTGATTGGCGGAATTGAACATTTGTTTGCCTTTGTTGCAGGTAACATTTCTCATGCACTTGTAGTTGTAATAAGTGAGCCCTCTAATTTTCCACAACTCGTGCGAGCGGATGCTCAAAGGGACAAAGAGTCAGCAGAGCACGCTCCATTTGACAGTGATAGTGGTTTTTTTTTTTTTTTTAAGAATAAATATTTATGTTGGCCGTCATAACATTATGACTGATAATGTTTTTTTTTTCTCTTTCATACTATGTATTGATAGATTATTTACCCATAAATATAATTTATAAAATTATTTATAAGTAATAAAAATTATATATACTTATAACTTTTATAAATAATTATATTTAAAAAGAATACGGAAAGTGGCCGGTCGGAAATTTCTCGGAAAGCTTCAACGCATTAGGCAGAGAAAGTAATCGAGTCCTTATAAAATTGGGCGCTGGATGGGAAGCCTAAAAAGAATGAATGTTTCTTTCGACGCAACTGCATCTTAGCTCGAAGCTGCTGATACTCATTTCCGGATTGCACCAAGGGAAACCATATTTTTTTTTTTAAATTTCATTTGTTAAATTAATTGAAGTATATATTCAATAATTTAAGAGCGAGCAGCAGCCATGATGGGCAGACACTACGATTGCAGCGCATCGTTAATCCTCATCAGGAGTGGCGCCGCCGTCCTCACCCATGCGCAGAAGCGGTGGGCCGTGTTGTACGTCACAATCTACTTCTCACGCTCCTTGCTCTCCCTTGCCCGAAGGAACATAGCAAAGCAGCACCGCCGTAGCTCATGCTCGTACTCCGTCATCAAGATCCAACAGGAGGTGGAGGAGGAGGAGGAGGAGGAGAAGAAGCCTTTCCCTTCCGCCGCGTCCCCCCAAAACAAACCGACACACCAGAAAACTCTAGTATTTTCTCCCGTCTCCGATGGCAGCGACTCCTTCTCCTCCGTCGACAGTAAAAAGCTAGCAGAAATGGTGAAGGACAAGGACTCGCAGGCGCTTTGCGACTTGGGAGGCGTCGAAGGGGTGCTGTCCCTGCTCCGAACCGACATGGACGCCGGAATTCCCGGTGACGAGGACAAGATCCTTCGCCGGAAAGGGGCCTTCGGGTCCAACACCTACACAAAGCAGCCGCCCAAGGGAATCTTCTTCTTCGTTAAAGACGCTTTCAGGGACACCACCATTCTCATCCTCCTCGTATGCGCCGCCCTGTCCCTGGGCTTCGGAATACACGAGCACGGTTGGCAGGAAGGCTGGTACGAGGGCGGGAGCATCTTCGTCGCCGTCTTTCTAGTTGTGGTCGTCTCGGCGCTAAGCAATTTCCGGCAGCAGAAACAATTCGACAAGCTCTCGGATATAAGCAGCAACATTAAAATCGATACAGGTTTGTTTCTTCTTCTGTTCAATGTTTCGTTAATATTTTATTTATTCATTTCATATTATTTATTTACTTTTAAATACAACGTATTCGTGTACGCTGCTGTGAAGAGAAAGAGACTGAGATTAGCTAAAGTGTTCGTAAAAGCAAAAAAGAAACCGACAAGAAAAAAAAAAAAAGAATTTTTTTTTGATTATAATGAAACCTTTGCCTCAGACTAAGGTCAGGCCATCTGTATGTTTTAAGCATATGCAGCATTCAAGGACTTCAAGTTTATCAAATTAAACGAAGACCTCCAAGAAAGAAGTTTATGTTGAATAAACTCATGATTCCTAGAGCCAAACCAAGAACACATGGTATACAAACGAAGCCAAATATGACACATGGAAGCCAGTTTCCAATCTAGCTCCCTCATCTCATGCTTCCCCCCCCGTGCCACATCAATTTATGATTTTACCTACTCAATTTACCTTGTAGATGATCTAAAAAATAAAATTTTTCACACAGCAGTGAACTCGCGCTCACTCTATTTTTGTATTCCGTATTCGTGCACGAGTTCTCTGCTGTGGAGAGAAATAGACTGCAGATTAGCTAAAGTGTTTGTAAAAGCAAAAAAGACACCGAGAAGAAAGAAAGGATTATGATGAAAATCAGTTGTCAGACATGCGAAACCATCATATGTTTTTAGCATATGCAGCATTCAAGGACTTCAAGACTACTTTCTTAAATAGAGAACTGCAAAAAAAAAATTATGTTAAATAATCTCCTGATTTCTAAAGCTAAACCAAAAACACACGAAGCCAAATATAATTTTAGCTTGTACTTTTAATTTCCAACTTATCAAATGAATTTCCAACTTATCAAATGAATTTCCAACTCAACTCAGCCCCACTCTCTCATCTCATGCTCCCCTCCTCCGTGTCCCCCTCCCCGCTCCACCCGCCTCACACACCCCCCCGCCGTCCCGTCGTGTCCCTATGCCCCCGCATCCCACCACTCCACCCTGCGCGACGGCGCCCCATCAATTTATGACTTTACCTGCTCAATTTACCTTGTAGGTGCTCTAGAAAATAAAATTCTTCACACAGCAGCGAACTCTCGCTCACTCTGTATTCACCTTTATTTTTTAAAATTATTATTATTATTATTATTATTATTTTTATTTTTAGTTACGTAATCGAAACAGGCCAGAGTTGGCCGATAAATTTATGTTTTATTAACTGCAATAAAAATAATGTATAATCGAAGCAGTGAGAGGCGGCCGCCGACAGCAGGTGTCAATCTTCGACATCGTGGTCGGAGACGTGGTGATTCTTAAAATCGGGGACCAGATTCCGGCGGACGGATTGCTACTGCGCGGGCAGTCTGTCCTGCAGGTGGACGAATCAAGCATGACCGGGGAGAGCGACCACGTGTGCATCGACTGCGTCCGCAGGCCGTTCTTGCTTTCCGGCGGGAAGGTCGTCGACGGGCAAGGGAGAATGGTGGTGACGGCGGTGGGGATGAACACGGGATGGGGGGAGTTGATGGCCTCGATTATGTCCGGGGGCTCTGACGAGCGGACGCCGCTGCAGGCCCGGCTCGACAAGCTGACGTCATCGATCGGGAAGGTGGGGCTCACGGTGGCGTTCCTGGTTCTCGTGGTGATGGTGATCCGATATTTCAGGGGGAAGATGTCGGACGACGAGGGCGATATCGGGAAGTTCGTGGCGGGGGAGACGGGGGTGGGTGACGTGCTGAACGCGATGGTGGGGATCGTGGCAGTGGCGGTGACGATCGTGGTGGTGGCGATTCCGGAGGGGTTGCCGCTGGCGGTGACGCTGACGCTGGCGTATTCAATGAAGAGGATGATGGCGGATCAGGCGATGGTGAGGAAGCTGTCGGCCTGCGAGACCATGGGGTCTGCGGACGTCATCTGTACGGACAAGACAGGAACGCTGACCCGCAATGAGATGAAGGTGGCCAAGTTTTGGATGGGCATGGAAGCGGTGCAAGAAGAAGAAGAAGAAGGAGAAGGAGAAAAGAAGAAGAAGAAGATTGCCCCACAGGTACTCAGGCTGCTCCACCAAGCCGTGGGTCTGAACACCACCGGGAGTGTGTACAGATGTAAAACAAGCGGACCAGATCAGTTGGAGTTCACCGGCAGTCCCACCGAGAAAGCCATCCTGTCGTGGGCTGTGCTTGAATTGGGAATGGATATGGAGAGGCTGAAGCACTCCTGTACCGTCCTTCACGTGGAAACCTTTAATTCGGAGAAGAAACGAAGTGGGGTGTCCCTCAAGGAACAGGGCAGCGCCAGCGACGACGACGACGGCGACTACGTCAATGTTCACTGGAAAGGGGCGGCGGAGATGGTGCTCGCAAGGTGTTCCAAGTATTGTGACAGAGAAGGGAAGGAAACGATGCTGGACACGGGCAACAACAGAAGCCACATGGAGAAGGTAATCCAAGGCATGGCGGCGAGTAGCCTCCGATGCATCGCCCTTGCGCACAAGCGAATTCCAAATCAAAATCAAAATCACCCAACAGCGAGTGAAGGCAGTGGTACCACATCCTCCTCGCTCTCGCTCGAAGAAGATGGATTGACATTGTTGGGGATCGTGGGGTTGAAGGATCCGTGTCGATCCGGGGTGAAGAAAGCGGTCCAGACCTGCAGAGACGCCGGAGTTAGGATTAAAATGATAACAGGCGACAACGTATTCACCGCCAAGGCCATTGCTACCGAGTGTGGGATACTGGGCCCGGATGACACGTCCCCGGGCGTTGTCGTCCAAGGCAACGAGTTTCGAAACTACTCACCGGAAGAGAGAAGGGAGAAGGCGGACAGAATCCTCGTCCTCGCCAGGTCCTCTCCACTCGATAAGCTCCTGATGGTCCAGTGCCTGAAACAGAAAGGCTACGTTGTGGCCGTCACCGGCGACGGCACCAACGACGCTCCGGCGCTCAAGGAAGCCGACATAGGACTCTCGATGGGGGTGCAGGGCACGGAGGTGGCTAAGGAGAGCTCGGACATCGTCATCCTGGACGACAACTTCGAGTCGGTGGCAACCGTCCTCCGGTGGGGCCGCTGCGTCTACAACAACATCCAGAAATTCATCCAGTTTCAGCTCACCGTCAACGTGGCCGCCCTCGTCATCAACTTCATTTCCGCCGTCTCCGCCGGCGAGGTCCCCCTCACCACCGTGCAACTGCTGTGGGTGAATCTCATAATGGACACCCTGGGCGCTCTGGCGCTGGCCACGGAGCGGCCCACGGACGCCCTCATGCGAAGGCGCCCCGTGGGCCGCTCCGAGCCGCTCATCACCAACATAATGTGGAGGAACCTTCTGGCCCAGTCGTTTTACCAGATCGCGGTGCTCTTGTTTTTGCAGTTCAAAGGAGAGCAGGTTTTCAGTCTGAGCAGCCAAGTGAACGACACCATCATTTTCAACATCTTCGTGCTGTGTCAGGTGTTCAACGAGTTCAATTCCAGGAAGCTGGAGGAACAGAACGTGTTTGATGGGCTCCATCGAAACAGGCTGTTTTTGGCGATTGTTGGCGTCACGGTGATTCTGCAGGCGGTGATGGTGGAGTTCCTCACAAAGTTCGCGGACACGGTGAAGCTGAATGGGTGGCAGTGGGCAGCGTGCGTTGGGGTGGCGGCGGTTTCGTGGCTCATTGGGTTTCTAGTCAAGCTCATCCCCGTGCCAGAGACACCGTTCCTCCATTCCATGCTCAGAAATCATGAGGCCCTGCGTCCGGAGACTTTTTTGGTTTTTCGAAATAAATTTAAAAATAATGCAGGAAACTGGCAAAGGCCAACAATTCCAACTTCAGTTTGATCCCCCCCTTCTGAAATTACCTGTTGCGTTCGATTTGAGTTCAGGCTTGGTAATGTGCTTATTTTCTTTTTTCTTTTTTCAAAATCTAAATTTAACATCATCCAAAATTTTCACACAAACATGTTTGATGGAGTCCAAAGTCTGTCAACATTGCATTGCTGACAAAATACATTTTTCATCACAACGGCGTTAGCCAATATAATGATAAATATGTCATAACAATATCAGTTAACATATATTAAACCCATGCTGTGCATCCCATTACTTAAAAAAATAATATATCTTTGCACGCTGAAAACATACTATGGAACCAATTTTATCATGGTATACTGGAAAGGGATTCAAGAAATTGGGTAATTTAAGACAGTCCACGGTCAAGATAGTAATCAAAAAAAAAAAACTTACACAAATAACCAAAATTTAAAAAATTTTTTATTTTAAAAAAACCCCCACCCACAACCCCCCCCCCCAATTTCTTTCTCTTCTTAAAAAAATTCTTAATAATAAAAACCTTTTTCTGCATTTTTTTTTTTTTTTTTTTTTTTTTTTCCCCACTTATTTTCCCCCTTTTTTTATTTTTTTTCCCCCCCCCCCCCCCCCCCCCCCCCCTTCAGAAGGCAGGGGCGGAGAAAGGGTTGGGAGGAAAGAGGGTGCTGAATCTTGAGGATCGATATCTGCGTCTGCTGTTCCAAATTCGTTCGCCTTGGGCTGTTCTTCGGAGGATTCGTAAGAGCGATGCGAGGGGAGAGAGAGAGAGGCCATTGTTTTATTTTGTTTTGTTTTAGTTTTTTTTCAAGGTGGTTTGGTGAATTTCAACCGTTGGATTTTATTGCATTAGAATGGACGGCTAGTATTGCACCGATGCAATAGTACCAAACGCCGAAACGCGATATCGATCGATCCCCCAATCTCCTCCCTACTCGCCAGTCGCCACCATAACAAAACCCTAATAATATATTCGTCTTCGTACTTGTGTCGTCAAACATCAAACATCAAACATCAAACATCAATCACAAATCAATGGTGTTCGAAGTAGGCGCCGTACCCTTCAACTCGGACGGTTGGGGGCCGCCGGATTCCGGCACGGCCATCCTCCCCAACCACCCCGTCAACGTCCCCTTCGCCTCCTTCTCCCACTCCGACAAGCTCGGCCGCATCGCCGACTGGACACGCAACACCTACAACCACCAACACGCCCGCGGCTCCCGCAACAACCCCACCGACTCCGTCTTCGATTTCGCCGGCGACGACTCCTTCGGCGCCCACGAGGACTCCTCCTTCCGCCTCGTCGACGGCAGGCCTCCTCCTCGCCCTAAGTTCGGCCCCCGCTGGCGCTTCCAGCAGCGCCCCCAGCTCCCCCAGCGCCGAGACGAGGAGGTCGAGGCCCGCAAGCGTGAAGCCGAGAGGGACCGCGCCCGCCGCGATCGCTACTACCAGAACAACCGCCGCGGAGGGGTCGGCGTCGGAGGAGGCAACCAGCGCCGTGAGGCCGCCGTTTTCAAGTCCTCCGTCGACATCCAGCCGGAGTGGAACATGCTGGATCAGATCCCCTTCTCTTCCTTCTCCAAGCTGGCCTTCACCGTCCCCGACCCGGAGGACCTCCTCGTCTGTGGCGGGGTCGAGTTCTACGACCGCACCTACGATCGCGTCTCCCCCAAGAGCGACCGCCGCCTGGAGCGCTTCAAGAACCGCAACTTCTTCAAGGTCACCACCACCGACGACCCCGTCATTCGCCGCCTCGCCAACGAGGACAAGGCCACTGTCTTCGCCACCGATGCTATCCTCTCCACTCTCATGTGCGCGCCTCGGTCCGTCTACTCCTGGGACATCGTCGTTCAGCGCGTCGGGAACAAGCTCTTTTTCGACAAGAGAGACGGATCCCAGCTCGATCTGCTCTCCGTCCACGAAACCTCCCAGGAGCCCTTGCCCGAGGCCAAGGACGACATCAACTCTGCCTACTCTTTGAGCGTCGAGGCCGCTTACATTAACCAGAACTTCTCGCAGCAGGTCCTGAATCGGGATGGGAATAAGGTCGCTTTCGAGGAGCCCAATCCCTTTGCCAGCGAAGGAGAAGAGGTTGCCTCCGCCGGCTACAGGTACAGGCGCTGGAAGCTTGGCGATGAGATGTATCTGGTCGCTAGGTGTGAGGTTCAGAGTGTGCTTGAAATCAACAACCAGAGGTCCTACCTTACCCTGAATGCGCTTAACGAGTTCGACCCCAAGTACTCGGGTGTTGATTGGAGGCAGAAGCTCGAGACCCAGAGAGGTGCTGTCTTGGCTACTGAGCTTAAAAACAACGCCAATAAACTGGCCAAGTGGACTGCTCAGGCGATGTTGGCCAATGCCGATATGATGAAGTTGGGGTATGTTTCTCGGGTCCATCCCCGCGATCACTTTAACCATGTCATATTGGCTGTGGTTGGGTACAAGCCGAGGGAGTTCGCCGCACAGATCAATCTCAACACTTCCAACATGTGGGGCATCATCAAATCTATCGTGGACTTGTGCATGAAGTTGAACGAGGGGAAATACCTTCTTGTGAAGGACCCAGTCAAACCGCAAGTTAGGATCTATGAGGTTCCGGCTGATGCTTTCGATAATGATTATGTGGAGGAACCATTACCCGAGGAAGAGCAGGTTCAGCCTCCCGTGGAGGAGGATGCTATTGGTGGGGATGCAGATGCTGCTACAAATGACGTGGAAGGGCAGAAGACTGCTGCTGCTGATGCTTAAGCTGGTATTGTTTTTTTTTTACCTCACCTTATTTGAATGTTGGAATAATTATAAAGCAAACTTTTTGGTAGCTTTGGGCCATATGTGGCAACACTTCCCATGTTTGTATTTCTGCTATTTTTTTAGTTCAATTCGTCAACTGAATGCTGTTTTGAGGCTTAAAAACGAAAATGTGGATAAAGATGCATACATCTGCAATAGTTTACTGGCCAGTGGAACTGGAATATTTGCTTTGTGCGTTTTGCTCAAGTTCTTCTTAAGGATTTTTACAGTAGCTTAGTTAAGTCGATATTGTACTCTATAGTATCTATCATATGCCTGATTCCTGGTAGCCTCTGCCAGGCTTGGAATTATTATTATTTTAAAATTATGAACATTGCTTCTTTTTTATGCCTTTTTGTGGATTCATTATCCTCCAAAATTTGATGCTCAAATTACTGTATCAGAACCTATCTGTCTTTTGAAGTTAACGGTTCCTTGCTAATGTACGTTTCTAGGTTTTGGAGTCTTGCAAGTATTTGTTTTGTGTAGTATTCTAGTTTTGTGTGTAGCACGCGATAACGATTGTTGTTGAGAATTCAAAATTTCACATAACATGAACTGGATACTGGAACTTGATTTAAAAATTATTATTGGAATTGTGAAAACATGAACTTTTTGATGCCTAAGATGCTGCTATTTTTTTGTCCCACTTGAATTGAATATAAAATTCTGAGAACATGGACTTTCTAGTAGTTCTCAGCCATTAATTTTTTTTATGAATTAATTATCCAAATAGGCATATTAAGGCATTTGTTAGCAAGCGCCCATTTATTTATTTTTTTGTTCTAGTGATGTATGTTTTTAATGTAAAATTGCAATAATGAAACATATATTCAATCATCCATTGGTTGAACATTTGTAACTGCCTTTGATAAGATCGATAGTATTTGTTAATAAAGCATTTAGATGGGTTTAGCAATTTATTTCTTCTGCTTCTCTTGAGTTGGATCATGTGCTTACCACAAAACACTGTTGTTTTCAAATTTTATCTGTACGGGCTTAGATAGTTAGATTCATATCTGGATTTGGAATTTGGTATCGAGATTGAGTGTTTTCTAAATGCTTGTGCAAATAAGTTGTGTGGATAGGATTGCTTCACAATGGTTGTTCATGTGCACTCTTATAAAAGCAACATAAGATAGTTTTTTAATGGAAATATAAATTTTGTTTTTTGATCAGAATGGAAATATAAATATAGAATTCAAATTATAGGCTGAATATTTAACATTTTTACACTTAACTTTGATTGTTCTCATTTTTCCAACTACATAGATTTTATTACAACAAAATGGTTCCCTAAATTTTTGGCAAAAAGCTTTAGCACAGTCATCCATCTCAAACCAAGTTGACTGACAGTCTACAGTTTTGGGAAGAAACAGGTAGCAATCATTAATGAGATTTATGGGCTTATCAAACACCTCAGTATTCTCCAAGTAACTGCTGCCGAATGCTAATTAATAGTTGGTAGGGGCCATCATCTGCTTCCTCTTTCTCTCCATATTACCATTCCCAAACTGTCAGCTGATCATTGCATACTTTTTATCCTCGAAAATATAAAAACAAGCTAAGGCCCAGCTTTTCTTGTTGTAGGTTCACTGGTTCAGTTTCACCATTTAAGGAATCTTAAACGAATAATGAATACTTTGTTTCCCTGCAGCTACTTATCTAGTGATTCTTCCCTAATTATTGATTGACATTCCTTGTGTTCTTGCAATCACCTTCTTAAGTCAATTTGAAGAAACAAACCAAATCTACTAGGGATGGGTGAGTACCTGTTAATAGTTTGGTCAAATAGGTTGGTTGCTTCTCCACTATGTAATGGAATCTTTTTCCTATAGCTTCAAGATATTCTATTCTTGCTTTTTTCTAGCTTCAATATCAAAATTAATTTTATACCATAAAATCAAATCAAATCAACCAACCATAATCTTAATAAAATAAGATCGATTATATAAATCAAGGCAGTTAGAAAGTTTAAATTTGATCCAATATATATATCCTTCTCTTCTAAATATTTATATCTGTCACTCCTTTTTTTCAAATATAGTAATTACATATCTTTTATTATTGCCTCCATTTAATTCACTTTTTGCCTTTTTCTTAATTTTTTTATCTTGTTTAATGTCAAATTTCTTTGAGAGGAAATGCTTTCTTTTTCAAAGCTTACACATTTTTAGGTGTTTTGTCATATGCTTTCTTCAAATCTATAAAAATTATATGTAAATCCTTTTTCATGCTCTAAATCTC
Organism: Taxillus chinensis; assembly: GCA_023512835.1. NCBI lineage: Eukaryota > Viridiplantae > Streptophyta > Magnoliopsida > Santalales > Loranthaceae > Taxillus > Taxillus chinensis. The sequence goes on along the minus strand of CM042088.1, from coordinate 47,165,537 downwards.
TAAATAAGTTTTCTTTTATAGTAGATTTTTTGACATGAAGCCAAATTAATTTTTTGCAATCTTTGCATGTTCTCTTAAATAAGTTTTAATAATTGTTCCCCATAATTTTATATCATAATGTGGTCTTATGTGTCTATGGGAGCAGGAATTTAAAAAGAATTTTATAGACTGTACTTTGTTGTTGCCTTATGAATTCGTTGTCCTTCTGATGCTGATGATAACAAAACCAAATCTTTGTATAAGAAACCTTGTGTATCTTATGTGAGTGAGAAGGGTTTTACTAATGTGTTTGTGTGTCCGTGTAACAGTGTGTTTGTAAAGAGAGAGAGAGATCAAGGGAGACAAGGAGCTCATGTCCGGCTATTATTGGCTAGGAATCTCAAAATCACATAATTATGGATATATATGCAAATTAAAATTTTATTATGTTCTTAATGAGATAAACTTCTGATTCTTTAACATGAGAATATATAATTCATCTAAGAAACACTGATAATTTGTCATCCCTCATATGTTGTCATGATCTTTTCATTTACATGATTAGATCATGAAGAAATTGTTCAAAGTCATTTCATTTTAACCTACAATTAATCAATCACAGGCTAAATGGTCCTTACCACCCTTAATCTCATATATTTAAATCTCAGAAGTCCACACTTTGTATGTTGCTTTAGTTATGTTTGAATTTTAATAACATATTTGTTTTAGGATTGCTTCAAATCTGTTTTTCTCTTCTTACTTCTTTATTATTTTTTTTTTTTTTTTTTTCCTCCCTTTCTTCTCCCCCCCCCCCCCCCCCCCCCCCCCCCCCCCCCCCCCCCCCCCCCCCCCCCCTCTCCCCCCCTCCCTCTCCCTCCCTCTCCCCCTCTCCCCCCTTCCCCCCCCCCCCTTCCCCCCTCCCCCCCCCCCCCCTTTCTTTCCCCCCCCCCTCCCCCCCCCCCCCCCCCCCCCCCCCCCCCCCCCCCCCCCCCCCCCCCCCCCCCCCCCCCCCCCCCCCCCCCCCCCCCCCCCCCCCCCCCCCCCCCCCCCCCCCCCCCCCGTTATGTTATTGATACTATTTGATATTCAATAGGGCACCATGCAGTCTGTAACTTTGTCTGTTCATTCAACTCATAACTATTTGTGTTTTTTTTTTGGGTTATATCAGATAGCTCATGAGCATTATGGAAGGAAAACGTCAAACAACTCTGAAGATCCACGTTACTGGTTGCTGTTTTTTACTTTGGTGGTAGAAGTTTTTTTTTTCCTAGAATGGGCTCGTGTTCCCTTTTGCCAAATTTTGTTTCATTTTTAGCTGGTGGTTTAATAACTCGGAGTGAAAACCTCATGTTAAGACGAAGATTTGAAGAACTGATATAACCGAGGATTTGAAAGGACTACCTTCTTCTCTTACCGTTTTAATGTTAAGATGAATATCGAGATTGTAAACTTTTGGGTTTTACATATTTTTTTTTTAAATAAGTTTTGTCATATTTTTGATATGGAATTTGTGTTTGGTATGTTTTTGCCCTGCTTGGGCTGAAATAGTTGGCTCTACCATTACCATTGCAGGGGGTGTGCTGATTACCACTCACCATGTATGATGGGTAAAATTTATTATTATCTCCGTCATTCGATTTTACCACTCATATATTAGAGTGGGTCTCCTCATATTATAATCGGACTTACTCAATCTGTAAATTCAAATTGAAACAAGTTGTGGCCTAAAATCACAAGTGGAACTCACGCGGCGCAATACTTCCGATTGTCATTAAAAAAGCCTGCGGTATTTAACTAATCTCATAATTTGTTTTAAATGATAATGTAGATTTTTTATTTTGTATTTTTTTTAGTTTAAAGAATCAGTTTAATAAAATTATTTTTAAATTATATTTATAGTTTAAAGAATTTTTTTTTGTTTTAAATAATAACGAAATACTTTTGTTTAATATTTGATTATATCACGCCCGTCGCGCCTGGGGCGTCCACAACCACAATCTGGTTTTGTTGCTCCGGTGAATCGCGGGTACGTCGGACCTGCCTGAGGCAACCTCGTCCTGCTCGCACGGTTCATCGGCGGTGGTACCTCGGAGATCGCAACCTTTGACTTCTTAAGGTTCAATGGTACGCAATCTTTTTTTTCTTGTCGTCTTTAATTCCTTCTGATACGTTCCCGTCCGTCCACCTTCTTAGTGTGTGTTCTTCCCCAGTGACATCTATTGGATACTTTCTTTATACGTCTCTGTGCCAATGAGCATGGACCTTCACGCCTGCAACCGATATGGTCTAGTGAACCATTATTACTAGCGGTACTGTAGGCATCTCTTTTGCTCTTCTTACATCATTCGATTCGACCTTATTGATAAGGAGAAGGGCACGAAGATATGTGTTGAGTATCCAAATTTTACTGCCTTTCGCCGTGTAGAAATCTCTATTTCAGTCCCCGAATATTTGATCCCGTCTGAATTTTCACCTTGACTTATGAGCTCCACACCACATTTTTTTTTAAATAAATAAAATCTGTGAGCGTATTTGGTTTTTTAATGAGACTGAGTGTTTTACTAACTTCCCCTACTTGATCTGCCTTTATAGTGGAGTGTTTTATGATGGGCTTGTTAGCGGTTAATTACATGTCTTCATTGGTAATCTACATGGCTCCATTTTTTATTCACCTTTTTTGGTTTTGAGGAAAATAGATGACCCCATGGTTACCATAAAATTCTAACGCTTTAACTGGTAGAGGTTTCTGGTTGGATCATATGAACTAACAAAAACCAAGCTATTATGCTGCAGGTCAGTCAGCACTTATTATGCCCTTATTTTTTAAAAGTGTTGTTCTTCCTGTTATACTAGTATGTCTTAACAGTTAAAAGTCGGTCATTGGAGCTGCAATCATTTTATTTAATTTGTTTAAATGGATGGAGGCCGTGATTTGTGATATAGATTTATATACATCTTGTTAGGCACCCATTAGGGGCATTTTCACTCGGCAAACGGCAGCTTCGGTTCAATTTCACAGCGCAAGGTGGGTGGCAGGCTGCAGGTCATTCAGCAGTCAAGCTGCAGCAACTTCTGCTACTCCACAGCCTCCACCCCCACCTCCACCTCCAGAAAAAACCCATTTTGGTGGTCTGAAAGATGAGGACCGCATCTTTACCAACCTGTATGGAATGCACGATCCTTTTCTCAAAGGTGCTATGAAGAGAGGTGATTGGTACAGAACCAAAGACTTGGTGGTCAAGGGTGCTGATTGGATTGTTAATGAAATGAAAAAGTCTGGTCTTCGTGGGCGTGGCGGTGCTGGTTTTCCATCTGGTCTCAAGTGGTCCTTCATGCCAAAAGTATCCGACGGACGCCCTTCTTATCTTGTTGTCAATGCCGATGAAAGTGAACCTGGAACATGTAAAGACAGGGAAATAATGCGACATGACCCACACAAACTATTAGAAGGCTGCTTAATCGCTGGTGTAGGTATGAGGGCTACTGCTGCTTACATATATATAAGGGGTGAATATGTGAATGAACGTCTAAATCTTGAGAAGGCTAGAAAAGAAGCATATGCGGCTGGGCTGCTCGGCAAAAATGCATGTGGATCTGGGTATGACTTTGATGTGCACATCCACTATGGTGCAGGTGCATACATATGTGGTGAAGAGACAGCACTCTTGGAAAGCCTTGAAGGAAAACAGGGAAAACCAAGACTGAAGCCTCCTTTCCCTGCAAATGCAGGTTTATACGGCTGTCCTACAACTGTTACGAATGTCGAAACAGTGGCTGTTTCTCCCACCATCTTAAGACGTGGGCCTGAGTGGTTTGCTAGTTTTGGAAGGAAGAATAACTCTGGGACAAAACTATTTTGTGTCTCAGGTCATGTGAACAAGCCTTGCACCGTCGAAGAGGAGATGAGTATACCACTGAAAGAGCTAATAGAGAGGCATTGTGGGGGTGTAAGAGGTGGGTGGGACAATTTACTTGCTGTTATACCTGGGGGCTCATCCGTCCCATTGCTTCCCAAGAACATCTGTGATGATGTGCAGATGGACTATGATGCGCTGAAGGCTGTGCAATCAGGTTTAGGTACTGCAGCAGTGATTGTAATGGACAAGTCAACTGATGTTGTTGATGCAATAGCAAGGCTCTCATACTTTTACAAGCATGAAAGTTGCGGCCAGTGTACTCCATGCAGGGAGGGGACTGGGTGGCTTTGGATGATCATGGAAAGGCTGAAAGTTGGGAATGCATTGTTGGAGGAGATTGACATGCTTCAAGAGGTGACAAAGCAGATCGAAGGGCATACTATATGTGCTTTGGGTGATGCTGCTGCTTGGCCTGTTCAGGGTCTTATCAGGCACTTTAGGCCAGAGCTTGAGAGAAGGATCAAAGAGCGTGCACAGAGGGAGTTGCTGCAGGCAGCTGCAGCCTAATTACGCTATTCAGGCCGGTTCTTGCATCTTTCCTGTGTTCGTTATACTAAACTTATTTCCTTTTCATTAATTCTCTCTTTTAATGTACAACCACTATCTCCTACCATTGGTTTTGGTTGGATTTCCTTCTACTTTGTAGGTAAGTTCATGTATCGATGGATGTTCTGCATTCTGGAATAAGATAGTACCTTAAAAGTGGCGGGAAGGGGCTGGAATACAAAGCCTTTTGGCAATTGAACTTTTTCTTTATTTCATTTGCGTACTGTTCCAGCTAGTAACTGTTTCCCCGGAAAACTATGGTCTTGTCTCAGTGTCTTGATATTTCTGTTTTTGCTTATCCTTAGTTGCATTTGAGGACAAAGCGTCTAGTGTTAATACTGCCACTTTGCCCTAATAATGTTCTCAGTTTCATGCCTACGGAGATTGTGTTTGTGTTTTGACAGCCAAAGATAAGCTCAACATTATAATTTAGTCCATCTTTGGCCTGATCTAGAACTTCATTTTATATATTTTTGAAAGTGTAATCCAACCGTGGAAAGCCTACCGAGTATGGAAGGCCTAATTTGATGAACCTGTTTATTTTTTTAAAATATAATTATTCAAAAATGTTAACCAAACCAAACATTAAAGTAATCAAATTGATCCAAACTATATGTAAGAGTTTGACATGCTGCCTTTGGTCGCGAAGAAGATATATCTAATTTATACGAAAACAGTAACTGAGACCAGTATCAGAATTGCTAGGACAGAATATAATCTTCTTCTGGAGAGATAGGAGCTTTTTAGGATCATATTGCATACCTAAGCATAAAGGAAGATAATCTTCTCCTATAGTGACCAAGAAAGATGGCAGGAAATAATACAATATCATTTTATTTGTATCTCTTAAAAGGACATGTGCATAAGGATTTAGTTGCCTGCTTCCTCTTCCGAGAGAAAAGAGATCCTTTCCAATGGGATTTGCTACTTCGGCCATCTTTATTCTCCAGCAGCTGTAACATTGCAAAAAAATCTATAATTCAGCACACTAGCAGGCTGGGGAAAAGTAGCATATAAACACGATCAACCTAACACAATACATCTAAATTCGAGGACGACCGACTTCTATCTAGCCTTTCCCCATCTTCCTCATCATCAGTCACGCAGGACGTTCATCAAGGAAGTTCATCAATAAGCTAAAGCATAGACCTTGAAAAACTAACACACAATCAACATACAATGATACAAAGGAACATGACGTTTATAATTTTATCAAAACTATAAATGCACAGTAATAAAGTGTAGTATATTTGAGACCACAATTACCGATCCCATGGAAAATTAAACTAATATAAACTAACGGTTCTAAAATGATTAAAACAGTGAGGTAGGTAAAGTTTGTAAACTCATGCCTCGGACTAACAAATACAGGGGTAGTAAACACAAAATACAAGCAATGTAAAAATCCACTGATCTTACACTCTTGAAGGCACCGTACCTGCATGATAAATCTCAGAATTAGGAAATGAAAACAAGAAAACCAGACATCGCGCGCCATCCCAGCCAGCTTTCTATGGAAGGCCTGGTAATAGAGTAGGAGACAGAATCCCAACGAACAGCTGAGCCCAGCCCAGCGACCAATCTATATATATAGCCTCGGCACCAAAACCGCTGCCTTGCCAGGTGATAAATAAAGAACCGCAGCAGCACAACAAAGCACCCCAAGAAACAAGAAGGTGGAAAGAAACAAAACTTAAAGATATAGCCTCGGGTGGAGAGGCTGACAAAGAACCTGCAAACAGAAACAGAACAAAAGCTCCAAGAAACAAGAGGTAATTAAGGTGAAGAAAGTGGAAAGAAACAAACACCACTTAATGGCCCCCGGAATAGAAACACTTTTCAGAGTCAGCAGCCGCAATGGTAAGTGCCTTCCCTGGTCGTAATTCGTAAACAAAGAAGGTGGAAATCCATGTCCCTCCAAGACACCCACCCCCTGGCCCTGCCCTGCCTAAAAAGATCAGCAGGCATTGTTACTATCAGAATAAGAGCACGCCTTCCCTCTGCAGGAGTTCCGTGCTTTAGCACTAGATCATCTGCGACAGCCATGTTGAGATTCCTGTTTATCACAACGGCACTAAACATGTTGAGATTGATAGACACTTTGACGCAGGAAACAAGGCTTTATTCCAACCCAAATGTATTGAGCTAAGTACCATACTCGGCTTTATGAACATTTTTTTCACCTTATATGAGGGGAATGTGGTATGTCAATTTTTCTCTGTTAAAGGATAGCTTCTTAGAGATAATATTTTGTTTATTTGATTATGAGTTTGTATTTGAAATATGACCGATAAATATATTTTCCACCCGGAAATCATTGATCGAGATTTTAAATCCTCTTGTATATATGCATCAAAATAATCAATAAAATGGAGAGGCCTCAAACTATTTAAGATATCTTAATTTTCAACCTTTTAAGATCTTAAAAGAATAATTACTAAATGGTTTCCCTGCACGGCTGCACCAAGCAATCTTGGCCATATCTTTCTCCCTTTCGGTTTTGTTTTTTGGTTTGCAAAGAGCATTAGGCTCAGAAATTGAACTTGTTTACAAAATTTTTGAGTAAAATATCACAAAAACTTTAAAAGTAAATAGTATTAGTCAAATTTAATTATTTATTATAACACTCAATAAAAAAAGTTAATAAAAAAAATATTAAATTTGCATATTTTAAATAAACACTTTGAGTGGAATCAGATTAATATTTAAATAATAAAAAATATTATTTAAATTAGCATAAATTTAAAAGATTAAATCGGATGTTTATGTTTACAATAAAATAAAATAAAAATAAATAAAAGTAATTTTTTATTAAACTAATCAAATATTAATGTGAATGCTCTCACTATCCATTTTTTGGTTTGTATATTTCTTTCGATGTACTTCTTGAATTTTGATATGTACATATAAACGCACACACTCAAAACCTAATTACCCCAGAATTATATAGTAATATTAATATTGAATATAAAATTATTTTATGAAATTATTTTTATTTTAAACTTTAAGTAATATATATGCAGTATTCTTATATAATAATATTATTATATAAATACTAAATACAAATTTACTAGAAATATCACTATTTAAATTATTTTAAAGCAACAAAATATATTAAGATGGATTGAAACCAATAATATATTTCTATAATAATACTATACATGTTTTAAAATTTAAAATAAAAATATTCAAATTTCAGAAAGGCAAGAGCATTGAGCCTTTCTGAATAATTTGATTCGAAGACGATTTGCTCTGTTCTGCATTACTAACACGTTCACAGCGGGTAACGCCGTCAGAGTTTACCTACCAAAGACATGGTATGTTAGGACACCATTTAATTCTCCCGAAACATTCGAGTTGGGAACCCCACCCCCACCGGTTTTAGCCAATATGATTCCGTCGTGCCGTAGAGGAACATTTTAAGGGAAGCATCTGACAAAAACTGGGGCCAAATGCCTACAATCAAATGGACTTTAAACAATTAACACATAAATCAAATAAATTTAAAGGCTAAAAGAATCCACCCTTCAATTAACTAGTTTCTCATTCAAACTGGCGGGGATCGTCTACACCAAATAAAATCCCCGCTCCCCAGGCAATATACAAAAGCATCCCTATACACATCCATATCACACTCTTCCCGCCATCCCTTCTGTATATACATCAGAAGGACCATGAATAACCGATCCTCCTCGGAGACTCGAGGAGAAAAATTAACTATACAGCTCACCCAAAATTGCTACAATAACATGACCCCATACCCCCCTCAACCAACAAGTTCCAACTCGCCAAGCCCCGTTCAAACTCCTCTCCTAGCAGACCACCCACGAACAAGAGTTCTCTTCTTTTCTCTTGCCCAGAGCCCCGTTCCAATGTCAGGCCAGCCCCTCTGCTTTCAACCCATAACCTTTTGCTGATATCGTGAAACACCCATCAGCTCTTTCCTTCAGCCGAGGATGAAATGGGACACATGACGTTCAACAGGTCCTTAGGCAAAGGAAGAATCAACAGCTGCCACTATCACTTGGGGAACAGGAAAAAACTGTAACAAACTCGAGATTAGTTAATTCCTTTCATTCCTTGTTAAATGATGCTCTCAGGCGCTCATCTGGTACTGTCCAAGACACCAAGTGCCCACCGGAATCCCCGCTCAATAGCTGCTTGAGATCGCTAGTGAGGTGAATCGCTGTAACTGGACGTTTATGAAACTTTAGAACCCTGTGAAGAACTAATCTGTACTCCAGTGCCTTTCCGTTTGAAACAAAGCCTCCTGTCCCACTGCTGGGGGACTTGCCCTGTGTCCTTCCCTCTTCAGAGCAATGAACCATTTCCCATACCTTAACTGCTCCACTTTGGTGACCAGTCACATACCAATTTGTGTCCATCCAGTCAGAAAACATACAGTTGGTGACGGAAAGTATGTAGTCAGATGGGAGTTGGGATGTGTTTACCACTGCGAGACAATTTCCATTGATGCTCCAGACACCAAGAAGAACTCCAGCAGCAGTTACTATCTCCCCATTCATGTCATTTACATAAATTGCTGAGACCGGTGCTGGGAACTCAGGAAGTTGCCTAACAAAAGCCAAGGATCTAAGATCCCATAAAATAACAGTGCAGTCATCTGAACCACTAACAATCAGCATGTATGGCTGGCTTACATAAAGGCAATTGACTTTGGCCGTGTGAGCACACAGTGACTTCTCCAACCGCAGGCGACGTAAAATACGAGGCCCTTCCTCACTAATTCTCCAAACAGAAACCAAACCCTCGTCGGCACCGGTAACAAGAATCTGACCATCATGGCTGACACCAGCACACTGGATCTGATTGCCTCCATGGAGATTCTCATGTGTGGAAAGAAGCTTATCTTGGTCATAGCTCAAAAATCTCAAGCTACGGTCTGGAAAACCCCATGCAACATACTTGGTGTACGTTCTTGGCTTAAGCAAGTTATTTGTTCCTGCCAGCAAAATCTTCTCATGAAAAGTGGCAATCTGAGCTATTGGAAATGAGCTCTTGCGTATTTCACGTGGAACAAGAAGGGTAGCATGCTTAAGTGGGTGGGGTGGAAGCTTTCTTTCAGCTCGCCGTTTAACATGAGGCTTGAGGAATAATTGCTTCGGTGTCTGACCAAAGTGATTAATCTGTGCTAAAATAGAAGCTTTCATTGCAGGATCCATAACAGAGTCAATGTCCACGCTACCTTCATATGTATAATGATAGAAAACATTCACAGCTTCCTCAGCAGCCTATCAGTTATTGACGGAGAGGGAACAGTTAGAATTAATAAGGAAAACAGTACTATGCTAAAGAATAGCTTGAATAAAAAACCAGGGGGCTGAGCCAAATGTAGGTGTAGGTTTCATTTATATTAACTACTGGTTTGGATCTGAGTCATAGTGCGAGAGAACATAAAGCCATCTCTTCTGTTCCCTAAATTATAGTTATTATACTGTATTTATTATTTATAGTTATTATATTATTTTTTTAATTTTTATATGCTGTATTTATTATTTGTATTTATGTGTTTACATTCCTAGGTCTAAATTTATTCTATAGTTAATTGTTATAAGACCAATAGTCAATTCAAAGTGTATATGTATACATCTAGTGTATTCCCAAATGAAACATTCCTACTTCTCACATTACCTTCCCTCTCTGCTTGTATCCAAAGATCAGGTCTATCCAATTATGCAAATTTTCTGAAACAAAATCAGATTCCAATGCTTCTCTGTGCTTTTTTATGAACTCTCGAGCACTCCCATTGGCCCAGGGAGGCAATACAACATCACCAACCTGAAAATTTGAATCATAAGCCTCCAAACATTTACATATCATAAAAACATTAATATTATGCACTCCACAATATGGATGCACATAAGAACATTTTTACATTTATTCTTCAATGTACCTCCCCCCATAAAATACTAATAGACAAGTTTTCCCAATTTTTTCAGCCTTGGTCATTTTTATTTCAATATAAATTTCAACCCACTCCATCATATTTGGAAATTTAAGTTGCCTTGCAAGTTTAAAAATCAGCTTATCAACAGAATCAACTACCAGACTTTTTCAGGAGAATTAACACCAAAAAAGCTCCAGATTTCATTTCAACAGGAAAGAAAGCTTGTCCTATAGATGTGGGTAATTTGTGGTCCAGAAATATGAATGCTATGATAATCTATTTTATCATTCCAACACTTGAACAGTACATAATAAATCTTTTGGCTGCAAATAAAAAATATAATAAAATGACTAGCAGAATTTGAGTTTAATGATAAAAATATTACTATTTTTTGCTTTGATGAAAGGTTGTAAAAGAGTATGGACAGTTAGTGGACTGTCTAGCATATTTTTTAATTATTTTTAATGACATGATAATATCACAATACTTTTAGATGGTTTTTGTATTTCTAAGGTTTGAATAGAATTTTTTCCCTGGAACAATAATTTATAAAATGTTCCCCTGCTAGCAGGGGGGCCCACTGCCCCGTGCCCGACATCCCCTCCCACCGGCGCTTCCAGATCTCACACAACCTTCCCCCCAGGGCAACGCCCCCTCTGCCAGATCTCCCCACCCGCTGTGACGACCTCCTCCTCCCCCTCTCCCTACCCTGCTATGCCACCTCCAGCGAACGAAAAACAACAACCAAACACAAAAAAAAGTTTTCGATGACAGATTTTTAGAATACTTGAGTATCGATTTTCGAAAACTGAGTATTGAGTATCGGTGCCAAACATAGCCTAACTCGCTCAGGTCTTTATCTACGGGTAGTTCAATCCAGTTTGGACACCAACCTCCAGCTTGATCTTTACCAATTTCTAGAGCTCAAAATTTTAGATAGCATCAGCTCATTACTTTCATTAATTTAATGGTTGATGATATCTTAATATATTTTTTAAGGATAATTTGTAAAAAAATAACATCAACGAACCTTCTCTCCAGACTGCTTCTCTCCCAAGTCGAGATTAAAGCTATTTTCCAGAAACTCCGGCATGTAGAAGAACTCCGGAATCAACTCCTTTACATCTGATGTATTCCCTTTTCCAGCTGCACTCAACCATGTATCTTTTACACTATTGAATAAACGGTCAGCATGGTCAAATTGACCACCTTGAAGATTTTGATTTTCTGCACTGAAGGGTGGTAGGCGCAGAAGGTAATACAAGACAGTACCAGCACTAGAGTAATGAGAACCATAATGAAATTTGGGGACCTCTGGGTCATCCCAGCTCTCGTATCTGACATAAAAAGGAAGAGAACTGATGTCCATATTCAAAAGAAAACAAACTGGGAAGAAGCTATGGATGTGATAGAACAACATACCTTTTCTTAAACTCCTCCGTGCCTTCTGGAGTTTGACAACCCATTGGTCTATCAAGTCTGCGGAATGCTTTGGGATCTGACAGATCTAATGTTTCACTATCATAATCTGCAAGAACCCACGGAAACACTGGATACTGAGTCAGATCATTGTATCCACGTCCTGCCAGGGTGTTAAGGTGCATGAGGTACTGAAAATTGCTGATTTCTCCATTTTGCCACCTCTTTGAGAAGGATTTAGCCATAATCTTAAAGAGGCGACTACCCTCATTGCTTTCTTGTTTGGTTGAACCTGAAATGGTTGTGTCTAACCTGTTGATTGAATTATCAAAGTTGTTCAAATAAATATTTAATTATTAAAAGCGTTCGTTTTATAGAAATATGAGTATTTGAACAAATGAACAGACAACAGAGAAGGGAAAAAAACAATAAGTACCGCAAATGAAGAAAAATAGAGCCCTACCAATTACCAACATCATAAGGTTGACACTATAATGCAAAAGGAAAAATAGGCTCAACATAATAAATGTAATTAAAAAAAACTGCATATTCATCTTTCTGAACTTTCTGCATGAATAACAATCCGCAAAAAATATGAATGCTATCACTTGGAAAAAGGAATCATTTAACCAATGCTGCTAACATGATTTACAACCATTGTGCTGATAATGGCTTTCACTAGAAGTGAAGCTTTCATGCATATAAATCAAGAACTACGCAAACAAGCTGAGGCAAGGCCAGGTGATGAGCCTGCAGAAAATTGAATGCGAGCCAAAGGGAATCAGCACCTATTTATGCACTCATCAAACATTGTATGCATTTAAAGTACAATGTGTTGTAATGTTTTATTAATCAATCAATCACTATCCAAACAAATCTATGGAATTTAATGCTAGTCTTGAAAACAATTAGAAAATTTTAATAATAAATGTATATTTTCACTTAACATTTTCTTGAATCAAAAAATGTACCTCTGTAGTTCAGTTCATGAAGAAAGCTTTGCATACATGCACAAATAAATGCAATACACGTGGAAAAATAGCCAGAATAAGCAACTGTCTATTCAGTGTTAGTATCCCAAAATGCTAGCATAAACAACATGGCTTTGCTTATAAACTTTCTGTAGTCATTAAATTCCCATGAATGGCATAGAAAAAAGGTGTTATAGTAACTAAGAACATCAATAGATAACCCAGAACAGAATGAACTGATGTGATCATTTAAACACTAAAAAGGTCCCCAGTGGGGTATAAACAGGTAAACACCAGTGTGTTGAATATCAGACAGACCCACACAAAAACAGGAATAATATGCATGTGAGTTATAAACCAAGCTGAAGAAAATATTTTATGAAGTAATGTCAACACAGAAGCAGAAGCAATCAAGAAAGCGTAGACTAAAATATAAGCAAAAACAATGTGAATAAGAATTATGTCATACATGCTGTTCCGTGGGAGATTAAGAGCAACCAAATTTTTAAACACTTCTTCCCTCTCTTTCTTGTGAAAAACCAGGAGATCATTACAGCCATCCATGCTGAAGACCTCAATGGCAACAGGACGCAGTTGGTAATCACGCTTCAAAATTTCATGAACACTATTGAGCTTCCACATTCGCCACAGATGCGGCAGATTTCCGGAAGAAGTCACTTTCTCCTTACCCCATGCACCACCATTGTAAGCCCACTCCCTAGCCCCAATCCATGCCTTAACTGTAGTTCCCCAAGATGAAATTGACTTCGAGTGGGTCTCAAAAGTTTCAGTCAGATCCTTCTTTACACCCAAGGCTTGATCAATAACAGAAAGCTCAGCTTCACATTCCTTTCCAAAGATGCATCCAGAATCATCTACATAAAAGTTCTCAATAACATACAAACAAAGTTCCCCTATAAGAAATATACCATCATGTTTGTCAAGACCCAAAATCCGTTCGCAATTATACCGAAACCTTATCTTCTCTAAAGGTTCTAGATAAGGTCTGATTAGGTATTCACCATTATCACTCAATTCCTTGTCTGCTTTATCCTCTGTAACTTTCACCTCATCAATTTTACCGGAAGACTGCCTTGGAGATCCTAAGTCAGATCTTCCCTGTATGCTCTCAGTTACAGGAACAGAGGCTATACTAGACCTGGCAGAAAACTCTATAGGGAAAGACGCTGCACTAGACTTGGCAGAAAACTCAAGGGCAGAATGGAGGCTTGCACCGTTTAGGCTACCTGTAATATCATCATTCCACCCACCGCCACTTGAACAAACATCCTTGACATCATCAGGTTCTTTGAATAGAGATTCAGGATACAGTTCACCAACAAATCCATTCTGTTCGGTTCTATCAGTTAACAGATTTAAAAACGAATCAGAGTCACTATCTGAAGCATTATGACTATCCATGCTCTTAGCTTTGGATAATTCCAGTTCTCCTGGTAAAAGATGATCATCTAGAACATTTTTTATTGAGTCAATTTTCAATTTGCAACGCTCAAGCTTTTTGCGCATTCTATATGGACCTTCAATGGGACAAAGTTGCCATTCAGGATCTTCGGCTTCCAAAGTTTTACGCATAGGAAATATTCCCTTTTCGTGTACAAGTAGTTGGAGATGTGTTTGCCACTCACTTTCAGCATGGAGAACCCAGCCATATTTATCTTGACGGACAACTCTCAACTCAGTGGACCTTACATCACGAACCACTTCAAGCGCATATCTTCGTTCATTTAATTGTTCCCAGTGTCTTAGGTCTAGTTTTGAAATATCGTGAGCTCTTCTCCCCATTTCCCTCTTACGACGACCCTCCATGCCTTTTATTCTTACTCCAGGAAATTTTGCTGATCCACCAATATACTGAACCCACATAATCGCAGCACCCTGCTCCAAGACCTTATTGACAATCTGTTCAGAATTCTCAAGCCACCCAAGAAAAGCAGTTAAGCTACTAGTTAACAACTTGTCAAATCCACCGTGTAAAACATCAAGATTCCCTTGGTTCGGTTTTGAAACAAGCATGTCCTCTAGTGCAGCACGCCGATGTACCAATAGATACTTGAAGATATCAACTGCCATATGTTTGGCATGCTGCCTTTGGTCGCGAAGAAGATATATCAAATTTACACAAAGACAGCAACTGAGATCAGTATCAGGATTGCTGGGACAGAATATAATCTGTCTGTGAGCAACTAATAGTTGTAGAAGAGTACAAATATTAATCCCAGTATCTTCTTGTGGAGAGATTAAGAGCTTTTTAGGATCATATTGCAAACCTAAGCATGAAGGAAGATAATCTTCTCCTATAGTGACCAAGAAAGATGGCAGGAAACAATACAATATCATTCTATTTGTATTTTTTAGAAGGGCATGTGCATAAGGATCTAGTTGCCTGCTTCCTCTTCCAAGAGATAAGAGACCCTTTCCAATGGGATTTGCTGCTTCAATTCGGCCATCTTTATTCTCCAGCTGTAACATAGATAGCAAAAAGTCCAGAATTCTCAGCACACTAGCAGGCTGGGGAAAAGCACCCATATAAACACGATCAACTATCACCCAACACAATGCATCTAAATTTGAGGACCACCGACTTTTATCCAGCTTTTTCTCATCTTCCTCATCATCACGCAGGATCCGCCTTTCAAGGAAGTTCATCAACCTGCTAAGGCACAGACCTTGGAAAACTAGCACACAATCAGAATCAACATATAAAGGAACACTCTCTAAAACACTTTCTATAAATGATGCGGCTTTCATTTGCTCAGTCACAATATCAGAAAGAACTTCTGCCATAAAATCTAGAACAGCAGTAGCTGCAGCAGAACAAGGACCACCCCCATAGCTAGAATCATCCATTTCAATTAGGAGCTTCGAATTCACAGGAAAAAATGAATTTGCAGTGAGCAATCCTTGGGGGTTGGATTTCAAATCTGAAGACTGATCAACTTCACTCAAAGGCATAGAAGATTCTGTGGATGGAGTCGAAACTATGCAATCCTTTGATTCATTATGTTTACTACTTCCCAGCCAAGATGTCAATGCAATGACAGGAGAATATATAGGTGTCATTGAGATTCTGGATTCAGATTTCTCAGATAAAATTGGGGAATCTGGTATAGTTAGAGATACAGAACTTTGCGAACCAGTAGGATAAATGAGTTCTGGGGTGTCCTTGCTATTGACGAGATCGATTTCAACATTGCTGGGGGTGGCCGTGGACACCTGATCAATAGATTCACCATCTAAACTCTGAGCAGCATTGACATCTTGAATTAATTCTTTTGAATCCTGGGGGGAAGCAGTAGTAACTATTTTCACTTCGCTGCAAGCCTTACCATTTGGTGGCACAAGCATCTCCTCTGAGCTTGTACTCACCTGCGCAGGGGGAAAGCTTCCTGCACTAATAGAGGTTTTGGCAGATTTTTCCTGGTCATGGGGAAAAGTAAACAATGTATTTTGGGAATTATTGGTATCATCGGAATCATTTAAGTTCTCTTCAGTTTTCATAGAAAGATCTTTAGCCATCTTCACTGCAAAAGCAGACCTGTAATATAAAGTATGCATTCACTGTAAAAATAAGGAAATGCAATAGGCAATATGAGAGAGCGAGAGAGAGAGAGAGATTGTCTGTGTGTGGAGAAAAACTCATAAATAGCTAGTGAAGGCTCACCTAACACATGAAAAGTAGAGGTCAATACAACTTTCAAGATATTCTCCCCTCCTACAAACAGCAGAAAACGGACGACACATTTTTGCCAGATTAACCATGAATCTCAAAACCGAAGTTGCAGCAGCAGGAGCTGATGCCTCCCCACCCATTAGGCGCGCTGCATATGTCTTATGCATCAGAGCTTCGCCCTGAAGTTCTCCAGCTGTGTCTGTGTTTCCTTCCACAAGTTCTGCCACAAGGGCAGCACTGACCTGGGAAAGGTTACCAGTTTCATGTACGAGCATTGATTGCGCGCATAACCTATCAAATGTAGCTTTTGACATGGCAAACACAGATTCCAACAATTCTACAAATTTCAACTCTACATAACTTCCATCGTTTGGCATTAAGGCATGAAAGTCAAGCATTCGAACTTCTGGCAGTCTTGGATAAACAGGCCTGCCAAATATTAGGCTGAACAAAATATAATATATGTCAGGGGAATCATAAAAACTAGGAAGCACTCGTACCAAACCCTGATAACCTCCACTAGTTCGAAACTTAAGTGCAAAGGTAGGTGAAGATGCAAGACACAACCCAAGAAGAGTCATGATCCATCTCATACTAGTTGGGTGAACAGCTTCATCGAGAAAGTATGTAATTAATTTGGATGACACATTTTTATGCCACTGTTCAAGAATTTCATCGAATTTTATCTTCATCTGTAGATCAATGAGCATCTCCACAAGCATATTTCTCACAATAACATGCTTCCCCATAGACTCTCTAGCAATTTGTCGGCGTGGTCTCAGTTCTGGTGGATCAAATGTCATAATCACAAACCTGACAACATGTTCCAGTTCAGAGGCTAGAAAACCATCTTCTAAAACTACCCCTACCAGCAGAACCAATTTTTCTAATACAGGAATTTCCACATCACCCCTCTGCAAAGTCACCAGTAAATGCTGAACAAGGTTGATCCGGCGTAAAATTGTCAGGTTATGGTTCCTGTACCAATGAATAGACACAAGGCGCTCAAGGAAGCCAAGAAGTGCAATTTGAATTGAAATTGGGGCTGTAACCCACAAGGTCCAGTCCAACAATACATGCTCAACCATATCCGCATTTGACAACACAATGCAATTTGATGTTTCAGATGCCAAATCAGTATTTTCAAGCTCTGAAATTTGACTAAAAGAATCTTTTGTCGCAGAAAAGTCATCTATGTCTCCATGGGATCCGGAAGAAGACATTTCATCACGAAACTTAGAAACATTAACATCCAAAATGCTAGCTTCCTGCATAGTTCCATCTGGTGATAGTGCAGTCTGAATATTTTGCAACTTCTTTGGTTCAGAAAATGATGCTTCGCATGCAGCAATCTGGAAAAAGATATCAAGACATTGCATGTCAAACAATGACATAGTACGATGCAAAAAGAGAGACAGCAAATGATATCCCCGGTATGTTTGCATGTCTCTAACATTCTGTGGATTCTGATGAAGTGCACATGCAAGTAATGTCAGAGCCATGTGCAGCATATCCCTTGTTTCAGCAGCTTCAACAAGTGCGAGGACAACAGCCATTCCACCAACTGCAGAAATGGTTTCAGCAATTATGCACTGCCTGCAGATATAGACATCCCCATGAAGACGTCCAAAGCGAGGTATACCTGACCAAAATAATAGTCATATTCACAAAAAAATAATAACAAACATGCAGAAATTACAACTAGATTAATAGTTACTGATCTGCTTTAGAAATCAAATAACAGAAAATTTAGTTACACACCACCAATGGGAGAAGCAGCTGCAGACATAGGATCAACTAAATTGAGCATGGAAAAAGCCCCAGAAGCACGAAAAAATTCTGTACAAGTCCCATCAAATGCAAATATAAGTTTCTTTCCAGAAAGCTGTGATGAAAGGGTCCCCAGTCTCTCCATATCCCATACAATTCCACTTCGATCAGCCTTAGAGTTCCCTGGCTTGCTAGAACCATCAAGCCTTTGCAAGTTAGAAGTCAAAGCCAAATCAGCATCTAATGAATCTAAGATAGCCATACTTCCACCACCACATGCCTGGTTAGAAACAAAGCGCAGAAGGTCTGTATCTTGGAAGAGTCCTCTATAACCTCTACCAAGAATGTACATGAAACATATACAACCAGGTGTGAGAACCTCTTCAAAAAGGTAGCAGCATCGGAGTTTCCATGACAAGTCACTAACTCTACCACAAATACTTGGGGTCCCAATAGTTACCTGCAATGATTTCCCAACTGGAGATGGAGAATACCCTAGTTTCCCGGTTTGCCTCAGTTTTCCATTAAGATACACATATGCAACACTAGCTTGGAACAAACCAGCCAGAGCATTTGGCTTGCTATGAACAACTGCAAGGTGATGCCATCTGCCTTCTTCCAGTTCTAAACCAGAAAAAGACAAAAGGCAAGAGCTGCTTGTAGCAAGCGTCAGCACTCCATCTTCCTGAATATAAAGATCAGCATAGACTGTCTTCCCATCATCTACAGCACCAACAGAGAATATCCGAAGAACATGCCCACCAGAGGGCGTCTTAGAAGGTCCAACTTTGGGACAATCTCTTTCTTTCACTTCAGATTTGAAGAAATTGTGAAATTGAAACCAGCAAACAAAGGAATATCCAGCAGCAGGAGGCCATGATCTTTCCCCTAGTGATACTTGAACAGAAGCATGGCCAATCCTGCTCATGCTCATCACCATAAATGGCGCCAAAGGAACATTTTCAGGTGATGTATTCTCCATGAGGATTAACCTCTCCATCATACTAACGAGAATATGGCCTGACTTGATCAGCCTCATTTGCAGAATATATCGGATAAGTACACGTAATTCTAATGCTGACAATCTGCCAACATGAAGATGAAAATCATACCCGCATTTTGGAGATTAAAAAGACAGACATAATAAACAAAGTAAATATTTTGGACAATAATAGTACCACACAACACACCTATATGCACCAAGAACTTCCACGAGTTTCAAACAATGGGAAAGTAGTGGTGATGATCCCAAGAGAAAAGGTTGGATTGTCTCCAGAAGAAGCTCCACACAACCTAGATAAATGCAAAAAAAAAAAAAGCAAACGCTAAGAAAACCAATTATCATCTAAAAAAGAAGCATCAAGCACGTGGTCTCTAATTCGCACCTACAGATGTTAGGGCTTCCTGGTTGAAGGGGCCTGCACGAGCAAGCCTTTCAATGAAAATCAGTAAGTCTAACTGCACTGTTGGAGTAAAGAGCAACAATGAATAGATAAGAACCCTAACAGCTCCAGCATTATACACCCTTTCTTTATCAGGATTAAAGGGGCCATAAGGAGTAGCTAAAAGCAAACCAGCAGATCCATCTTCAATAATAACAGAAGTGGCACTTTCTGAAGCCAAAAATGGTGGTAGCACCATTTCAAGGGCAAGTTCCAACATCAGCTGTATCACTTGCTTCTCACACTCGACACAGACCAAGCCAGACTCTGATAACAGATCATAAAAAGTGTGCGATGAAATAATTGAATGCAACTTTGTCCTATTTACATCATTACCACTCACTCCAACTGTCACAACACGCAAAAGACATGTAAACAACTTAATGAATGGCACTGAATCTTTGTGTTCCCCATCGCTTTGAAAACTATGAATGACAGTTAGAAGAAGGGAAAATCCAGTGGCTTCAACAAAAACTCTCTGAGCTGAATTATTTTGTCCGAGAATGCGCCACAATGCACCCAAGGTATCACATTTTGCATCATTTTGCAGCCTGTACTGAGATCCTGAAACACTTGTAACCATTCCACTTTTTAAGACTTCAACCAGAGCACCCAATTCTTCAGGATGAGACTGCAAAATTTTTGAAATTAATATATGCTTTTCAACAAAACTCAGCTTAAGAAAAGTAAAATCCATGAAAACATGTAACAACTTAGCCATAAGTTCCCCAAAAGTTATATAATATATACAACATTACGCACTTTTCAGCAAACTTCTATATTAAATACAACATTACACATTTTCGATATGTACAAGGCCAGAAAACATTATTTGAATAACTGAATATATAAAGAAGTTAGCATCTTGGAACTAGATGTCTAATTGCATAACATTTCAAATCAAGTAACTGAAAACCAAGAAGCATAAAGAGAAACAGACTACAAACCTGTCTAACATCTTCAATTATCAAACATGACAATGTCCGTAGGACCCCTGGACGATGAACATCAGATACCAAAAATGGAAGGACGATGGTTACACCATTACCAGATCGGAATGATGCTTGATTGGCCTCAGCTTTCTTCAATAAGGAGACCATACAATCCCATGCAACAGCAATTGTCTCTTCTATTTCAAAAAGTGGACATTTCCCCGAACAAGATTCCATTAGCTTAGATGAAGGAATGATAGTATCCTTATTGTCCAAGTGTTTCTTAAAGCTGTTTGACTTTGATTTCCTCTCCTGATTTGCACTGCCATTATCTGGGTCTGGTCCGATAAGAAACTTGTTCTGCTTTAGATCATCCAAGAGAATCTCTAACACACCAACTTCCCTCAGCACTTTCTTGTACTGTTGATCAAAGGATAAAAGCTTTACAAAGAAAGAAAGAATTGTTTGCTTTAATCCAGATGTTATTGGCTGCTGCAAGAGGCAGCACAGTGAAAGCAACTCCTGTTCGGGAATGCAATTCACAACAGTCACAGCATATTCAAGAATTTTCAAGATTATTTCTTGAAAAGATGGGGGAAAGCCACCCATATTAAGAATGAAGAGTGGCACTGTTCGTAACTGCTGACATAAATTGTAGTTTTCAACATGGCTTGAAAATATTTTGAACATTCTATTCAATACTTCTGCCTGTAATTCCCTGCTCTCAGATTTTAGGAAAATGTCCTGTAACATCTGGACTGCTTCTAAGTCTCGGACTTTATTGTTACCCTTCTCCCACAAATCATCAGCAAATCTATCAGACGATGATGTGTGCCTTTTTCCATGTCCGCTAGCCTTGGCATTAGAGGATTTGAAGCCCTTGAGTCCAGTGGAATCTGTAGATTCAGGAGGACCCGTTTGAGCTAAATTTACAAGAGCATCAAGTAACCTCAACAGAGTGGGCAGAAGGTATGAACTGTCCCCTCCAGCGCCAGAATCGTGTTTCACAATGTTGCTAAATTCATTAGGACCATCACATACAACATGTTTGTCAAAAGAAGATTGCAAATATATATACTGAAATCCCTGGTTTCTGGGCATGGTAGACAGAACCAGTGCAAACCTAACAAGGAACTGATAACCATGAGCATTACGGAAGTCCTCCCTGAGCCTGACACCACCAGCCTCTATGAATTAAACCCATCACAAGTCAGAACTCAGATATAATATAAGAAAACAAATTCTATGACAGAATATAATGGAACTGCTCCATAGAAACAAAATCCAATTAAAGCATTTTATGCAGTATCCAGAAATTTGAACATAGTAACAAAATTTGTGTGGTAATCATATATAGTAGAACATTACCGGGCCTATGTGACAAATCCACACATTCAAGTAACAGGTCCACAATGCCCATAGTGTAGGCAGAGTCTCCACAATCAGGATCAAAATCCTTGACAGCCATAAGAAGAACTTTAATCTGCAAGAAGGAAAAATACTTCAACAGGCAACAAACACACAAAGGACTTTCCAAAGAATACAAGATGAGCTAAATAATTCAATGACAGAATATAAGTATACAATGAGGAAAATTCATTAAACAATTCTAGAAATAGACAAACACTAACATAACATGGTTAGGGAGCTCAAAAGTAGTTATGATGTCATTTTTAAGTTTGGTTCTTTTTAATCCGAAAAGAAAACATTTATAAGTTTCATGTTGATCAAGATACAAGGAATAACATATATCCCTAAACCCATGCTGCCTAGTCACCGCCTAGTCATCACCTCACCTAGCCGGACCCTCCAACACCTTGGTCACATTGAAAACTATGAATGAAAGTGGATCCATATCCTAACAGAAATTTAGTTTTAAGCAAAAACAAAAAAAATGTTTGAACTCATGTCACAACTGAATATACAAATTAAACCAAAAGATAAATGAAGTACGCAAGAAAATGGAGCCAATGAGAAGGGAAAGATGTAAAATTAAACCTAGTAAACCTTTTAGCTCATATAAAATCTGAGCAATACATACCATGACTATACTATAGTGACAATCAAAAAAAATTTTATCAGAACATGTGACAATCAAACATAAATCCTAAATTTTACAAGTACTACCCAGTTGCAATAGAATTGTAGTACAACTAATTCACATCAGATATTGCCCCTCCGTATGCTCATTAATTTTTTAAATTGCACAAAAACAAGAGAGAATGATTGCTTAAAACAATTGAATTAAGACGCATAAAAAGGCATAACATACCAGATGGTGTTTGTGTATATACTTGGCAGTACTTCCATTGTCATTTCCCAAAAGAAGACCAAGTATCTGAAACAACACAGAACATGAGAGGAGAGTGAAATTAAACAACGGGAAAGGCAATCTGAAATGTTGATTTGACTTCAGCAACTAAAATTTTAAAACAGGCATAATTTTCCGCTAACCTGCATTGCATGTCTATGAAGCTGAATAGTATGCAATGGAACAAGCCCTTCCTTATATCTTGAAAAAAGGGTCAAAGATCCATCAGCAACCATCAGAAACAGTAGCTCAAGAGAATCATCATCAATCAAACTCAGTGCAGCTGTAGCATGGCTTGCCAACGCTTTCATAATATGAACAACACTTCCCTCTACCTGCATAAACTAAACATTATAGTTACCAATTAGATTAAAAATAGCTCAATTGCATAATCTGGCTAGAACAAAGAGTTATCAGTGAATTCAAACATCATGGCATCACCAAATGCAATGAGCCAAAGAAACTTAAATTACTATTTCCATAAGAATTTGCCCTCATTAGAATCTCTGAGAAAAACCAAAATGCAACATGTTCAAGGTCCTTTACAAGTTAGGAGATATTGAATGCACACAAAATTTAAAACCATTTAAACAAACAAACAGTATACAAAAGAAATTTCAATATTAAATTGGAAGTACATACATATTATTAGTGACAAGAAACACATGAAGCTGACCAAATTTTGACAATCTAGAGCTACACTAATGCAAGCAATACACCCTGAAACACCCCTAAATACAAACCCTACCCCAAACCAATCCTGGCACTCCCACATCTCAAGATGACAAAATCACAAGATAGCATCCAGCTATCCTTGATCTAAGGTCAATATGTCACACACCTCAAATTGGAAGTAGCATGTAGGCCAGTATCTTCATAAAAAAAAAAAAGGGGGATCGTGATATATTATTCACCACACTACATCCTGAAATATTTTTGCTGTTAATAGAACTTAAGAAATGCACAAGAGCAATTAATAAAAATTCAATACATGAGGAGAAAAACTACAAAAACAACCTCAAGCCGGCGAGTTTTCCAGCTGTCATCATCATAAATAGTTTCAGCACGTGATGAATCCCCAGCCTCTTGCCTTTGATTTGACTCAACATTGTCAAGAAGAGAAATGAGAATGCGAATGAGACAGCATAAAATACCCGAATGAAGAAGTGATTGCTTATCAATAGGCTGGACACAATAATAAAAAGGAAAATTCAGAAATATGATAATTGGCCAAAAACATCAATCAGACCAATTGGCATCTCTTCACACTACACACAGACTATGCCTACTAAGCTACCTTCCCGCGCATGATAATCTAAACTCAATGCATATGGGAGCTCAATTGAGGCAAATCTTAGAGCAATCTATAGACTTAATAAATTGAATTAAAACATAAGATATGCAATAATACAAGCCAAAGCATAATATAGCCATGCCATAAAGAGCCTGTTAACAGTATGATGAAGCTTACGAAGATATACCCCAGAAACAAGAACTTCCACTGCATTTAATAAGTTTGCCCCGGGACAGATGCCATCCTACAGACAGCTATGCATAAAATTAGTTTGAGAAATCAAAAGCTTTTTCTATTTTTTTTTTTTTTGTAGGGGGAGGGGGGGTGTCATATGATAACCACATTGAGGGTCTGTCTCTGCAACACAAACCTGTGTGCTTTCTGAAAAAAATTGTAGCACTTTTTCTCCATTCAATGATCTTGCCTTGTTACTAATTTTCAACTTCTCGATATCAGTAACAAAAGCCCTTCCAACAACAAAAGAAAATATGTGTGTTTCAACTAACCTGTAAAACAACCATTGCTTAATAAGTTGGTCAATGTTAAGAAAATTTCCTTTAATTAAAAGTAACAAACCCAGAAAGAGAGCTTCATTCAGTTTCTTGAAAATGATATGCATTATATGAGGCAAGACTGTATTTAAATAAACCGGCAGAAATCCAACCAAAATGGACAACACCAATGGGTCATAAGGTAAAATCATGCCAATGCAAGTAACTAGTAGTAAAAACATCAAGAAATGTAGTGGAGAGTGGGTTAGGTTAAATTTTAAGTATTAACTGTCAAGATTGCATTCATTAAAGGGTTCATCAAGCACAGAATGCATATTTGAATATCAGAGATACAAATCCATCTACCAAAAGCCATCATGCAATGCCATGCACAGTAGAATAGGCTGATGGATGAGATCTTAAATCAATGGGGATGGTCTCTATAGCCTAAGGCACAGACAATGAGAATCCAATTCATTCAACCCATAGTACATATAACCTGCAGTATCCCAAAAACTAAATAACTTCATACCATGTGAAGTTGTATGTGCAAACAAGCAGGGTATGAGATCAACATATACGTAAAATGTGTAGCACAATAAGTCCATAAAACTGTGCAAATTTTTAAAGACATAAGGCGATCTCTTCATGAGTTTATAATACAAAATATCAATTCTTCTCGAATACCCAGCTTTCAGTGGTCAAATATGTAGGTGCATAAATGAAGAAAACAGAAATCCGTATCAGCAGCACTAAGTGACCAAAATAATGTGATATGCCAAAAAAAAAAACATTACATTTAGGAGGGTTACAAAAATACATCATAACTCATCAATCATGATTAACACCACGGATCAGCTACAGTAGGTTAACAAAGAAACCTTGTCCGTACATGGTAACTAATTGATCTACATTTGTGTGCTGCTTGACTAATCTACAAAAAACATCCACGCTCAAATTCAAGGCCGCTTCTTTCTCCTGCATGGAATACATAAAAGCTATTAGCGTTGTTTTTTTTTTCAAATGAAGCAATGAAAGAATTTGCTAAGTTAGGAAAGGCATGAGAGGAAAAAAAAGGTGCAGGAACCTTTTCAGAGGTAGAGGACCGGAACTCTTCCCAGTATCTCTTGAAATCCAATTCCAGCTCATTTTTGTCTCTGCTTACCAAACATGTTTCTCAGAAACAAGCATGAATATAGCATAATTGATAAGCAAAAAAAAAACAACAATTTAATTACTTCAAGTGCAACAAATTATCAATATGCTCTTCGCGCACTCCTTGTGGGAAATTTTTTTCCAATAAAATCTGTCTTACTTATCATATATATATATATATATATATATATATCTGATAGAGCCAGCTTCCTTCACCCTACAAAACTCAGGTACCAAGCTTTGCATGAGAGTAACGACTGTCCCATAAAAAGTAATCAGAGCATTCTAATTCTAGAAAAACAGAAATACCTGTCACACAGAGAATGACAAGCATTCACAACTTTCTTTCTCTCTCTCTCTCTCTCTCTAGATTTTGCACCTACTCAATTTTAATCTTGTATTTCAAAAAAGGCTCATTTCTGAAAATTTTGTGTTATCATGCCAAATAAAGCTGAATGTTCCAAGGAAGCAAAACGTCGTTTGGTATATAACGACTATGGCTGAGAATTTCAGGATGTATATCAGCATAACAATGAAGCTCTGACCCAAAAATGTGTTCCCCAACTACTCCATGTGCCCCCAATAATAATAGATCTTAGTTTCAATATCACAATGAATCACAACGATAACTTCACTTTCCTTGGTTTTCAATTTCAGTTGCTCTCACACGACCTCCCTCCGGAGTAAAATGATCGCTTATTGTTATGTCAACTTACTCGATGTACAGAACCCTTCTTTATCACAGTTTATTTTTTTTCTATGAATTTGTCAGATACCATAAGTTCAGCTAAGCATCGATATTGAAGACACTTCTACACTCGCCTATACACAATAACACCGACACAGATAATTCAGTGCGAAATGTGCGTCTGAGTTCTTCAGCTTAACTGACTGATTGGGGAATCAGTGAAGAGATTGATAATAATGGTGGGGAAAACGAAAACAGACCTCGAAGGAGGACACGGCGTGAGGTCATGATGTACAGCAGAAGGAACATTATCTCGGCCGCCGGACGAAGGCGACGATGACGGAGAGAGGCCGACCTTCTCCTTGATGTCCTTAAGCAGTGAGCCCCATTTCATCGTTTTTCGCGAGGACTTGAACATTGGAGTCTCTCATCCGCCGCCACTACCCACCCACCGATATTTTCCGGCAGATCGGAGCCGTAGGCAACGATCTGCACCACACCAATCTCACAACCCGACCAGACACGACAAACAAGAGTTCCTCGAAAATCACAAAACCATATACATGCGCATATGTAATCAGGAAAACGAAGAATCCGTGAGGTGAGGTGAGGTGAGGTGAGGTGAGGTGAGGTGAGGTGAGTGGTGTTGGATCGAGGGTAGGCTTGGAGGGAGCGAGCGAGGCCAAGGCCTCCAACTTGCTTCTGTGAATGTGGATGTGATTAAGATTGTGGTCGGTGCCGGTGGTTGCAATTGTGATCGAGGCTTCTGTGATTTGGGTTGTTGTTTTGTGTTTTCGTCCGGGGTGCCTTGAATCAACCAACAAACCGCAAACGAAACGCGCGACGCGACTTGGGTTGGAAAGGAAGGCGAAGAAGTGTGAGAATCTCTCTCTCTCTCTCTCTCTCTACCTGGTTTTTTCTTTTCTTTTCTTCTTCTTCTTCTTTTTTTTTCGCTCCCAACAATTTTCAATCTTCTTTGGGATTTCAATTTCAATTTGGTGTGGGATCCACGGCGTGAGCTCTACGAAATATATTTTGAAACCTTCATTTCAAAACAAAACAGTAGACGAGGTGGGCGGCCTCGCTTCGTTCCCGCACGTTTCAATGTCACGTTACGTACTACTTTGCGTCAATTTTTTAATATCTAATCTTATTTTTTTATTTAAAAATATCATTACTATTGGCGGCATCTTTTGTATCGATTTGATGGAATAAGTCATTTCAATAAATTTTTTTCACGATTTGATTTAATCGATCATGCCTTCACAATTGAAACATGCTCAACCTTTTCGAGCCGAGGCTCGAGCACCTCCAACATTTCGCCCAGCAAGCTGATCATCCTCCAAGGCAAATTACAGACGAGGTGGGCCCCGCTCGTCCCGCACAGTCTTGCCATCACTTTTTCCACCCTTTGTACAGAAAGAATTTTTTCACAGCTCAAACCACCCCCCCCCCCCCCCTCGAGGCCGCCGAGATTCAAGCATGAACTAGAGCATATCTGCTTGAAACATGCTCAAACCTTTGCTCGAGGCGAGGCTCGAGCACGCCTCGAGCAGAGACTCGAGCATATCGCCTCAAGCAGGCATTGATCATCCTCCAAAGGCTAAATTTACAGGTTTTTGTGTTCTGTCGACTGTAATTTCCGACGAAAACTTTAAATGGTCATAACTTTGTGTACGGTGGTCCGATTTAAGCCCTTTTTTTATTTGTAGATATCGACGAGAGCTACGCAGCCAAAATCCCCAAATGAAATTTTGTCACTTTCAGGTTTTCAAAAAATCCCTCTATTGCTTCTAAAATCAAATTTTATGATATATTCTTACCTTCTCTCGTCTAGATCCACGACACGAGCCTCCTCGCTCCCTCCCTCCCTCTCTCTCTTGCTCTCTTTCTCTCTATCTCAGAGTATTGCGTGTTAAGTTCTATCTCTTTTTGCTGAGCTGGAATGGGCCACATCAGCTGAATGCGCGACGAGGACGCAATGCCAGTTGCAAATAGCATTTTTGTAAAAACCATTATTTTAGTAAGAGGATTTTCAATGAATTTTTTAAAATTGTGCTTAAACCCCTATTTTAAAACAATTTTTAAAAAACACTCACATCTGATTTTTCTATTCTCAACTCTCTTTGAATTAAATATTTTTTATTTAATTAGTTTTTATTATTTATATATACTATCGTTAAATAAATAAATAAAGAGAAAAGAGCATATGAGAATAAATAAATAGAGATGATATGTGAACAGTGAAAAACATAATAATTGTATCAGAAAGTTATTCCAACTCACCAGAAATAATAATTTAAAACAGATCAAAATAAAATAAATATTTAAATAGTAACTCATTACGAAATTAAATTAAATTAATGAAAAGTAACTGAACTAATTTTTATTTAAACAATTTAATACAATCAAAATAAAATAAAACTTAACCAGACCAACTAGAAGACACGCACCACCAACTCTAATTTTAAGAAAGGATGAACGTGACCTCCACACAGTTTTATATTATATATATATATATATATATATATTCAAGGCCGGCCCAAAGTCAAGCAAGTAAGGTTGGGGACTTGCCTCCGAATATAAAGTTATTTATTGGGACCTCCTGTATATATAAATTTTATTATGTATTTATTGTATTTAAAATTTATATAATTCTATATTTAAATTGAGTTTTGTATTATTACATATTTGTATTTTTATTTTAGAATTTATGTTTTGATTCAAATATTATTGTTATATTATAATGTATAGAAAATAAGACTTCAATTTAATATTTGTCTTGGGCGTTTAAATTTCAGGGCTGGCCTTATATATTTCCATGGCTAATGAGGAAGTATTGAATTGTTATTTTTAAATATATATATATATATATATATGTATGTGTATTTTGAGAAAGCCAATAGTTTAATGCATTACATTGCATTAATAAAAATACTATAAAGTATTCTTGTTTAAAAATATACTATTCTTAGATATTTCGATTAATTGCTTTATTTCCTTAAGGGTAATACATTTTCGTTTTTGCCACCTCCCAACATTTTCTTTAATGAACCGCTTTTCAAAATTAAATAAATAATATATCAATAAAATAAAACAATAATTCATAAAACATAATCATTTTGATTATGCACCGCGACTATTACTGGATTGATATCAAATCCAAAATAAAATTTTGTAGATTTTATTTTGAGAATTTTACCTCGTCATTTGTAATATTATAAGAGCATTACTGTAATATCTTTAAATTTATCTCTTTACAGTAATTAAAAATAAAAATTTTATTTTAACAATATAAACACACATTTTTGTCCCTCTATTTTAATTATTTGTTAATTACAAATTTTAAGTATTTATTTATTTATTTAGATGAAAAATAAAATGTGAACAGCATAAAAAATAAAAAATAAATGTGATAAAGAAATATAATATTTTAATAAGCAGATGGTAAATATTATTAGATTAAATTTAAAAATTTACTACTTGTTCGGTTAACTTTGCTGTTATAATATAGAGTCTGAAAAGTATAATTTTTATATGTTTTTATTATATTGACTTTTCAAATTAAAAAAAATACAAATTAATAGCAATGAATGCTTTATGAATATGTTTGATGCCCAAATTCAAACTATAATACTATATTGGGGAAAAGTGATATCACATGAGAAAAACATGCCTACTATATTGAAATTAAAATGAGAATTCAAATTCTAGTTTGAAAAGTATGGGAGGTGTTTACAGTTTAACACCTTTTTTTATGTATAATTTAAATATTTATTTGAGTTTGATTTTTTACTATGTATGAGTGGACTGTTTGCCCTATACGATACAAGCATTAGTTCCATGCACATCAACTGCACATGCAATTGATTTATTTCTTTGATATTACTTATTTTGCACAATGCTTGTATTATGTAATGTCTTACCATTATTTCAGTTTAAAAAAATTTAATTGGCTTCATCATCTCAATAAGTTTTGGCTAGCTTTTTTTCATTGCTAAATTTATTATAAATATATCAAGTTAATTGTTTGATTATTTTTGATATTTTGTTTATTGTTTAGCTAAATTTGTGTTTAGTTTAGCTCAAAACGAATGCTCTTATGGCATTAGTATGTGTTCAAAAATATTTTATCTCCAATTTATCTAAATAATTTATTTTTGCCAAAAATGTGACAAGTAAGTTCATTTCGTTTCATTTTTTTACACTAATTGTCAATAGAAATAATGTCATTGCAAACAGCCGATTTGAAGCGGACATTTGTACGTCCCATTGGCCCCTGTTTTTATGTTAAGAATGCATGAGCTCATAACACATATTATACTGGGGAAATCCTACTTCAAATGAATACTTCCATATCTGTCATTGCCAAGATAATCAATGAAACGAATGCTCTTATGGCATTAGTATGTGTTCAAAAATATTTTATCTCCAATTTATCTAAATAATTTATTTTTGCCAAAAATGTGACAAGTAAGTTCATTTCGTTTCATTTTTTTACACTAATTGCCAATATGAAATTAATGTCATTGCATAAACTGAGTTTGAAGCGGACATTTCGTACAGTCTATTGGTGTTTTTATGTTAAGAATGCATGAGCTCATAACACATATTATACTGGGGAAATCCTACTTCAAATGAATACTTCCATATCTGTCATTGCCAAGATAATCAATGATTCTAATCCTGTAAAATTTTACACGCATATAAAATAACAAGCTATAAACATAATTATCAAACAATAATAATTAAGGGTATAAATACTTAGCATGCTATCTCTTGTATACATTAATTTATCATGAATGTTTATAAATGTCTTTATTCTAACATTCTATTGTTGAAAGAGTTCCCTTATACACCAAGGAAGTTCAATGGCATAATATGAAGAGTTTATACTTGTGATATCGTTGTTGTTCTCATCACCAACAGTAATATTTGTTTCATTTACATTTTTAATTGATAAATTACTTTTTCTGTCATTTGGATATTTATTACGAACATAAAACTCCACTTATATCGATAAGAATTATTGAGGGGGTTAAATAGATCACTGTATACATTTTTAGTGAAAATAATATTTGAATGGTTAAAGTATTGGTGACTAACATATATAAGATTATATAACGGCGTTGTCTTGCATCTGTCTTGTGCAATTAGATAGTTAAGATATTATTATACATTTGCAATGACATACAAATGATGTACAACCACATCGATTGAATTTGAATATATTAAATAAAAGCCAATAAACATATCAAATACAAACTCAATGTAAAAAAAAATCAATACGTACCAAATTCACCAAACAATCAAAAGATATTCACTGTACATTAAGTATAACAAATGTATGGTATGCTCAGCTATGACACCAATAGCTACATCTTTTCAACACTACAAAAGATAATTAATAATCAGGGTAAACAAAAATGTTCATACTTATAACTCCATACCACCATAGAATCCTACCAAAACTTAAAACTCACACACTTAATACATGAATGTGCTAGTGTAATATTGTTATAAACTATCAATCATATAAACAAAACCAAACAAATGTCAATGACAAGTCAAATTGTATTTCCAATAACCCCGATATGCAACAAATTCCATAAACTAGTTAATTCACTAACAATATATAGGGACAGCAAATATACCACTTACAAATGTTTGATCCATGATAATACACAAGAGCAACAAATGCCACCAACCCCGATCAATGAAAAATTAGACAATACGTGCATTTAGGGGTGTAAAATGGGCTTGGCCCGCAGGCTTGGACCGGGCCGGGCCAATCAAAGCTCGGTCGTTTAAAACACGAGCCTAAACGGGTTAATGCGGGCTTGGCCCGCGGGCTTTTTTAAATTTTAAATTTTATTTTTTAGTTATAAATACCTTAAAATTTAATATATATATATATATATTATATTATTTTAATCAAGTAATTAGATTTTACATATGAATAATTATAAAATTAAATTAAAATAATATTGATTTGATAAAATTATATTGGTTAATTTTAGATTTTTAAAAAATAAAAAATAAAAAAATAAATCAAAAAAATACAGGCTAACCCATGAGCCCTATAAATCACTGCGGGCTGGGCCGAATCAAACTTTACTCAGTTCATTTAAAACATGTGCCTAAACGGACTGATCCATTAAGGCCTGTCCCGTCCCAGACGAGCCCAACACATTTTACAGCCCCATGTGCATCCAAGGTGACAATCATATTAAGAATTTAACGGTCATTGGCAACCAAAATAAAAGTCGTCAAATAATAAACAAATCAAATAATAATAACATTATCTTAACATAGGTGAAATAATTAATTATTATTGTTACTATCTGTAATATAAATATTTATTTTTAAATAATACGTTTCTCTAGTAATAATAATAATAATAATAATAATCTGAACTCCTCTCCTCTGCCAAGCATATCTCCGAGGAAAGGAAAGAGTAGAAACTAAATCATGGATGAATTTCTCAAAATCCAAAGACTTGATCAGCAGCCTTCGGCGGCTGAATTTTCTTCCTGTTTTGAATCTCGAAACGTACCCACCGTAAGTCCCCCACACACCCACCCACCACTCTTCATTCTTCAATCAATGCCACTCCACTCCTATTCTTGATGATTTATTTCGTTGTCGTTGTAATCAATCATCGTCGCGTAATCGAACTTCATTTGTTATTATTTTCGTTTAATGAAGGTTTTTAACGGATGCATAAAAGGCTGGAAAGCTTTTTACAGTTGGAACCCCTCTGATGGCGGCCTCGACTATCTGCAGGTCTTTTTTCTTCTTTTTTTGTTTTTAAAGATCACCCATTTGTTAATTTTAAGTTAGCTTAGTTTGGACGACATTGGAAACTCGCAGGTTGTGAAATTTTCAATTTTTTTTTAAATCTTCAATATTCATGAATTGGGAATAGGAACGAATAGGGTCATCTATTGTGGAGGCAATGCTTTCTAAATCCGCACCAGTATTTTATGGCGATCTCAGAAGTCATGAAAGGGTATAACTTCTTTTAGCTATACATCACATTTACTGTCCATAATCCATATAGAGCTTTGCTATCAGACTGACACTGCCCCTTTTTTAATTTTATTTTCCTGTTTGTTTCCCAGGTTCAATTACCAATTTCGACCTTCCTAGGTTACTGTAAACAAAGTTTACAGAATATGGGTGATGGGCATGGTGTTTGTTCCGAGTCAGAAACGCATTTTTTTGCAGAATCTAGCACAGAGCTTAACTCACTTCCTGGTAAACCTCAGGAGATCTATTTAGCACAGGTTAAGAACACAGAGTCTTTACAATCTCAACCTTTTTTTAAAAAATGTTTGTTCATAGTTTTATTGGTATGCATAGCTGGACCTGCAATTTCAAATCTGTTTTCCGCTCGCATTCTGTTTTGCCTATGTTTTTGTAGTCTTTTAGATTCAATTTGTTTGCCTTTTCCACCTACAAGATGATTTGTTTGCACATGAGGTGGAATTTCAAAAAATTAGATCTGTAAGAGCTATGAAATCTTAGCTTCGTAATACAAAGCAAAAAATTGTTTAGGGAATTTTTTAGTAAATACAAATTTTAATTCAGTTTTCCCCAACAGAATTGGGTTTTAGAGGCAATCCATAACCCGGGCACTATTTAATCCTGGATGACCTTTCTTCTAATAAGGCTATATATATATATATATCCATAACCCAGGCACTTTTTAATCCTGGATGACCTTTCTTCTAATAAGGCTATATATATATCCATAACCCAGGCACTTTTTAATCCTGGATGACCTTTCTTCTAATAAGGCTTTTTCCAATAATACTTAGAGCCGAGGAGGGCAGAGAGATTGTCCTGACTGAACACCCCGACAGCGGCAAGGCAGCCATCAAGGAGGTAGCAGATCATGAAGGCTTGGTACATGGTGTTCAATGTGTAGTACTGAGACAAAACTTGTGGCTCTGGGGTGATGTAGGGGAAGTGGAGGCAGTGGCAGTGACAGAGGAGGGGCTGTTGTTGTCTTCGTCATGGAAAAGGACAATGTCTAGGATTGCTGAGGCTGATGTTGTAAGACAGGATCTGGAACGGATATTTGCCATAGTGTTTGAACAGATGTAATTCTATTTTGCTAGGATTCATGGTGGAGAGATAGAAGAACAGGGACATGGTCTGGATGACTCAGAACAAATGAGACAACAATTACTTGTTAAAATAATAAATAAAATATAATTATTTTTAAATATGATGTTTGGATTTATTTAATACTTCTGTATTCTGTCTTGTTAAAATTGTAAACCTGGTGATACCACCAAGTTTAAATTTTACACCTGGTGGTGCTACCACCATGCTTAAATTTACTTGGATTCTGGATGACTTCCAAAACCTTCATCTGTTGTACAAATGTTAATTAAAAATGCATTATTTCAATAGAAATAGGTCTAAAATTTCTTTCTATTCTATTCATGGTGGTTTGACTGTGTGTAGATAGCCTAATTATATGGTCACCATCTGAACAACTAAGCCTTTAGTGAAATGTTGTCTTTACAATGTTGCATCGGCATTTTAAAAAAATTGACACAATGTTGCACCAGCATTAAAATAAAGCAATGGCTCTACCACCTTTGTATTGTGTCTCATTAAAATTGTAAACTTGGTGATAGTCCACCAGGCTTAAAGTTAGTTCTACCATTTTCTTGGTTTCTGGATAGCCTCTAAAAGCTGCATCTATTGTATGAATGTTAGTTAAAAATGCATTATTTCAATAAAAATAGCCCTCAAATTTCTAGTCCATTCTATTTATGGTGGTTCAACTGCGTAGATAGCCTAATTATATGGCCACCACCTAAAGAATTAAGCCTTTAATGAAATGTTCTTTTTACAATGTTGCATCAGCATTAAAATATTTCTGTGATACAATGTTGCATCAATATTGAGGCTAATTTTATTTGCTTGCCATACAGGTACCAATTATGAATGTTGAGAATAAAGAGGTGGTTCAATTGGAGACTCTAAGGCAAGACATCCAAACAGTGAGCACGCCTTTAAGTTACATGTTTAGCACACAACTGTTCATTTTTTTTCCCCTGAGAAATAATTTTTTAAATGACTGTTGATTAATTTGTCTAGCCTTCATTTTTGGAGAAAAAAGAACTAGCTTCAATCAATCTGTGGATGAACAGTGCTCACACCAGGTCAAGTACTCACTATGATCCACACCACAACCTCTTATGCATAGTTTCTGGGTGCAAACAAGGTTCATTTATGTTTGTGATGACTTTTCCTCCATTTTATTGACTATGAAGGTCTCCATATGTAGTTTACCTGTGCTTTTCATTTGATGATGGGGAAAAAAAAAGAAACAGGAAAAACATATAATGCTTTTCTTTTTAAATGTCTGTATTGAAGCTCATATTGTATTTTTCACGTGTTTATACTTGCAGTTGTTTTATGGCCTCCATCTGCAAGTCCCATGCTATATCCGCAGCCTATATATGGGGAGGCATCAAACCATAGGTATGTTCTGAAAATTTTGAATATAAATTTTAGTCTCTTATTCATCTTTTCAAAACTTAAAACAATTTATCCATATTATAACTACCAATTTATCGGCAGTTCTGTTGCTTTGGAAAGCCCTGATTTCTCAATTCATCCAAGAGCAGAATGCTTGATGGAGTACTCTCAGAAGGTTATTCTTAATGCTGGAGATGCACTTTTCATTCCAGAAGGCTGGTAAAGTTTAAATGCTTTTGCATTTATAATAATAATAGATGCCCAAGTGTGGCTTGTCTCACAGTTTAGTAAGAGACACTTGATTTGATTTTATTTATAAAGTAAAAAAATGTTAAAAGTATGGTGGTGGGTAGAAACAAAATACTTTCACTGCAGGCCCCTTAACTGAACTAGTTCTATGTGTTTGTTTATGAATCTGCTTGTCTAACGATCAACACTCATCTAATGATTCAAATGACTCATATGATTATTGAGATTATTTGTCTAATGATTGAACTGGCTTATTGAACAATCAAAACTAATTGCCCGATGATTTATTCACCTCACGATCAGATTCACTTGTTTAACAATTGAAAATAATCGCTTGATGATCCTCTCGTCTAGCGATCAAAATAGATTGTTTGATGAGTACTCATCTAGCACTTAATATTGATTGTTTGACGAATACTCGTCTTACTATCAATCTTGATCGTTTGACTTGATAGGAAATTTTAAGCTCCAACTTTTACTCCTTTAAGCTCTTGAGTTGTCCTTAAATGCTCACTTGTCTTAGCCTTTTAAACTTAAGTATTGAATTTACTAGTTGAATCAAATCCGCAATCCTTGATCCAACAATATATGTATTATAATGTTTGTGTGCGTGTGTCCTATTAGCCACATATGAAAGACTTCATGAGCAATCCTTGTTCCTCTTAATTAGGATTTGCATGTATTGTAAAATGAGAAGAATGATGCCTCATCATTCTCAAGGAGCTTCTGATTTATCATCAATCTTTATGAGTTTTTAAAAATATCTTTCTTTTTCATTGTCACAGGTTTCACCAAGTAGATAGTGACAATTTGACCATTGCTGTTAACTTTTGGTGGCAGTCTGACATGATGTCTAGCATGTTAGAACATATGGATGCATATTATTTGCGTAGAATAATAAGAAGGTATGCAGCCATGCCTTTCTTAGCATTTCGCTTCAGGTTTTTGTGAAAATGGCTGACCAATTTTGTTCTTTTTTTTTTGTTTTTGTTTTTGCTTTTTTGTTACATGGCTGGCGCTCATTTATCATTGATGTAAATTAAAGGCTGACAGACAAAGAAATGGTATGCATCAGCATCACGGCTGTTAGATGATTTATTTGATGCAAATGATGGTTTTATGTCAACTTGAATTTCTTGTTACTCGTCCATGCTTGTGCATTCACATAACTAAGATTAATGCTTTACATGAATCATGGAAAATCATAGGAATAAATCACCGGAATGTAAAACCTTGTTTGTACATTAGTTTTTACTAGTTATATTAATAAACATTCAAAAATTTTGAAGTTTCTTTTTGTTTTTTTTTTAATTCGTTTTTTTTTTTTTTTGTAGTTTTAGATGCAGTTTATTTTAACTTATTGTATCATTTTCCTTCAGATTTTCTGTTTTCTTCATAATTTTTGTGATCAAAATGTAGCACAAGAGATATAACAAAGAGAGCAGCATCTTTTGTGGGCTTACTATTTTATCTTGTGATTCTGCTGCCTGTTTTGGTGGCCTTTCCTTCCATAGGAAATTTTTTATGGGATATGTAAGACTGTCAGGATATTGGTTACTGTTACCAAATTTACTGTTTATATGACAATATTAACAATGCTTAAAAGAATAGTTTTTTTATCCTAGTTTAAAATTTAATTGTTTTATGCTTATCATAACCTTTGTCCCCTTCCTTCATTTATGACAGAATGAAGTGCTGCCTTCTGCTAATTCTAATGGCACAGAGAAAATGAAAGGGCATGATTCCCTGTTGTCTAATAAAAAAACAGGTTATATTTTATTTGGATATGATTTTTGTAAAATCATTTTGGGTCACTGAATATTGACAGCTTATGCATCCTTCGTTTCTTGAAGATTTATAATACATCAAGATAACCTAGTAGGAATTTTGACTTTATCGTACTATAAGGAAATCTTTTGTTCATATTAACTAAATTTTCAGTAATTAATTTTGGCAATATTTCCTACATCATTCAGGTTGTGATTTGGATCTCAAGTGCGGGAAGAAGGATTATGAAGAGAATAATCTGAGGCAGAAAACTGCATTGCAGGAACTAGAACCCCTTGGCCTGCAGGCTCTTCATGAACTTGTTTCTTTTGTTCATCACCATGTTAGTTATTCTGATAAAAATCAACCTATTGAGTTCACTTTGACAAATGACTCAGCAGTTGGTGTTGACAATTCTAGCAAAAAAATTGTGACGACAAACTTATTTTGCCTGCAAGACGATCCAGTTGCCAAAATTATATGGGTTCTTGAACCGCTTACTCTTCTGACAGTATTTCTTGCCATGGCGGTGAGTTTGTAACTTTATTCAATGTCCCATTTTATAGTGTTGGTTGGCTTTATCTTTATGCATATAATATCCAAATCTCTTGATTATTTGTGTTTTTTAATTAGTTTTTGCGATCATAATTAGAGTTGTAGAGATAAAGTTTGAAAGCTTAGAAATTTAGATTAAGTATATTGAAGATTGAATATATGAAGTATAATTTTTAAAATAAATGAATAACGAGTAAAGTGTTATTACACTTGACCAACAGATATCAACTTCAAAATGTTTTAAGTAATTAGGGTCAATAATTTAACAAAACAAAGAGATTGATGGTGATGTCAATCATAGGAACAAAGTCAAGTGACTTAAGTATAAAAGTACGATAGTAGTTTTGTGTGATTACTGGAAAGAAATTTTTATAAAACAATTATTAGACTTTCTTTATTATATGGAGGATTAACAAGAAATAATATACACAAAATCTTATTATTGTTGAAACACGAATGTTAAGATAATTATGTGAAAATACTAAGACAATATCAGAAATAAACTCTAACAGAAGATAAAATGAGAGAGAATCAATTATGTTGGTTATCATTTAAAATGTACGCCAAATGCACTTATTATGAGGGTGGAGAAAATTGACATTAAACAAGATAAAAAAATTTAAAAAGTTTAAAAATAACGTGAATAGAAATGGTAACAAAGAATATAAAATTACTAGATTTATAAAAAAGACTAATAACTGATAGGAATGTTTGAAAGAGAAGGATCCGTGACTTTGTATATTGAATCAAATATAAGCTTTTTATCGGTTTTGATTTATATAATTAATACTATATTATTGAAATTAAGGCTTATTAGTTTTAGTTTTTGTGATGATGTGAGAATGGTATCATATGGAGGTAAAATATTATCTGAAATGATTGGTGGTCTGTGTTCTTAAATTGAGGGTTTCAACTTGTGTTGGTACTTGGCAGATTACATAGTTTTTATGGTTAGAAGCTTCATGCTGAACCCAATCCAATTTTAAATTTAGAACTTGGCTTGGAATTTAATGGATATTGAAATGTCACTTCTCTTTCCAAGTCTGTAATGCTATCTCACTTTTTCCAGCGCAACTTCCCAAGAACTTTGGAGGCTTTAATATTGCATATACTTTCACCAGTAGGGGCGGAAGCTCTTACACGAAAATTTGAAGAGATGGATCATCTAATCTCTGAAGAAGATCGGTGCATCTCAATTCATTCACCTTGTTGTTTACACCTACATAGTATATGAAACTAGAAAAGTATACATTTGATATTTGGCATTGAATTTTTCCCCCTCTTGGTCCATTCTTCAGGAACAATTTCTATCAGGTATTTTATGGTGTATTTGATGATAAATTTGCTGCAATGGATTCCATTCTGAGTCAGAAAGAGTCATTTGCGTGCAAGGTAATGCTTTATTAAAAACATTGTTCCTCATATGGCATATCCATTTTCATACCATTCCTTGCGGTTTTCCTAGTCCAATGAAATCTCAACTTTTTCCTCCCTTGTCCTATACGTTGAATTCTTATGTTGATTCTATTGCAGATTTTCAAGAATATATTGGATCAATATTTAGGAATGGAACTAGATGGGTCAAAACTATCTGCGAAGACAAACTAACAAAATAGAAGTCTCTTGCCAGCAAATTGAAGCATCTTGATAACAAGAACCTCTATTGATGTATGTTCTTATAAAATATGTAAATAAATGTTTGCACTTCTTAAATGATTGTGATGTTTTTTGTTTTTATTTTTAAAATGTAATAATTAGTAGTTTCTGTTCAAAATATTAGTTTCCAGGTTGAGAAAACCGACCATATAAATACGGTCATAAGTATTTGATATTCAAATAAGCTTTTTTTATAAAATATTTTGAATATAAATGCTATTTCTATATATACATATAATTTGAATAATATTTTATTTATTGAGAAAAATCTATTTTTCCTCCATGATTACTCTTATCTTCAGCTGCTACAAAGGGTATAATCTCACAAAAAAAAAAAGAATGAATATTTGCTGGTTGCACACAAATTACAAACAGTTTAATCATATGCAAACTCAGAAAGTAAAGTGTTGGGAGATTGTGGTCCTTATCAACAATAGTAAAGTAATGTAATTATAATTGTTATCAACAATAGTTAGGAGTTTGCAAGCAGTGAGGAGTATGATAAATGGAGACTCTTAGATAATATCGTAATATGATTTTTGTTGAGTGACCTATAGAGGGAGTTTGATAGTATGCATAAGTCTTGTTACTTCAGTATTTACTTTGATATCTTGAAGCAGAAGTTGGGAATTGATAGTATGTATAGTTTCATTACTTCAGTTTGATTTTAGGATGGAAAGTTATATATCGAAGTCTTTTCATAACAAAAAAAGCTAAGTATGAAGAGTTTAAGTTGAGTTATTTCGAGACGAGATAATTCAAGATCTCGAAATTAAGAAAAACTAAAAGAAACTCAGGAGCGAGTCACTTAGTATAACAGTATCATTTTAAGTATTGAAAGTTCAAGTAAAAGTAAACTAGAAGTTTGTATATATTGAAATGATATTGTACTATTAAATGATGATGTCACAAGAAGGGCTTATGACAGAAAGCAGCATTGCTTATGACATATCATTAGAACAATAATGAAATGTGGAGTAGAACAATGTTGTTCCATTAAATGATAATGTCATAAGTACTTATGATGTGAGCAATAGTACTTATAACGTAATACGAAAACGGTAAATAGAATAATGCCGTTCTATTACATGATGTCACAAGAGTAATTTATAACGAGAGCAATAGTGCTAATTATGTCACAAGAATAGCTTAAGATGACTGGAATTCATTTCTAGTAATTGTTGAAGACAAAATTAAATAAGTCAAAGCTTAATGTTCTACGGTTACTAAAATCATTATTTTAGTTTAATGGTACACGCTCCTAACTACTAGATCAACATTTATTTATAGGCAAAGACTAACATTTAGAGAATAGCATTTAGGAAAAAAAACAAAGCACAAAGAAAACAAGCAAGAATTACAGAACAGTTGAGTAAGCAAAGTAATTTAAGTAGAAGCTCTCGAAAAGATAAAAGAAGAAGCATCCCTGTCTTCAACCTTATCTGCAACAACCATTATTTCATTTTAATGGAGTAGGAAGTATTTACTCTAAATCATTAAGTATTTGTCTATTAAAATATGCTTTCTTATTTTACATTTTTAATTTGTATTTAACAAGTGAGTTATTCACAATAATTTAGTGAGCCCAGTAACCACAAATTTTGTTAGCTTTCCCCTTTGCAAGCATAGTAACTGCAAATTGTGTAGCAGATGCATTATTTGGTAAGATCAATAATTTGACAAAGTATAAAGACATCTACTGTTAGCTAAAAGATAGTACGAGTAAGGAAAGGGTTTGTACATCATGTGCGTGCGATTTGTGTGTGTTAGAGATAGACTTATGGAGTTGATTTGATAAAATATCAGAATATGAAATATTCAAATAGGAATGTTAAAGCATTTATTTGGTTATGGCATATGTTGAAAGAATTGAAAATTATCAAGCAACTACATTAGGCTTTTATGTATATGAAGAAAATGATCTTAATATAAACTCATAATTTTGAAGAGATGAGTCAGGATTAACAATACTCAAAATTTCATCGGAAGCTGCTTTCTAAACATCAGGGGGGTGAGCCCAACTAAATGTTTAATGAATGGTACATAAGGATGCTTTAAGTTTAGATCGTTGTATGGTGCAGACTCGCAGGAAAGTAACTGCCTCAAGATGCTAAAAATGAAGGAGGAAAAGTGTACTTGGACTTTAATTAAGGCCAAGGGTACGACCATTCAAATACAAAGCAATTTTAACTTTCCCACCAAACAAGAGAGAAATTGTGGACACATGCAGTGGCTGGAAGAGGTAAACCATCAATAGCTTTGGCCTTCTTTGATTCCATACTATATGCATTATATGTAATTCCACTAGCCCCCACTAAAAATATCAACATCTGGTCAATGTTCACCCAGCCAAATGATTTAACAGGAAAACCATGAGTAAACAATCCACAATCGATCTTGTGAAAATTAATCCATTCCCCTGTCGGGAAGTCCCTCAACACAAAAACATCAATCCGTTTGTGTTTGACATCTTTTACAACCATCGAAAGCCAGTTTCCCATTTCATGACAACCAATTACTTCACCTTCAGAAACAGGTGAATGGATGGTGTGAAGGCTTTCATTGATCACATCCATTGCAATAATGTGATGATCCACTTGAAAACCATTTTCCACAGGTGCCCAAAATAGAAATCCTCCAACAAAAATAGCTGGTCCTTCACATGTGCAAGAATGCCTAACATGAGTTCTTCTCCATGATGAAGTTCCCAGATTGAGTACAAACCACCTGCACGTTTGCGATTCATCTGTGTCAAGATACACCAATTTATACTCCAAGGAGAGAGGACTGCGTACAAAACTATAATGTTTTCTGGGTGAGCTTGTAGAGGTGAGGCAGGGTATCGCAGTCAGTTGCATGGTAACAGGGTTTAGAATGCATAATCTCTTGCCATCACAGAACAACATTAACCCATCACAACTATTGAGCAAATTTCCTGGAAAAACAATTCCGGGGAACAGTCGATACGTATCTATAATATTCAGTTCCTCTGCATCCAAAAGCTGTAGATGGCGACCAAAGTTACATTGAAATCCACGAGAATGAAATAATAACACCGGCTTTTGCTGGCTCAAGTGGACCTTTTTAAAGAGAGGATCTCGGATTATATCAGCCCAGCCACTACAAACTCGGCTCATAGTATTGTGGAGACACTGAGCGGGAAGGTAAGCAAGAGTGTGGAATATGAGCTCTTCATGCAGGAAATACTTGTTCTTTCCCTTCTTCCCTCGCGAACGAGCCTTAACTATGGTCATACTACGTTTTTTGTTTCCGTTCTCAGATTCTTTAGACAAGTATTTCAGTTTCTCCTGTAATTTTTAGGCAAAAAACAATGATTTTTTTTGTTGAAAAGACAGGTAATATTATTAAAAGACAAAAACTGAACACCTCCTAAACAAAAACACGGCATCATTAACGCCAGGAGAAGAGAGTGGGGTTGAAGGTGAATGAAACAAAAAAAAAACACAATTTATTCTCCTTGCTTAAATATATATATATATATATAGACAGAAGCCCATTTAAATCAACAAAAAGATGAGAATATATTTTTATTTTTATTTTTATTTTGAGAAACCTAACAAGTGCCTCTGCTGTGAATTCTTTGGGTGCTTAGGCTAAATGGGTTGTGAGTAAATGAGGAAAAAAAAAGGCGTAAATTGAGAAGCACGCAACCAGAACCAGTGAAATCAAAGATGAGACGCCAAATTTCAATCCAAGACAATTACAACCCAGTTCAATACTCACAACAGACCCTTCAATTTTTATTTTTATTTTTAAAAAAACGGTGTATGCATTTCAACTGAAGATGTTGAATCAGGTAGCCAACTAAATAAAGAAGCCAATAAACAGACACAGTGGGCGAAACGAAAGACTTTACATACCTCTTGGTCGTCCATGGCCGCTTATTCGTGTGCCCAGACCAAATCTGGTGGTGGCGGCGGGGGTAGCGATCCAAATTTACGGTTATTCGTCACCAGAGCCAAAGGGGCTTGGGGTCGTCTTTGGCGAGACGACAGAGTCTAAATTGCGTCCGTCACTTGGCTTCAAAATATTAAATACTAACCAGTATTAAACTTTGGGGTTGTGGATCCCAAAAAAAAAGTAATCAGGAATGGGAGGACGAAAAAACACAACTTAATCTAAGTACAGGCCCCAAATCCAAAGTTGCCCGCCGCCACTGCATCAACAAGACAACAACAACGTCGGACGTCACATGAACACTAATGGTAGTTTGTCAATGTCCGCACATGATATGCCAAGTCCAACGTGCGTTTAAAAATTAGACGGAGCACCTCCCACTCAGTATCACTAGCCCCCACTCTCTGTATATCACAGATAGCGCGCTACAGTTTCGATACTGAGCCATGTTACTTTTGTGTTATATTATTTTATTGGTTCGAATTAATTTAGATAGGACTTGAATAGTTTATTTGACCAATAAG
This sequence comes from Taxillus chinensis, assembly GCA_023512835.1. Lineage (NCBI taxonomy): Eukaryota > Viridiplantae > Streptophyta > Magnoliopsida > Santalales > Loranthaceae > Taxillus > Taxillus chinensis. The sequence continues at coordinate 47,120,850 of CM042088.1, read as the reverse complement.
ATATAGTTAATTAAAATTTAAATGTGTATAAAATTTTACATAAAATAAACTTGTAAATAAATTTTTTCTACCATATCAACTGCTTTGGATTTTTTTTTTGTTTTTTTATAAGACTTTTAATTTTCGCTTTAGCAGATTAAATGCTCGGAAAGTCCAATGTGTAACCAACAGAAAATACACCCTATGGTTTTCACAAATATTCATAATAAAATCAAAACTTATCATCTTATTACAAGAACTATAATAAAAACCCATTGTCCAAAAAAAACCCTCATCCGAAGTTCCCGAGGAAATTAAAAGTAAATGCATGAGGTATTTTTTAATTTTTGTTTTTTAAAAAATAATAGTTATTTTTGAGTATAAAAAATTTTAAAAAATATTTAAAAAATATTTTTAATTCAGAGGATTTATAAAATAAAAAAATTCTTTAGTTGTTTTTAGTTTTTATTTTTTATACTTAAAAATAATTATTATATTTTGAAAACAAAAATAAAAAACACTTCAATCAAATATACACTAATATTTTCGTTTGTTTGACCAAACCAGGTATTTGATTAAATTTGAAATAGTTTCAATAAAAAATTTCTTGAATATGCTGAATTCAAATTATTTTGGACTTAGCTAACGATTTCCATTGTTTAAATTATTTATTATTGAATAATATTTTCTCACTCCAATTAATTTCTCATTTCAAATAATTTAATAATATTTTATTAGAGTATATAGAGAATAAATTTGATAATCCGATGTGGTGATTGATTTATTATTATTTTATTTTAACATATAGGACCAATGCCAAATAAAAGCGACATCTAAGGAGAAAATAACATCTAGGATAAAAATAGAAAATGACATCTATGCCAACACAAAATCAAAGCATCATTCAAGGTTGAATTGAACTTTATAGTCATTAGAAAGGTCATTTGGGAGCATTTTGCTAGGGAAAATTGACATGATGGGTATCAGCTTGGGGAGAGAAAAGGTACGTGTAAAAAAATGTTTTCTTATAAAGAAACTATTGCACCTGTCACGAAACTTAATACATTTAGGGTGCGCTTGTCAAGATTAACCATTTCAATTTGATGTAAAAAAAAAAAAAAAACTTTCTTACATGGTGATATGACAAACAAAGTATATATAGATCTTCCCCACGCAAACAGAAGTACTCAAATGTTTCATTGGGATGCAAACTCACAAAAGGTTATATATGGATTAAATCAATCTCTAAGAATTTGGTTTGTCAGAATTTCCTTTATATAAATAAAGTAATTTAGATCACACTTTGTTTTTAAAGTAGAATTACTACTTTGATTATCTATATTATAATTGAGGATGATTTTAGATAAGTTGTATTAATTATTTGATCGCAAATTTTCACAATTTGTCTTTTTGTTATTCCCAGGAATATCGATTATTTTTCTACCTTTTGTTTTTTTGCTTTTTGTTTTTTTAAAATTTGTTTAAATCATGAAAGTTATTGTTAGAACACTCATAGTAAGATAGCTAAAATTTAGATAAAAATATAATTATTATAAAATTTAACTAACTTTTTTTTTAAACTTCAAATAATAGATTCAACAATTCTTTAGTTATTTTAATAAAATATTATTTTATTTCAATAAATGAAGTTGATAGTCGATCTGAGGATGCGCGGTTGGATGGGAATGGAGCTGATGGTCAGACAAGGATGGTGACAAACGAGGACGGGAAGGGATGAGCAGGAACGGGAACAAATGGAGACGGGAACAGATGGGGACAACGTGGACCGGGATGGATGGGGATGGTGGGAACGAGCAGCCACATGCGGTCGATAGGGGCTATCAAACGAGGACGGCGAGGACGATGAAGATGGTGGTGTCTGAAAAAAAATATAATTGACAGGTTTTGAAAATTTCAAAAAATAAAATAGAGGTTTGATAACGGTAACTGAAAAATAATAAATTATCATATTCTCGCAGTTGTCACTCAATTGAAATCTGACTTAATAAATGAGAATTCTTTGACTCATAACTTCGACCAAAATCCCAATTGCAACTTTCTGTCACTCCATCGCTTCTCATGTCCTTTCGAATGTATTGCAAATCATTCCACCCAAACAAATCTGTTTGCTGTTCTTGTTTCTCACATGTCCTTTTCGTTTTAAATTTAAATTTATTAGCTCGTAGCAAATGTGGAATGCCAATAACATTCACCTTAGCGTAGCACTCAATTGTAATTAGATACCCTATATAATCTGAAATTTTGGTATTTAAATGACATTGCAACAAATAAATTTCCAACTGCATCATAGGACAAAAACTACAGGAGTTTTTGTGGCAAATACTACAAAGATTCTAGAGTTTTTATACTATAAATGGTAATGGAGATATCAAATGTGGCAAGAAGAGGGGTCATACAAAAAAAAAAGTTGAATAAACAATTATCTCATGCAAAGGAGAGGGGGGAAATCTGGAAAAGTAAAAACGTAAAACCATGGTATTCTACACAAATATATTTCTGCTCTTACCACTATTTCTTGATGGCTTACCTTCAACCAGTAAATTTATTTCTACTCTTACCACTATTTCCCGCCAAAGTAACTTTTTCCCCTCCAAACCAATTACAGCACACATTTAACCTGTAGTACCATAATTATGTCATGGAAATCCACGTGGGACTTCGAGGATTAGGAGCTGAAAAATTCATTATTCGTATGTAAAAGAAATTGGGTTTTTTTTATTTCGGTTGAAGGAGAATGCATTGGTTCCACGAGTTGGGGTCTTTATTTCATGAAGACGTAGTTATTCACTACAAAGGTTTGCTTTAATGTTAATTCTATTTCATTACACTCCACTAACTTGTCATGTTTATTTCTTTCATGAACACCAGTGTCCTGTGCGTACATGCATTTGCATACATACACATCGAGGTTTTCACTGCCTAAAATACAAGCAATGAACTTTCAGCAGAAGGCTGCAATAGAAAAGCAATACAAATTTTGCATACCTTCTAATCCAAGTGGAGTTTTTTCCTCACCCAAAATATTACGGCACCTCTATGGACATTTTTGGGCAATCATCTAGAATGGAAATGGTCTCCCAGCAACTGTCAGAAGTGAGACTCACATTTACTAGCTTGGATTATTTAATCAATGGCATCCACATTCACGGTTCCTGAACACCAGGGACCGAAAGGAGCAGAACCGGATATATGTCAGTTCAGGTGTCAATAGACTCAATACCATATCTAACTGTATATATATAGGCAATGACGTATATTAACTAGAGGATAAATGTAATAATAACATACAACACCACATCAAGTGATTGATTGAGCTGGGCGACTAAATTAATGTGTTCCATACGCATTGCAACAGGCAATCGGAATTCCAAATCAAAGAACTTCAAATTTTCAATAACAGAACCACCATTTCGGAAAAATGATGTCTTATCACAGGTTGCCCCCACACTGCAAAGCATCTAAAGAAAAAATCAAGGGGATAACCACAGAAAGTTACCAACATGACGGTACCAGAAAAGCCATGGCGTTCTGTTGCAATTTGTTTTGGCACTCACCATAACTGTCTTATTTAATCATTTCTTAATATATATAAACGAGAGTTTACCCGGATAAGAACTTTTAAAATCCAAAAATGCTCTTATTCCATTTAATTTAGATATTCATCATCAATATAATCTTATAACAAATAACATATATTAGATTTCCCGCTTATCTATTTTTATTAGTATAAAAATAAAATAATTGCATTTAAAATGATCAATTAGGTATTATTTAATTCATAATATATCCAACTAACAACAAGTCATATTTAATTAGCTAATTAATAGAATTAAATTTATATTTTATCCAACAAATTGTGGAGAGCTTGCACATAACAATACTTGATTTCTTGGAATACCTTAACTAAAGGAAATTAATTTAATAAATAATAAAAGGAACGAATAAAAATAATAACAATATATTGCTAAAATAACCCAAATAAATAATGAAAGTATTTATAAAATCATAATAAAAACACAATACAACCATACTTATAAAATAAAAAAATAGTTTATAACAACTTTAAAATTTTAAAATACCATAATTATTAGAAAACACAAAATCCTATAAAATTATACAAAATAATATCTATAAAATAAATACACATAACATTATTGATGGGTCTTAAACACGTCATCTAAACTAGTGTGTGTGTGTGTGTGTATGCGTCTGTTATGAGTTTATAGAAAGAAAGTATTCATCTTGTGTACTTAAACGCAATGTTATTTATTATTTGTTTGATCTCCGATTTAAGCATAATGAAGCCAAAATTGAAAGCAGAAAGGCATCATTACAAAAGGTAAAGATTTGAAAAAATTAATATACAAGCATAGAGAGGACTGAAGAGGGCTTGCCAGTAAAGTATTTACCTTTGCAATTGAGATCGGCAGAGAAATTGCCAACTTTTGCCATATCCTCAGTTGAGCTACAGCGAGTTGGTGTGGGAGGAGGTCTAACTTGGGGAGGGGAGCAGGCATCATTCAAACTTGAGTGCTCAGTTAGCGTCTGATCATTCATGCGATGGTTCAAGTAGATCTCTAAGCTACCAGATGACGGGCTCCCTACTCTTCTCTTGCTCCTAAATCTTCACCTAACAGGGAAGTGAGGAACAGGAAGCAAAGGAAAGGCAAATTGACGGAGGCAAGTGTATTTTAGTGATTTACCTATCTTTTCGCTTCTCAAGGTATCTTTGCACTGATGCTTTTCTGTTTGTTGGAACCTCTACATAAAAACCCAAAAGTTAGATTTAAATTTAAATCTGAGGGGTGTGTGTGTGTGTGAGAGAGAGAGAGAGAGAGAAGCATTCACAGACAAAATGGGAAGTAATAATTATAGTAAAGAGCAACTAAATAGCATGCCCGTTATTCTTAACAAAAGGGAAGCCCCTTCAGTTCACCGCATATATATATACACACACTATCAACGTTATTAGAACCAAACCCTCTAATATGTGCTTTGCAATACATGTAATTTACGGAATAATGAAAGTTACAGACAAGCAATATTTGATCAACAGTAACTTAAAACATGGAAAACTTCCTCCTTCTGCAATGTCGTCCCTAATATTCTATTTGGAATTCATTCCCCTGCACAGGCAATTTCCATAGATAGTAATGACCCTGGCCAGGCAATATCTCAAAGCCAGGCAGCAGATAAATTTAATACCAATCCAAGGTTAAATACCAGTAAGTTATCAACATATATTGCTTTACACAATACTGCAGAAAATTATATGGGAACTACTCTAGTGAAGTGATCCTGAAAAATGTATTTAATTATAAATTAGACAAACATGTTCAGCTAGTTCCAGAGCAATTAAAGGAGATGGAACTAACAAGATACAAATAAATTAGAGAAGTGGTTAGGCCCTTGTACACTTTTATCAGTAGTTTAAAAATCCAACGATAATATTCTTCTGCTCTCTAAAAACTAAATATTCAAAATCACAGACTAGTTGACGTGTTTACCAGAGTTCTCTTCAGGAGAAGCATGATTTTCCTCCCTTGGTAGCGGGCAGCTTCCAGTCACTTTAGCTGTAAAAACCAATTATATCAACTAGGCCAGTCAGGATGAAAACAAAGAAAACAAAAAATCACACATCACTGTTTTGATGTCCAATATACATATATGATGCAATGGCAAGCAAAAGGCAACCTAAAGTACACCTGTTTGTGGAGGTGAAAAGATCCTCATTGGAGAACTAGGAACTAATTTGGCATCTGCAGGTAGTACTTGGCTTGAAAAGGCCTGAAATGTTGTCTTCGCAGCATCAAATGGAGCTTCTTGAGTAAACTGAAATGGGCTGGCAGCAAGTTGCATTATTGCTTGTGCCTGAAAATCCATTTTTTACATCATTCTGAGAGCCAAAAAGCCTGAACTACGAGATTCAAGATGTAGACAGAGCCTCATTACCTTGTTGCCTGGCACATTATCATAAACATTAACCCTGCCACAGTAAAAAATTGTCATCTGGCTCACCTGCATATTCGCTGCACCAGTGTTTCTGCAAACATCCAGGGGAACGTAATGAGTAAAACAATTAACACGTAGGATTTGTTTCCCATCTGTTCAACGGGAGAGACATTGGCCACCTATAAAGCCCATAACATATCCAGTTGAATGAGCACCAAAAACATCCATGCAATTGCCGCTAATTAATTTGAAAATTTAAACATCTTTAGACTGAAAGGTTGTATCCTATGGTTTTCACGTAAATGAGTCTGATAAATGCATATATTCTAAATTTAAAAAAGGTAAAGGGGTCATCATTTGTTTGTATGTTGTTGATATGTTGATTTTTGTAACTAATGAAAATGTAGTCAAAGAAACTAAGTCATTTCTACCATCTTGTTTTAATACGAAGGATATGAGTATAACAAGTGTGATGTTAGTAAATGATTCTATATTACTAAATTTAAAAAAGGTAAAGGGGTCATCATTTGTTTGTTGTTGTTTTTGTCTAAAAGTAGTCAAAGAAACTAAGTCATTCTCCATCTTGTTTTAAACAAGGTGTGATGTTAGTAAATGATTCTATATTACTAACCCCATCTCATTATATAGAGAAAATTTTCAAGAAATTTTAACATGAGAACTGTAAGCTTGTAAACCTCATATGATCACTCAATAAAATTGGTTGCTCATGGAGGCAACCCCATTTCTCAACTAGAATGTTCAAGTATAATAGGAAGTCTTATGTGTATCATGCTTTGTACTAGGCCTAATGTAGATTATGAAGTTGGAGTTTTTAGTAAATGTACTCATAATCCAAGAGTGGTTCATTGGAATGCATTAACAAAAGCACTTAAATATTTGAAAGGTACAATGAATTATGCGTTGAGTCATATAAGGATTATCCAGTTGTAATTGAGGGTTATACTGATGCAAATTGGATTTTAGATTCAGGGGAAACCAAGTTCACAAGTGGGTTGATATTTTACTTGGGTGGAGGTGTAATAACTTGGTCTTCCAAGAAAATGCGTAGGTTACAAATTTAACAATGGAATTTGAGTTTTAGCTTTAACAGTAAAAGAAGCAGAATGGCTTAGAAATCTTTTATTAGAGATTCCCTTATGAGTCAAGCCAATGTCACTTACGTCAATTTTTTTGTGATAATGAGGCGGCATTATCACAGCCATACAGTAAAATTTATAATGGAAAATCACGTCATATCAATATACATCATGGTTGTATCAAAGAGCAGCCCAATAAAGGAACAATAACCATCAATTACGTTAAGTCAAAAGGAAATTTGGTTGATCCCTTTACAGAAGACCTATGCAAGGATATGATGTGAAAGACTTCAAGAGAAAATTGGGTTTAAAGCTTTTAAAAAATTAAAATAAAGGTTGTATACACACGTAACCAACCAAACTGTAGAGTGAAATCTGGAGTTTTGATTTAATGAAAGACATTTTCATATCTAACAAGTAATGCATTGGATATTCATTTATCTCAAAGTTCAATGCATGATTTTTATGGATTATAACCAGAGGGTGATCAATTTCTTAATAAATCTAAGTCTTTAAATGGATAGAACATAGAAGCATATCATACAAATGCATCAAATAGATTCACCCATATAAGTATGGGAAATGTGACCACTATGAGATTCATAGCTTTATCTTGAGATACTTATGAACCCCAAGATGTCACACAAGGCCATAAATGTGTGGGGGAGTTGAAAGCTATAATAGATAACTATTACGTTCTAATGAGGTTTCTTAGTTCAAAGCCTTGGCTAGCTACTCGAAATTCAGCATCCTTATTTTTCCAGGAAGATAGAAGTTATAGTGGATAATCTAAACAAGAGATGAGACACGAGTAAGCCATTTGACGGGGTGGATTCTCTTTCTCATCCTCTTCAAAGTTCAAACTCATCAGAAAACTATAATGTCGGGAGATCAAATTGTTGGACCATTGTTTTATCGACAACCAAACACGACCAATAATAATAATAAATAAATAAATAAAGACAACACAGCAATAAAATAAATGATAACCTGGGCGACACGGAATCGCTGTCGCCGGAAAAGGCAGATTTCTCGGGATTTTTTCGCCTCGTCAAGGAGTCTTCGGCCGACACTTCCACCGAAGCAGACGAAGCTAAAGGCGCCTGCACGAATGTTTAAATATTAATCGACATATATACGAAGTCACACTTAAAAGTTAACTTTTTATTCGAAGTAAAATAAATATATAAAACAGCAACGGACTGGGTTTTGAGGAGGAGGAATGTAGAGCTTCTTCAGATTAGTGTCGGATTCCGGAGCGGGTTCGAGGAGCGTCTTGAGAGAGATGACCTGCTGAATCGCCTGAGATTTGTTCCACGAAGGTCGTCGCATGCCTGTACGGACAACAACGACGACGGTTACAAAAAAAACAACAGAAACCCTAAGTTCCTGAAAATCCGAAGCTTTGTCAGAGGAGTGAGAATGAGAGCGACAGCATACGAAAACCTTTGGATTTGAGGTATCGGCGGCAATCTTCGCGAGTGACCTGAGAAATGTCATCTTCGGTGAGGAGGTGGAGGGGCTTGTCTAGGGGCGTCCTCGCAGCGGCGTCTTCGGAGGCGGCCATGAGTGACGTCAGATTCCGGCGACGACCGGTCTCTTTCAGCTGCAGAGATAGGAAGATCGGTGAAATTACTCGGTGATTTGTCCCGCCTCCGCCGCCGCCGCCTCCGAAAGTTTGGTTCTTTTTTTTTTTTTTTTTTGGTTCAACTCAGAAGTCAGAATTAATGAGCTGAGAGTGGGAAGCTGTGGGAGGCTGTGCGTGCGTCTCAATCGCTATCTCGCGCGCGTCTCAGCTAATTTTGTTTTGGGTTAGGTTGGGCCGCTGAATCCCCAGGTCGCCACGTGCTTGATTTTCATTTTTCATTCACAGACACACCTAAACTTCAATTTAACACTTAAATAATAGCGGCTGCCTTTTAAATTTTAATATGATTTGTGTGCAACGGTTGGATTTGTTTTCAACCGTTAAAATTAGTTTTTTTATTTAATTAACTGACAGGGCTACACTATTTCACTTGTATATTAATCCGAGGAAATGTTATCTGCTTCTTTTTTTTTTAATGTTATACCGCCGTAAAAGCTAATTGGGCGGGTAATAAACATAAATTGCCTGACCATTTGTACCAACCCGCAGTTAATAGCTTTTGTTTATCATGTAATAAAATTCAATGACCGTAACGTCTATTAAATTATGAAACTAGCTTTTTTTTGTTTTCAATGTAGAATCCAATGGCAGTATCCTATGACAATTAATAAAATTACAAGTCACGTGTCACATTTTTTTTACCGTATATGTGAATTTATAGTTTAAAAAAAAATTTAAATAATATTATAGCCATATATACTAGTATTAATTAATAGTATTGTCATGTCAGTGAAACTATATTAAATTTCACACACAGTACACCGCAACTAAGATAGAAAGAGAGCATGAGAGGGGGAGGTCTCGAGCAGTACATCTAGACAAGAAGAGATAAAAGTTTGATTAAAATTTTAAATTTAGAAGCAAAAGAGTGTATTTTTTAGAAATCAAAGAGTGGCAAACCCCTCACGGGATTTGGGACCTATAACTCTCATCCATGCCTATAAATAAAAAAGTACTCAAATCGGATCACTATGCGCAAAGTTATGATTGTTTGAATTTTTCATTAGAAACTACAGTTAACAAAATTCAGGAACCCATAAATTTAATCGTTAGAGAGATGATCAATGTCTGCTTGAGCTTTGCTCAAGGTTTGCTTGAAACTTACTTAAGCCTCAAGCTCGAGCAGTGCTTGAGCTCCTCTTCAAATTTTACTTGACAATTACTCGAAATTGAAGTTCAAACAATAATTCAAGAGTGCACTTATTTTATGTCAGACGAAAATATCAAGATATCATACCACCACCAATTGTACCTAGATAATTACTTGAATAACATGTACGCCGTAAGGTCAAAATTACTTCTTCCTTCTGTTATCTTGGTTCCAAGCGCCATTGATGGCGGCAACGGTTCCCATGCACCCACCTCTCTCGGTGTCGATACATGTCATCCCTCGCACCTTCCTTCCTCGACTCGGTCGTTTTTTTTTTTGACTATTAATAATTATTATTATCTTGGATTTCTGTTTCCAACATGGCTAATACCCTGATCCCCCTCTCGATCTGTACGTATTCGTAGCTTCAATAATTAATATTCATGAATTTTCTTTCCCGGTGAAAGAGGGGTTCAGATTTCCTGTTACAGGCCGGCGGGTGTATGTGTTTCATCGCCTGTCGCATAAATTCGGTGCCTACACGTACGTGTTTTTTACATGCAAATTTTGATGCCTACAACTCGATCGCTGGCGGGAACGCTACATCGATCCTTCGCCACCGGTGCCGTGAACTCGTCTCATTCCGTATTGCATACTGCAATTCCTTAAAACTTTATATTTGTTTTCTAATTATTTAAATTTAAACTTTATTTAATTATATTATCATTATATTTTACTGCAGCTAAATGAAGTTATACTTTAAATCATTAAAAATAAATTTAACGATTTAAATTTGAAAAATTACGCTATGTAGGTAGGGTATTTGAATCTTGATTTTTAGATTTAAGTAGTTATATAATAATGATTATTATTAATGTTGATATATTTTTGATTTTTTTTAAAATTCTATTAAAAGTGAGATTTGATTAAATCACAATAGAAACTCATGAAGACGCGTATACCCGGGACGCTGACCCTACTTTTGACTTTGCATATATTAATATTATTTTAACAGTAACTTTTTTGCTTCTTCATATAATTAAATGTGAAGTGCATTAGCTTGTAAATTTCATCTTCTATTAGTCTATACGCTGTCCCTCATTGCTAATTTCAATGCAAAATATGGCCAATTATTGCGGGCTCAATTAGGCATGTGTCTGGTTTAGACCAAATATGGAATAATGACCGGCCGAACAAAATGTGTGGTACAACAAATTTGATATTCAATTTTTTAAAATTTTCAGTTTAAAAATTAAGGCTCTCAACCCGTTAATGCTTGGAATAACATGAAAAGGAATACTACCGGACCCTAGCATATATTCCCTTTTCCCATATACATAATTACTTAAAATAATAATTAGACTGACTAAACTTGAACCAAAATGATCAATATAATAAACCAAGGAAGGTAGGTACAAACAACTAAATTTGTTAGTTCAAATTTTTAAAAAACGCCATTATTATTCAAGTTTATTAACTAATACTGTATATAAGTCTAAGGTAGGTACTCATCCACTTGGGCATCACGTGGATACATACACACGTTATATGATATAACGATAATATGAGGGACAACTCAATTAAATTTAAGTGGAACGATAATGTTTTTAACATAAAAATGATGTCTTTCACCGAAAGTACCATATAAAAGTGATGCCATTCTGATATTCAATATGTTAGAACGATCTTATTTCACTTACAACTCAATTGATCCATGTGTCGTCTTAAGGAATTTTTTATTCCACATAGAGTAGGTATATACGGTGGTGGTTTTATAAATCATCCAAAATAATAATAATTTTGAAAAAAAATGATATCTTTAAAATTATGAAGTATTATTTACCTACAAATTAACAGCTAATCCCTACAGCCCCCCCTCTGTTTGGTATAGAAAATGGAGATTTGACATGGAAAAAGAATAGAAAAAAAATAAGTGAAAAAGGTAGTTGATCGGTTTGAATGGAAAAGATAAGAAAATTACTTTGTCTTTAATATAAAAATAAATTCTTACACAAATCAAGTATATATATTATCTACATAATTTACTATTAAAGTATTATTACGTACATTGGATGCAAATTATATTTAAAATTTACATTTTTACTATAAATTTTATTAAAATATTAAATTTTAAAGTCCTTAGTTAAATTTTATTAAAGTTATAACATCTCCAATGCATTAGGTGAGGGCATAACTAAAATTATATTTAGCTAAAAATCTTCTTCAATGCATTAGTTAAATGTATAGTTAAAGCAAATTAAAAAAAGTAAACCCATTTTCCCCACGATTTTTGTTTTACGCCTGCCAAGACACAGGCTGCACCCCCTTGTGTATTGATATATACTTTTCTTTATATTAATTCAAAATTATATATATTATCTACATATTTATTATTAAAATACTAATACAATGGATGCAATTATATTTAAAATTTATATTTTCATATAAATTTTATCCCTAAAACATTAAATTTTAAATCCTTACCTAGTAAATTTTATTACGTTATCATATCCAATGCATTACGTAAAAGCTAGTTAAAGCTTATTTGCTAAAAAATTCAATTCATTAGTTACTACATGGTTGCACGTTTGATTTTTCCCTTCGCCCCAAGCATGTCCCACCGAAATCACAATTCTCCTATATTCCTCTATCCCCTCATGCTCTTCCTTCTACACCCTTTGCATTTCCCTCTCCCTCAAGCACTCCTATCACACTCCCCTATACCCTCCCACAAGCACCCTCGTCGCGCGCCCCTCCACAAGCCCTTGTCCAAGCCCCCTGTGTCCATGCCCTGATCTCCTAATTCCAAGTTGCCATGCATGCCCCTACATCCAATTAAGGATTTGAGATTTGGTAAAGGCAATGCAAAGGTAGATTAGAAAAATTAATTGTTAAGCAAAAAAATACATGATGCATCATTAGAGGATCATTAGTTAAAACTTAACTATAGCAAGCTAAATATGATTATTAAAATTTAATTAAATAGAATAATTATTAAGTATCTCAAGATTTAAAATTTTAATAAAATTTATAATTAAATATATTAAAATAAAATAAAATTTATATGTAAATAGAATTAAAAAAACAGTAAAAAGGGAAAAATATATTATTGTTGAACCGCCCATATGAACAGTTTCGCCGCCCCCCCCCCCCCCCCCCCCCCCCCCCCCCCCCCCCCCCCCCCCCCCCCCCCCCCCCCCCCCCCCCCCCCCCCCCCCCCCCCCCCCCCCCCCCCCCCCCCCCCCCCCCCCCCCCCCCCCCCCCCCCCCCCCCCCCCCCCCCCCCCCCCCCCCCCCCCCCCCCCCCCCCCCCCCCCCCCCCCCCCCCCCCCCCCCCCCCCCCCCCCCCCCCCCCCCCCCCCCCCCCCCCCCCCCCCCCCCCCCCCCCCCCCCCCCCTCCCCCCCCCCCCCCCCCCCCCCCCCCCCCCCCCCCCCCCCCCCCCCCCCCCCCCCCCCCCCCCCCCCCCCCCCCCCCCCCCCCCCCCCCCCCCCCCCCCCCCCCCCCCCCCCCCCCCCCCCCCCCCCCCCCCCCCCCCCCCCCCCCCCCCCCCCCCCCCCCCCCCCCCCCCTAATGAACAGTTTCGCGGCGTCGCGCGTGCCTTCGCGAAGCGACCAGAAATTTATTTTATTTATAATTCTGAAGCGTAACCACTTCTCTCTCCTGACTTTATTTATGCTTACACCCCACGGCACTATCTGCGTTACGCATCGCACAGATCCGCGCCTTCATTTTTCGTTCCTGCTTCATCGGTAACCAAACACCTCCAAACCCTAAAACCCAGTTCGCTAATCGCGACTGTTGGTCTGCAAGCAAGATGTGGTTTCAACCGCAGCGCAAGTCAGACGCGGAGAGCGGCTCCCAGCAGCTCTACCCGATGATGCTGGAGCCGCCGGAGCTCCGGTGGTCTTTCATTCGCAAGATATACGCCATCGTGTGCGTCCAATTGCTGCTCACGATCGCTGTCGCCGCCGTCGTCATCAATGTTCCTCCGATTTCGCACTTTTTTGCCTACACCAGTGCCGGATTCGCTGTCTACATCGCTCTCATCTTTGTCCCCTTCATCTGTAGGGTCTTTTTATTTTTATTTCTTTATTTCTGCTTCCTTAAATTTATGGCAGACAATTTTTTTTATTACAATTGTTATATATTTGTTGGGTTTTGTGTTCGATGCGTTGGGGTTTCTCTGAAATTGCTGTGGTTGGTGTTGCAGTTCTATGCCCGTTGTACTACTATCATAAGAAGCACCCAGTGAACTATCTGCTTCTTGGGTTTTTTACGGTCTGTCTAGCCTTAGTAGTTGGATTAGCGTGCTCTTTTCGTAGTGGTAAGGGTTAAATCTATGCTTTTCTTTAGTTTTATAGTCATTTGTGATTTGAATAGTAAGGAATGTTCTACTGTAATTCGTGATTTTTGTTTTCCGGTTCTGTTGATTGATGTTATGTGTGAGAACCTCCTAATTTTTTGTGCTTGCGTCAATTAATTATTATGAGTAGGAACTTAGAATATTGTTAGGAATTTGGCTTTCATTATGAAATCTCTAATAAATTTAATAAGAGATATTTATCTTGATTAGTATTTCTTTTGTTTTCCTGTATTTGGGTGAAGGGAAGAAACACTTCACATCATATGAATGCAGCCATTGAAAATCTCTATATATGAATTGCATCTTTTATGTTTCTCCGAAGTTTTTTTTAGAGCTTGGTTATACATATATATGCCCATGGTTTCATATAAGTCACTAAAGAAAAAAAATCCAATATGATGCCATGGATATCTGTTCTGCTGGTTGGATTTATGCTGGAATTTGATTTAAATTTTGCACTGATTTCTACCATTTAGAGTTTTGATTTGTTGATGTTGTGATTGGAGTGAATCCAAAGTAAACTTGAAAGCCACCGAGTAAAGGTATTCTCCACTGACCTGTCAAACTAGAATCATATTCTCATACAATGCTATCATTCCCGACTTTAATTGTTATCCTTCACTTTTGAAGGAACATAATGGTTTGACAGAATTGATGGACCTGTTCATTTATATATTTTGGTTGATGTCTTGCGATCTGTTGGAAATTCTAATTGAATATATATATATATATATATGGTTAATGGGTTGATGCACACCTTGACGTTGGCACTTATACTAACCGAAAACAGGAAAGGTTATTCTGGAAGCAGCCATTCTAACAGCTGTTGTGGTGGTCAGCCTTACACTATACACATTCTGGGCAGCAAAAAGAGGCCATGATTTTAGCTTTCTTGGCCCTTTCTTGTTTGGTGCTGTTCTAGTGCTTATAGTCTTTTCCCTGATTCAGGTATGTTGTTCTTCTTTCATGTTTGAATTTATAAATTACTTAGTAGCGAAGTTTGATGAGAGATAAGGCAAAGCTCAGGGAAAATTACTGTGCATGAAGGGTTAAAGGTTGGTATTTTACAGGTCACCCAAAATATTAGGAAGTCATAACTTGATTAAAATCAGTAATCCAAATTATGCCCGTGATTTGTAAAGGGGTAATTACGTGATTGTTGGCATCTACTATGTTTTCATACGTGGAATTGAGTATTTTGAGACGATATTTAGTGGGGAGATAAACTGGGCTTAAAAACTATGAAGCAAATATCATATCATATGCTAGCAATATTATTGAATAATCCACGGGCTGACTATGGATTTGGGATTTGTAATATTCTGATTTTTCAGATACTATTCCCATTAGGCAAGCTCTCAGTGATGATCTATGGCTGTTTGGCGTCTATCATATTCTGTGGATACATAGTTTATGATACGGACAACTTGATCAAGCGTTACACGTATGATGAGTACATTTGGGCTGCGGTCGCTTTGTATCTGGATATCATCAATCTCTTCATGGCTTTGCTTACTGTCTTCGGTGCCTCTGATAATTAAGAGGAAGAAATTTATGCGTGCCACATGTGATTAAAGAAAGTGCGTTGATATTTGGTGTAAATTTTTGGAGTTTAGTTTTGGGATCTCTATCAGCTTTCTTTCCGTTTTCTTAAACAAGGGTGAAGGGATTCGTTGACCTGTTCATGTGCTGGTTTTTTCCCTTTGCCCTGCTGTTTAGATGTACTGTTCTGTGCATAATACCCCCCTCCACGTGAGTAAAGAAAATATGGCTGCATTGAAAAATATTATTTTGTTTCCCTGATTGGCGACTTTAGCAAACTTGATGGACTTAAAATTAGGAAGTAAAAAATCATATAAGCTTTTCCTCTAACCCGAAAAATGTGGTCATGAAAATATGGATGGCTGAAATCCTGAAAATAAAATAAAATCATTAAATGAAAATGGGAATTTGATGATTCTTTGCTTTTAAACCCATCTTCTTCTTCTTTTTGTCATCGCTCTAATTGCAATATTCTTTCTACACGTGCTTCATGTTAGGGTTATTTTTTTTAATCCTTGCACTCCTCCCTACGCTATTTATGTTTATCAAAACCCATTATGCACGCATACTTGATAATTAATGAATGCAAGACGGGCACCGCTGCTATTTATTCAATGACTCAATTTTATTCATTGAATATTCACTGTGTTTCAACAGCATCACTATAGTGTAGTATTTTAATTGACAGAGGGCCAAGAATCCATTATCTTCTTAACTGGGCAGTACATCTCACTTGAACTTTTCACCGAAGGCACAGACCAATAAAGGTGGAGGAATGGTGTAAAAATTAAAATGATTGATAAAATCTAATATTAATTCTTTATAAAATAAGAAATGCTACAGACATGTTTATTGGCAGTGGCACCTCGATTAAAATGACTTGATTAAAGAGTAAACCCTCCTAATATTGAAATGAATCATCTGTTAGACTGCAAGCCACTGCCACCATAATATTGCTTGGTAGTTTCACGAGAGAATTCCGCAAATGTCATCCCATCCTTCAACCGAGATGAAAGTGGGGGAATCGTCTGGAGAATTTCACGAATCAGTGCATCACCCTTCTGCTCGATGCATCTAGTTTTCTCTCCACACCAACTCGAATCCTTAATAGCCCATCCAGGGCATCCTGTAAGGTAATCAGGGACACTGAAAGTTTTGCTCCACGCCGGCTGCAGAAAGACAACAAAGGTCTCCCTGCTCAAGTCCTCCATATGTCCCGGCCTACATACTGAATGAAGGGTAGAGCGGAGCCTCCCTCTGGATAACACATCTGCTGATTCACCAACCTGAACAATGAAACTCCCAGGAGACGCCTTCACAGTCAAGACTTGGTTCTTGTTAGGATCAAATATTTGCAAATAAGTATGCCCACTCGGGGACATACCCTCTTGCTCACAACATATAGAGGAATCAACTTCAGCTTTTGTTTTTTGCGAATGAGATGGAAGTATAAAGAATGGTGCTGTGAGGATTGTAAATATTCCATAGTCATAATGCCACTGCTGCCACAGGCTCGGGCTATCTCCACGCGTCTTGACTTCTGCGCTTGAATCCAAGTTAGGTGCTTCTGCTTGATCTCTATGTGCATTACGAGTTTGACACTTACAAGTGGCTTGCCCTTTGGTAGACTTGGATTTTGTCACACTTTCTCTCGTTTTAAGGTTATCAACCCTGGAATGATAGTGTATGAGCCGTCCTTTGGCCGAGCCAGATTCTAATAGGCTTTTCTCCAACTCGTGGCCACCAATAGCACTGTCACATATTCGTGCAAGGCGGACCCCTAGCTCCATCATGCAAAATCCCAGTTCTTTAAATGTGTAGCTTAGATTCTCAAATTCATTTTCTTGACACTCTTTCCAAGTATCAACACTTGGCTGATCTCGTTTTGAGTTCTGGGTCCTCGTAACATTCTGACTCAATTCATACTGTTTTGACTCTAGAGCCTGTGCGTAACTAAGCTGCTTTGCAAAAGAGGATACAACTCTATCTGGATTCTTCAACGAAACGTCACTTCCCAAACCATGCTCCTGTGGATTATACAAACAGCTGGTTTACCAATTCAAGTATTCCAACAAAATTCCAAAAATGTGGCAGTAGAAAAGGCCTTAAATCCAAATACCCCACACGAACCGAAATTAATGAAATCCTCTGATTATAACCTCTACACGAAAGATAAATCAATTGGAACTCAACTTATGTTAAATGAGGCCACACTTGTCTCTGCCTGTTTTTTTTTTCCCCTGATCCTATTATTTAAATGAAAAATCAAATATATTGATTATCTTAAAAGAAAATTATTGACTATTTCTGCACTTGAAAAGCACTATAGGCCGTTTATTGATTGATTATCAATCAATACAGGACCTCACTTTTCTAAATTCTACAAGCATGCAGACCATGGGATTAAATTAGTTGAATATCCTTCTTAATTCCCGTTGATCATCATCAAGAAGCAAGCAAGCAACATATGTTAAATTAAGATTCACACCGACAATCATTTTACAACACCCAAGAACACAAAAATGCCTCCAGTTTAATTCAAGCGAGCCTCATAACACAACTAGAATCAATCGAAACACCGAAACAAGTAAAACATAGAAAAGGAAATTGTGAGTGGTGTGCGAGTCAATTAGGTTACCTTGAGAATCGGTTTGCGATCTCGGTCGGTGAGAAGCGCGAGCTTGCGAGCGAGCGGGAGAAGGGCTAGGCGGAGAACAGAAGCGTTGGGGACGCCGGTAACAGTGAGCAGACCAGGACCAGCAGGTCCCAACGCCTCCAATATGTCTCTTTTCATCGATTCAAGACGACCCATCTCTTCTCCAGATGTTGGGACGCTGCTAACAGAAGAAGATAGCAATATCAGATCCGAGTAATGGAGCTCGTACGCCTCCATTGCTCCTCTCACCTCTGAATCTCAGATCACTCTCTCTCTCTCTCTCTCGACTTGACAATGGGAACGACGAAGCCGAAGGCGCAAGATTGTGAAACAGTAACATAAATAGATGCGATGTCACACGACACGACATTTCGCTATCATCGGTAGTTAAATATAACGTTATATTTAACGGTTCAAATTAAGTGTTATCAGCTAACTCCATAATAAAACACATCTCAATTTAACAAAATATTAATTTTGAGTTGCAGCCCATGACAAAATTAATAATTTTATTATTGAAAAGTAGGGACACCATATTTTTAATAATTTTGAGATAGTTTTTATGAAAAATGAGTTACAATTGTCTCTTCAGATTTGTTCTACGCTTTCAAAAAACCATATTTAGGAACTTAACTTCTCAACAACCTTACAAAAGCATGTTTGCCGCCTCCCAATTTCATATATTTTGCAGAATTGTCCCACTAAGTTCTAACAAATAGAAGAAAAGTAAAAGGGTACGAGGAAGTGGTGGTGGTGGGAGGGTGTTAGTCGTTCTAAAACAGAGACTAATGAACTTACCATCATCATACATGCCTACCAAACTTGAGAGTTGGGATACAACAAAAGATTGTCATGGAAAACATGACATTATCGGCTCCAGTGATCGTCTCAGTTATCCTTACAGACAAAAGGCTAATAGTAATATCCAACCGAGTTCAACATTCATGCTAATGTGGTTCTCTCCTTGAAGCTCTTTGTCAACCAGATTGCAGTTTCCCTTGGAGAAACTTTCTCTGGACCAAAAGGTTTCAACAGCACTCCAAGCTCCTCAAACCGTTCCTGTTGCAACAGCCGTGCACTGAACTCCAGCAGCCCTTCTAACGCTTCGGCACGTTGCTGGAACGATGAGGTGTCGAACCAACGCTGCCGGGAATCTGATGATGAGCGACTTGAACCTGCAGCTGGATTATGCTCGGAACATTCACTTCTATCACCGGTAACTCGGGGGCGGGCATGATCCAGGATTTGCACAGTGCACTTGTCCTTTGTAATTGAGCACCCACCAATGCCAGGGGAGGCGGAGGAGCATTGTACAGATGTAGATGAAGTTCCGCAAATGGGAAATAGGGGGTCTTCAGAAGAGGCTAAAGGAAATTCCGCCATTCGGTCAATTCGTGGGGCATTGACGGACACATCTGGAGATCCCATGCCCTGGAGGAGACCAATATTGGCTCTGTCTGGGGTATCCAAGGCCAAAGCACTTGTCGGAAGGGGAAGAGAAGCTCGGCGCGTTGTGTGGGAGGAGTTGCATGCTGGTGTGTGTAGCATTGACACCTTCCGTGTGAACATACAGTAAAGATTTATCAATCAGGAATCCAGTGTATATATATATATATATGCAGTTTTCAAAGAACTAACCGAATCACGATTTGAACCGATGTGTGATATCTTTGATGCAGTTGTCTGCCTCCTTGGGGTAGCAGCAGTAACATTTGTTGGGCTTCTAGGGATCTTTCCAGCACTGAGAAGCTTTGGTGTCATTGACTTAGTAAGACCAATTATATCATCGTGGCCAAATTTCTGATTAAAATTACTTGGAAACACTCGTGCTCCTTGAGTTGAGCATGGAAATTTGTGTTCCGTTCCAGAAACACTGGGATTCAAGGCTCTGTCATTGCAGAAGGATCGCCTCCTTGGCTCTCGGAAACTAGCTTTCTTTGTGTAGTTGGAATCAAACTTCTGCACTGGGAAGGTATTTTGTCTGGGGCTATTTAATTTGTGATAAATCTTTAGGACATAAGGCTGAAGGTGAGGGTGTATCAGCAAATCTGCAGCCTGGAAATGCATCTTTATTAGCTACCTCCAAGAGCCACTGTTGGGGCGTAAACAATTGAATTTCTTAAGACTTCTGGCGCATATACATCATGTCAATTTGGCATGCTTCAAAAAATTGTTATACCACCCACATTTACTTCAACTTCTATTATATTTTTACAGATCTTGCTTGAAATCCAGTTAATGAGAATGATACATTCCTACAAGCCTACAGCTATAACTTTCAAAATGAACATATTCAACTCTCTAAAACAGTGAATCGACTCTCTAAAACAGTAAACGTGCAGTCATTTGACTGCAGCCGAAGGTAATACCCAGGAAAGTTCAATAAAAAATTTTAAAAAATCATTAAGAACAAGAGTAACAAAAATCACTTACACTTGGTCGAAGCTCTGGGTTTTTACGTAGCATGCTTTTAACAAGTCCTCGGCTGCAAGCAGGAAGTAAAAATAAAATAAAATTACTGATTCAGAGAAGCATATAAAAACTAAAACGCATGCTATCTCACAGAGTTGCTGCAATAGCTTAGAAATGTAAAAGCATCAGATTGTATATAAAAACATGCAACTCTATTGCGAATCGGAAACAATAGAATTAGAATGACCAACTCAAAAAAAGAAGAAGATAATATATGGCAGATAAAACTCACAAAGCCCCGGAATACATGGTGGGGAGTGGGTTCACTATAGACTTATTTATTTTGTTAATAAGACCCTGCATGTCCTGCTCCAAACAGAAAAGAAAACACGTATATAAAGACAATCTAGGGAAGACAAAGCTCACGTAACAAAAGTGGATGAATATAATTTCAGCCAAGAGACTTACAAAAGCCTTAAATGCAGGCTTCTGACCAGTCATTTCGTATATACAGCATCCTGTATAGTATACATATTATAAATACTCAAGGATCCAGCAAGAAACCACAAGTCTAGGCAAGGCTAGTTCACCAACTTCAAAATGTAAAAGATGCATGCAATGCAAGTTGTTAGGTGTGTGCATGTAGCTTACCTAAAGACCATATGTCTGATTTGGAACCATAAGGTATATCAGCAAGAAGCTCAGGGCACATATAACTAGGTGTTCCCACAACCTTCATTTGGAGAAAAAGGACTGGTAATAAGATTAACCATGAATTAAAACATATGAACTGAATTTGATTGGCATACTTTGTTTACTCACTGAGGAAGCAAGATTGTCAGAAGTCAATACTTTAGCAAGACCAAAATCACCTGCATCCAATATTAAGAAATAAAATAAAATTTTGAATAACACAATTGGGATCATGAATAATGATTAATTAGCAAAGCTGTAAATAAACCACACAATAACAGTTGGGGTTAAGATAAATTTACCTAGCCGTACATCCTGATCTTTAGTCAAAAATATATTTGAACACTGAAGCAAAATTGGAAAATCATCACACAAATTTCAAATAACATGCCATATTTCAGGTAGACACTAAGGACCTGATGTGAACCACTGACCTTGACGTCGCGATGAAGAATATGGTTAGAGTGCAAGTAATCCAAAGCCAGCAGAAGTTGAACTAACCACTTACAGAGTTTCTGCATGGGATCCATCATTCATTTATATAAAATAACTTGGAACTAACATTAAGAGACACAATAAGTTTCTATACAAGTCATTGAAAAACATAAATATTGAACTTTTTGGCTGTGGACACAACCTCCTCAGCAAAGTGAACACCATTTGCTTTTTTTATTGCTTCAGCCCTATAATAATAATTATGAGATGGCCATTAGCAACTGCACAAGAGGGTCACAGCATAACTTATTAAAACATCAGCTACTGCTTTCAACAAGAAGTTTAACTTACATGTCTCCTCCTTCACAGTATCCAATAACAACGCACACATAGCAACCCTGAAAGTTAACACCTCAATCTGTCATTAATTTTGACGAAACACATCATCTGAATAAAGTTCATTGCGATAAAATTATTAACCATTTTTTCACCATATTTGTTAGCATATAATAATGCGTTACTTCTACAGACTAAATACCAATAAAAATATGGTATGGAAAAAAAATGCAGAAACAAAGGAAAACCAAAGTATATTAATAGTCAAAACACTGAGAATGTCAAATAATTTCACAACGATGGGGAGAGCTGTATCTAATAAAATAATATTTACAGCGCCTTCTAAAACCTAGGGAAAAATGGTATTGGACTTATTGAGAGACTTCATAAAGTTTTATGACAACAAAAATCATCTAGAAATATTCAAGAGATGTTGGAAATAGATTAAGTACCAAACAAGATGTAAAGTCTACCATGGGACAAACAATAGAAGGTAACAAGAAGCACATATGAAGATATCAAGAAACCTGCTTACTTTTTCCACCCAGGAATCTTTGTATTCCACAATAAATGGATTTTGTGCTTTAGAAATGAGCTCCATCTGCGCAATGAGAAATCAAGACATGATCTTACAGTGCAGCACTAGACACTGACTTTGTACATAGGCACTGGATTATTTATATCAAATTATAGTGAAATCAATCCATATCTATAAAATAATACGAAGAAGGAAAGAAACCATTGGGGATTTCATATATTCATTTGAAAAGTTAAATTCTCCCGACTTATGCATACAGATATAAACATTGATGGGTACAAGATTAATTATTGTGCTGTGCTTACATAACCTCTAAAGGATAGAAATTGATTAATAAATAAAAAGATGTTCACAATCACATAGAGAAGTGAACAATTTTAGCTTTTCACCAGTAAAAGTGGAACATAGTGTTCCATATCAATATTCACGAAATACCTATGACCAGAGAGAAAAACTGACCTCCAGGTGAGCAGATCTGCGAGTCCTATCAGTTTGACGAGCAAGCCGTATTTTCTTCAATACATACCTTCAATATAGAAGAGGAGAAAATATAAATATAACAACTATTAATCGTACAAGTATAGTGAACATTCGCCTTTAATGAAATCTAAAATTCTGCCATCAACTAAACACGAACAAACAGAAGATATGTGACACCCCCACACACCGAAAAAAAAAATCACCTTTTGTTTTCATGTTTATGCCTCACAAGAAGAGCAGAACCGAAGGAACCCCTACCAATCTTCTGAATCACCTCGTACTGTTCCATTTCAACAGGAGCCACTATTCTGCTACGCTCCCAACGGGTAACAATGCCTATGATATTTCAATCCAAGAGGCTTTCAAAAAATAATATCAAAAGTGATTGAGAACACAACTACTAAGATCATGGGAATCTGCTTGCAACAGCAGCTAATATAAGAAACAAGGTTGATCAGATATTAGAACAGAATCACACATCTACTAAGTATAAAAATAAAGGAAAGTAGCACCAGGAAAATTACATAAAGAACTCCAGCGGGATTTTTAGGTTGAGGGTTTACTACTTTAAATACAAGAGCCATTACATTTGTGTTGCAATAAATAAAAGACAGTGTGCCACTCTCTCTTCTCCAACAGCAAAACAATGAGCTAGCTAGCCTTACAGCGTGTGATAAGCATGTTTTTTGGTAATAGTTTCAAAATCAACAGATTCAGTTTCGCGAAAAAGTCACAAGATTAAGGGCGTAAACTGAGTCATTATTAGCAATATATCATGCGTTTAGCATCGTAGAAAAATGGGTAGGCGCATCATCTTTGAAAACGAATAAATGAGCTTTTAAGTGTACTCCAGCTACAATTCAGAGTCGAGTTACTTGGGATGTACTTACACAAATACCTCACTTTCACTTCACTTCCGTGAGATGGGTGGCATCCGTATAGCCATTATAGGTGAGAGTAGCTTAACGATCTGTATAAATAAATGCCTCACGCGGCACTTGCTTCACTTCCGTGTGACACAGGTAACATCTATATATGTGACCATCCTAAGCAGGACCATTTACAGATCTACACAAATAAATGCCTCAAACTTACTTTGCTTTCGTGAGTCAGTTGAGGCCTCTACCAAACCCACGATTCGCTTGTGCATTCACATGTAGTGAAACCAAAAGCGGGTGATAATAAAAGGAACCAACCCACTCCTCAATAAAATCGAACTACGCAGCTCACCTGTGTGTGTGGGCAACTAACTCCATTTATGCTTCGAACAAAAAGGGCCAACGAGATTTAACACTCGTACACTCCCCCAAAAATGAGAGGGGCGGGTACAATGCATTACGCATCTAAAAAACGGAGTTCCCGTTACACCCTGAGCTGTCGGGTGAAGATGGCTACTAGAGTTGTCGGGAAAAATTAGTAATTTAAGGCCTCGGCAGAATGCAAAAAAAAAAAAACATAGGAAAGTGATTCAGCAGCACCCAGATATACAAAAAAAGGCACGAAACCTTAAAAGAAAACATAAGCATTCTGGGTAAAATAATAACAACAGTGATAAAGTAGCTAAGAAATGAAACCTGCGAGTAGCGGATAGGTGGTTGAAGAAGCAGATCTCCAGCTCCGAAGTGAAGAGAAACATTAAACACTTTGACCTTTGAAGCAATTGAAAACAACACCACACTCAAGACACACACACAGTCACAGTCACAGAGAGAGGACTGCCTGCAACGAGAGTAGCTAGAAAAAGGAAGGTATGGGTAAACGTGGCATTCAAAGTTCAAGGGTTGAGGGAGCGTGAGGTGGGTGGGGACAGGTGAAAGAAAAGGAGGGGGGGTGGCGCTTTGACTGCTTGAAAGCTGGAGCTTATGGGATGGATCGGGTTGTGATGAGATTTGACCCGATAAGCACGTGAGATGATGGATCGGGTTTTTCGTACACTATAACCGGAGGCCGGGTGCGATGATTCGACCCAGTACACCCCACCGTAGGGTGTTTTGGGAACCTCATTATTATTTGTTACCCGCATGTCGGACAATACCGCAAGCTTTTCGGAGTTTGGTTTGTTTTGTTTCTTCAAAGGAACAGTACATGACGCCCATTGCACGTTGGTCCGTGCGTCATCGCCTTTCGGGTGGCCTGTGGCGGGCCATACTCTTGTTTCTTTCCGAGGAATGCTATGTGTAACCCCCGCGACTGAAGTTTGAAAATTGAAAAACAAAATGGGGTGAGAGAGGCTCGAACTCTCGACCTCAGGATCACTCTATAGCTATGAGACCTACGCGCTAGCCAACTGCGCCACCACCCCGGATGATTTAATTACCAACTTAGTGTAGTAAATAATGTATAAACCAAACCTTATTTATTAATTTTAAAAAACGTTATTTTTTGTTTTTTTTTCTTAAATATATTAACCGAGTAAAGTTAAAATCTTAAAATTGAGATTGCAGTGAATTTATTATATAATTAAAAAAATAGAGTTAAAATTTTAAAATTAAATAATCAAAATAGCAAAATCGTTAAAAAACAAATAGGATAAAATCATCGAAAATAAGATTTTGATTTTTTTTGTTAATTTTACTCGAAATACTTAGTTGGAATCATAAAATCATACAGTTTATGAGTTAAATTAAGAATTTGATAAGCTCATCATAATTCAATAATGGCAAAAACTTCCTTGCTCGAAACAAAAAACTTCATCTTTTTAATAAACAAATCCGATTGATCATTGAAGCATGACATACTACGTATGATTCTGCACATTTAATCTAACTCAATTTTAAAGCTGGGTAGCTTGAGCTCAACTTGTCATTTGGTGTAAATTTAATTAAACAATGGGGTGAGTGATGAGCCACGTACTATCATTGTGACTAAGCTGATAATCTAGGGGAGTGACTTATTCAACTTACGAAGTTGCTTATTTAATTTGCTTATTCAACTTAGAAAATAATCAATAGAAAATATTACTGTATTTTCATATAAAAATAATAATCAATAAAATCGAACTACGCAGCTCACCTGTGTGTGTGGGCAACTAACTCCATTTATGCTTCGAACAAAAAGGGCCAACGAGATTTAACACTCGTGCACTCTCCCAAAAATGAGAGGGGCGGGTACAATGCATTACGCATCTAAAAAACGGAGTTCCCGTTACACCCTGAGCTGTCGGGTGAAGATGGCTACTAGAGTTTTCATGAAAAATTAGTAATTTAAGGCCTCGGCAGAATGCAAAAAAAAAAAACATAGGAAAGTGATTCAGCAGCACCCAGATATATATATATATATATAAAGGCACGAAACCTTAAAAGAAAACATAAGCATTCTGGGTAAAATAATAACAACAGTGATAAAGTAGCTAAGAAATGAAACCTGCGAGTAGTGGATAGGTGGTTGAAGAAGCAGATCTCCAGCTCCGAAGTGAAGAGAAACATTAAACACTTTGACCTTTGAAGCAATTGAAAACAACACCACACTCAAGACACACACACACACAGTCACAGTCACAGAGAGAGGACTGCCTGCAACGAGAGTAGCTAGAAAAAGGAAGGTATGGGTAAACGTGGCATTCAAAGTTCAAGGGTTGAGGGAGCGTGAGGTGGGTGGGGACAGGTGAAAGAAAAGGAGGGGGGGTGGCGCTTTGACTGCTTGAAAGCTGGAGCTTATGGGATGGATCGGGTTGTGATGAGATTTGACCCGATAAGCACGTGAGATGATGGATCGGGTTTTTCGTACACTATAACCGGAGGCCGGGTGCGATGATTCGACCAAGTACACCCCACCGTAGGGTGTTTTGGGAACCTCATTATTATTTGTTACCCGCATGTCGGACAATACCACAAGCTTTTCGGAGTTTGGTTCGTTTTGTTTCTTCAAAGGAACAGTACATGACGCCCATTGCCCGTTGGTCCGTGCGTCATCGCCTTTCGGGTGGCCTGTGGCGGGCCCTAATCTCTTTCCGAGGAATGCTATGTGTAACCCCCGCGACTGAAGTTTGAAAATTGAAAAACAAAATGGGGTGAGAGAGGCTCGAACTCTCGACCTCAGGATCACTCTTTCGCTATGAGACCTACGCGCTAGCCAACTGCGCCACCACCCCAGTTGATTGAAGTACCAACTTAGTGTAGTAAATAATGTATAAACCAAACCTTATTTATTAATTTTAAAAAACCGTTATAGCTGATAGTTTATCTGAAATTATATTAACCGAGTAAAGTTAAAATCTTAAAATTGAGATTGCAGTGAATTTATTATATAATTAAAAAAATAGAGTTAAAATTTTAAAATTAAATAATCAAAATACCAAAATCGTTAAAAAACAAATAGGATAAAATAATCGAAAATAAGATTTTGATTTTCTTGTTAATTTTACTCGAAATACTTAGTTGGAATCATAAAATCATACAGTTTATGAGTTAAATTAAGAATTTGATAAGCTCATCATAATTCAATAATGGCAAAAACTTCCTTGCTCGAAACAAAAAACTTCATCTTTTTAATAAACAAATCTGATTGATCATTGAAGCATGACATACTACGTATGATTCTACACATTTAATCTAACTCAATTTTAAAGCTGGGTAGCTTGAGCTCAACTTGTCATTTGGTGTAAATTTAATTAAACAATGGGGTGAGTGATGAGCCACGTACTATCATTGTGACTAAGCTGATAATCTAGGGGAGTGACTTATTCAACTTACGAAGTTGCTTATTTAATTTGGTAGCCTTTAGAAAATAATCAATAGAAAATATTACTGTATTTTCATATAAAAATAATAAAATTCAAATTTGAGTTAAGAAAACTATTTTCCGAAGCTCTATCTAATATTTCTCTTTATCTTTTAAAAGAATATTTCTTACATATTTAAATAATCTAATTTTTTATATCTACTATTTTATGACAAAATTATTTGGATTTTTTTTTAAATACAACTCATTTATTGTGAAACAAAAGCCTTAATAATTTTTTTGTTTTATTTTATTTTTACCGTAGCTGGATTACATGTTTGGGTAAAATTATACCTTAATATTAATTCTTTTGAGTGGCCATGAAGCCAGATTGACATGTTTACCACCAAATTAAGACGTGAATTTAAATATAGTTATCCGTAAAGGCAAGATTTTATACACAAAATATATTAACTTAAATTACACCCAAGAAAAACCGTGACTGAAAGATTTTTTATCACGTGTCATTTTCCGCATATAGTATTTGTTTATGTTGGTTAATCAAGCAAGTAATTAACAATTCTGCATAAATGTTTTTAACACAAAAAAAAAAAAAAAACCTAAACGTAACCAAAATAGTTGCAGCAACATAAATAATTTCGATCGTAGTGACACTAATTTTCATAAATTTGAATATAATGATAGAGTACATAATACATAGGTTATACTGTTACAAATGTTTTAAAAATTATTTGATAGCATAGGTTATTCGTGAACACAAGTATTTTATACAAGGCGGTTCCAATGTCAGACAAATAAGGGCTTGTGTCTTGGGATCTTGAATTTTGACCCAAAAATAAGAGTTACATCCATTTGATTCCCTGTTTTTATAGTATTTATCGCAGATTCACGTTTGTTATATAGTATTTTTATTATTGTTATATTTTCTTTTAAAGCGAGTGACGTGAATTTAGACCTGATCAACTAGCAGAAAGGAGATTGAATTAGATAAAACTTTGTACAACTCAGACTTTGCTAGCTGTTAATCTGGTGTGAATTCAACAGCCTGCAAGCCTCGCATACTGACTTGCACAATCGCAAAGCAGGTTTCAGATTGAATTATTCAACTTTTTCATTGCTTTTCTTTCGGTAAGCATTTGGATAAGTGCACGAGATTGAATCGGGGCAAGTTTTTTTTTTTTTTTTTTTTACTTAAAAAGGCAACAAATAGACATAGGCCTTATTTGACATGGGCTCTGGCATTAACATAAGATAAATGGGCTGAACGGCCTTGGAAATAAACAAATAAATTGGGCCATTCAATTTGGTTTTGTTTTTTGGGGTCCCCCCAATCTTTCTCTATATCTCTCTCTTGTATATATTATAATTTAGATCATTTATTTTGTATTATTAATTTTCAAAAGCACAAATTTTAAACATCCTTCTCTTTTATTTTCTTTTATGTAAAATTTTTGAAATTAAAGTATTATTTTAATTCAAAAATAAAATTCATATTTGAGTTGAGACAAATATATAATTAGTT
Organism: Taxillus chinensis; assembly: GCA_023512835.1. Classification (NCBI taxonomy): domain Eukaryota; kingdom Viridiplantae; phylum Streptophyta; class Magnoliopsida; order Santalales; family Loranthaceae; genus Taxillus; species Taxillus chinensis. The sequence goes on along the minus strand of CM042088.1, from coordinate 47,091,406 downwards.
GCTTTTCAAATCAATTTTTTTTATTGCCCACTTTAGTGTTTTACCTATAATTTTTTAAAACTCCCTTTCTCGGCCTTTTATCACATTATAAATAGCCCGAATTTAGAAATATTTCTCTCATTTTTCGTTGACCTTTATTTTCCACTCAAGCTTTTTAAAATCACCACCCATATCTCCTTCACCGAGAAAAAAACAAAACAAAACAAAACCCACTTTTAACAAACAAAATAATTAAATAGACATTAATATCTCTTGCAAGTGTCAACCCTATTAAAATTAAGCAACGATCGACTAACATAAGAATAAGTAATGAAGCCATGAAAATTATATCTTTTCCAACACTATACCATAAACACAATTTAGTGTCAACATAGTTTTTTTTATACATTTTTCATAAGTAGACATGTTTTGCATGACTTTTTCATAACACACAGTTTAAGCAGCTAATATTTTAGGCCTACTCTAAACAACTTTGTAGGTTGAGGTTGAGTTCGAGTTGTCCTCTTAATTTTAAATAATGTAAATTATTACGTCAATCATACGTATCATCCACCTAGAACGCACCATGTCATATTTCAATTATAATTTCCTTTTCTTACTACAATTTAATTACGTTTAAAAAAAAAAAACCAATTAAGATAACTTTTTTCTTATAACCGAACTACCTTATTGACATGAAATAGACGTGTCGTGAAATGGACACGTACATGCGGGGCGCGCCTGCCAATGCTCAGTTAGCACCGACCCACGTACGTATCATATCGTGTGGAGAGACGGCGGCATCGATTGATTTAGGGTGATCCAATTCCAATAGTTAGCTAGCCTGATCCGTTTGGGCTTTGGACCACGCGGGCCGGCGGCGGGGCTTGGCCACATATATCCCCACTCGGGAGCCAGGACAGCAGTGTGTCCACAAGTTACCCAAGCCCCAAGGGCCCAAGGTGACGGTGATTGAGGGGCTGACGTGACTGTAGCAGAAAAACTAATTTGATAAAACTAATTTTTTAATTCCATCAAAACTTAAATAAATAGAATAGATAAATAGTATAACTTGTCTAAAATTTAAAAACTTTAATAAATGATGATCCCAAATATTGATGGGAGAAACACCAACCTTCCACACTTCCACAGTGGGGATGTAATGATCGTCGATCCCGAATATTTTTTTTTTTCGACGCCAACCTTGACAAACTTCAATATATGTTGTTCTATTTTGTATTGACTTTATTTTATCAATAAGACATTTTAAAAGGCATGATTTTTATTCTTTAAATCTTTATCTTTGGGTATTATTTAAAAATAAATGATAAAAGAAATGAATCACATTTCGTAAGAATGTATTTCGAATCATTAGATTTTTTTTACTAGAAGCAAATTAAAATGATCACAAATGGTATTTAAGGACGGAACATAATTTATCGTTAAAATTTATAAAAAAAAAAACAAAGTTTAAATGATGGAAAGAATCATCTTTGCTGTTTTCAGATCAAAGATGAAGTCGGTGGTGTCTTAGAATTCATCAGTTATGTCTACGGTGTATTTGGCTTCACTTTTGATCTTAAACTTTCAACGGTATTTACATTCTAACATCATGCATGATTGTGTCATCAGAACACTCACCAATGTTCGACATATTCCATAGCTGAAGAAGACCCGAACCTGCCGTCCCCGATCTTACGCTTCGGGTCAAACTGGTTAGTGGATGACTTGAGTGCATCGTAGGTTAACTGTCTTATGAATACTTTTGAAATAAATATTAATTTTTTATAAATTATAAGTAAAAATTTATTGATTGTGAACTTCAATCCAAAGGTATTTTTGGAGCTAACTTTTTTTTAAAAAATCATTCTTTTTCTCACCACACAATAATCCAAGCACAATATTGGTAGTGCGTTTCTCTTGCTCTCCAAGCTTTTTTCCCGATTGTGGGCATGTGCACTCCAAGCAGATCGTTCTTTCCCAATGCTTTTTTTTCCGGCCATTACCCACTACCCACATGATCAACTTGCTCCATAATAGGGCCACGTTGAAAACTTGGAATTGGACTACTCAACATTACTAGCACATGTAATGCTAGGTCAGTAATAGTGCACATATATATGCCCAGCCACAACGCATACTAATAATTAGTAACAAAGCTGACATTGCCAATCCTCCTGGACCAATAACGTTATCGGTGGACGCAGTTGTTAGAGGGTGGCTTTTAAGTCAATCAGATCATAAGTACAGATCACTACAGGAGCGGCATTGCAGAGAACCAGCCGCACGTTGTTGTGAAAGGAGAGAACGAATGTGTGAGAATGAGTATAATGAATTTAAAAATATTTATAAAATTATATTGTAATATAATAATAAAAATATTTTTTTTAAAAAAATAAAATATTTTAGCGAAATGAAATGAGACAGGTTAAATTTGTTGATTTTTTTTTTAAAAAAATTATTAAGTTGAATATTTATATTATATGTGGCCGTAAGATTTTAAGGCCAGTTTCAATTGTATGATAAGGGGGAAGGCTTTTGACTCCGGAGTGGTGCCTGCTCTTTGTTGACCGCATCTTTGTGGACTGTGGACTGTGGACTGTGGTACTGGGGCTGGCTTGGCTATAGCTTTTTATTTATTTATTTATTTATTTATGTTGCGTGGGTACAGCTCATCCTCTTTTAACCTGTCGCATAACCACTTTCACTGGTCCACTGGTATGTGGACCCACGCAGTGGATGAATATCCCAAATTCACTCTCTTTTAAACGAGAGACGTGTACGTTATCCACGTGGAAACAAGGACAACACCCCAGCTGCCACAAGCACTGCTCATCATATATAATCATCTGATGTGCCGCGACTTACGACTGCTTATGTTTACAAAATTAAATCATAAAATGTTATTAAGAAATAGTGCTTTTCAAATGGTGCGGACATGTAACACAGGGGCATTAAATAAAGTTCCATGTTTGCTCTAATATAAAAATCAATTCTTTCTATTTGTAAAGAGTAGCAGATGAAAAAAAATAAAACTAAAATAAAATACGACACCCAAATATTCCACCCCATTTTTTTTATAATTTTTTCCCCCCACACCCCAAAAAAAAAAAAAAATAATTAAAAAAAAAAACAACAAAAAACAAAAAACAAAGTTTAGTACATCAATAGTTTTTATATTTTTTTATTCACTATAGTCTCATTAAAATACTATCTAATCATATTCTTTTTATGCAATGTTGATCGAATGAATGTATTGTGATCATTTGAATAGAAAATGCAAAGATGTCCATAATATTAAAAAATTTCTTCTTAAGTCTATGCTAAGTGTTACGATGATCCATAAAAAACCACTATTTTCATAATAATTTTCTAATAAAAACTGCATGCATATATAACTCCATTTACTAAATATTAACACCAGCTATACTTGTACACAGGGGCTGACATTAAATAAACGGTCCACAAATCGAGGCCTAAACAGTTGATTTAAAATACTATATAACCTGCATGCAAAGTAAAGTATCATTTTTTCTTATTGAACGAATCAGGAATAGGATTCCAGCCAACAATATGCTTGTCATTTTGGAACGCTAAAAAATAGATCCATTGTCTGGCACCTCTTGTTGGCTGGCTCAAGATTTCTTAGTGAGTGTTATGTTCCGCTGTTTACAATTTATGCATATGAACTCCTATAACGAAAATCAAAATAAAATAAAAAATTACAATTAATTAATACCGTATAAGTATATAGTAGTCTTTTTATTATTTTATTTTAACCGAATACTATGCATGAGTCATTAGCTATCCTATAACATTACATAACTTTTTGACACAATAATATATAACGCACGAGTTATGCTAGATTCATACACAAATTGAACAAGTTTTCTGAAATCACCCATGCACATAGACCATGAAATTAATTATTATTTCAATTGGTATGAGGATTGTTATTTTGGCTCCAAAACATGCATGGCTGATCTGAACCGCGGATGCGGATCCAAATGGGATCGAGGCGTCGAGCCAACCCAGTTAAAAGAAAACCATTAAAAAAAAAAAGGAAAACGTACAGCTCGATCCCCAAACCGGTCGGACGTGTCATCGATCGTGTGGTTCACCCCAAATGAACCGCCCCACAGTACCACTCCAAAAGACAACGAAGATGCGTGGCCCAACTTTCAACCCCTACGACGTGCCCTTTATATACACACACCCCAACCTAACTCATCGCCACTGTAAGCACAACCCTCCACCAGCTGCTACATACACCATTGCTGGTGTCCCCTTTTTTTTTTCTCGTACTAGCTAGCTTGTAACTACAAATAGTCATATGTTTGTTTAGTTTGTTCCTGGGTTTCAGCAGCAAATTAAAACAACAAACACAAAAAATGGGCACTACCACCGACACAGTACTGCGGCATGTCGCGGAGGCCAGCGCCGCCCAACGAGCGGCAGTACCGCCGCCGCGGCCGTTTCGAGAGTCATTCAAGTCCTCCCTCCTGGAGACGTTCTTCCCGGACGACCCGTTCCGGCAGTTCAAGAGCCAGCCGTGGCGGCGGAGGCTGGTGCTGGGCCTCCAGTACTTCTTGCCAGCCCTGGAGTGGGCTCCCCGCTACACACTAGGCTTCTTTAAGGCTGACCTCATCGCCGGCATCACCATCGCCAGCCTCGCCATCCCTCAGGGCATCAGCTATGCCAAGCTCGCCAATCTTCCACCCATCCTCGGCCTATGTGAGTTCTTAATTAATTACTATATATATATATATGTATATTCTTAGCTAGCTAGCTATCTCTTCTTCGCTAATTATATATTACTATTTTAATGAACTAGGAAACTGATTAATTAATGTGGTACACAGATTCGAGCTTTGTGCCTCCGATGGTGTATGCAATGATGGGGAGTTCGAGGGATTTGGCGGTGGGAACGGTGGCGGTGGCGTCACTTCTGACGGCGTCCATGTTGGGGCGGGAGGTTGATGCCAATGCCAATCCTAAGCTCTATCTTCACCTGGCTTTCACCGCCACCTTCTTCGCTGGCGTCTTCCAAGCTGCCCTGGGCTTGCTCAGGTAATAAATAATAAATAAATAAAAATCACATTGGGTACCATAAATTCTATAATGACGTACGGTACGTATATGTGCATGCTGGCACACCTGGCAGTTTTGTTGTTGTTTTTTATTTTATTTTATATGCTACTCTATTTATTATATATATAATATTATTTCTCCCTTACTTGAAGCGGAAAAGCTGAACGAAAAGGGTATATACTTTTGCTTTCTCATTCTCTCCCGTGACCATTTTTTGGGTTTTAGTCATGGACGCGTTGGAGCGTGCATGGCTGTCTCATTCTCGTGAACATTTTTTGCTTCTCTCTCTCTCTCTCTCCCTCATATTATTATTATTATTATTATTCTTTTATGATAATATATATATTAATAAGAATCTCCTGGTTCGGTTAATCATATTAATTAAGTAAAATGTGTGTGTGTGTGTGTGGTGGGTACAGGCTTGGGTTCGTAGTTGATTTCCTGTCACATGCGACGATCGTGGGATTCATGGGAGGAGCTGCCACGGTTGTGTCTCTGCAGCAGCTGAAAGGCATCCTGGGCCTTTCGCATTTCACCCGCGCCACCGACATCGTCTCCGTCATGCGCTCTGTCCTTACACAAACCCATCAGGTTTATTTTTTAAAATAAATGTTCTTTCTTAAAATTTCCGAGAATTTGTTTTTTTTTTTGTTCTTTTTAAAGTAATCTTTTTAAATTTAAAAAGTTCCCAAAGGTGGGTGTGTAATAATGTGTTACAGTAAGTTTGATGCACTTTTTAAGGTATGACGTGTAATTCAAATCATTAAACGTTGTTGTTGGACTATACTAGTGCGTTCTATTTATTTACCATCTTCCGGTTTTTACGTTAGACGCCACGGAAAACGACCCGACATCTAGAAATGACACGTGACAGGATGGCACGGTCCCTTCCTATATATGTTGTCTCTGGTTTTTTTTTTGCTCATTTTTAATTTTCATAATTAATTCAACTGCATTATTTTTACAATTTTTTATTATTATTTATGGTTGGTGGTTATGTGTGCGTGTATATAATATTAATTTTAATGCAGTGGAGATGGGAGAGCGCTGTATTGGGATGTTCGTTTCTTTTCTTTCTGATGCTCACCAAGTACTTTGTAAGTGATTTATTTCCATCTTTAAATATCAAGCTTGGCAATGATGCTTTTAATCAAAGCTTCTTTTTTTGTTTCTGTTTTTGTTTTTTTGTGGGGAACCAATCACCAATGGGTTCGAAAATGATTGCTTGAAAAATGGTATAATTAATCAAGTAGCTACTAGCTAGTGTAACGTACTAATTAAGGCATAGTAAAATGTGTAGAGCAAAAGAAGGCCAAAGTTCTTTTGGGTGTCAGCGATGGCTCCTCTGACGTCAGTGGTTCTGGGAAGCCTTCTAGTTTATCTCACTCACGCAGAATCCCACGGCGTCGAAGTGGTGAGCTCACTTCCATATATAACTTTCTACTTAACTACGTACTATATACTATATATATGACATGTACGTACCCATTCCTTAATTATTACTAGCTCGTCGTTGCCGATAGTTGTTGTGCATCATAATATTTTACAGAATATTAAAGTTTGTATATATCATACTCGAATACATATAATAGAATTAAGTCAAGCTGTTTATAGAATAAAATTATTAGTTTATATAAATAAAGTACGAAATGTTATTAATATTAAATACTAGTTAAAGTATAGTTTTGTAAATTAAAAGTAAACCTATAGTATCGTGCATGACGACGAAGGTCAAACACAGAACCCACGCCCCTCTTTTATCGTTTCTGCATTTTGACCAGTTGGTCGCCAATGCTTGCTCCTTGAGTTCGGAATTTATGCAGTAGCCACAAGTAAGCGAAAACAGTACAGCAAAACAACACAACCTAATTAATATGATTTTGTATTTAAAAAAAACTACATACCAAAATATATAGCATAGTTTTGATACTATAATTCATGCTTCTTGCCCCTGGGGTCACGGTCCTGCCAGTTTGTGAAACATTTTTTGTTTTCTTTCCCAAATAATTATTTTTATTAATGAATGTTATGTTCATACTCTTCAATTCAGCCTCCAGAAGACCAAAACAAAAACAAAAGGGAAAAAAAATCAATGAAAGAAGTTATCATCATTTCTCATATTTCTTGGCTAATTTTTTGGATGGCAGATAGGAAATTTGAAGAAGGGGTTGAATCCTCTTTCCATTGAAGATCTAACATTTGGGTCCCCATATTTGATGATAGCCCTCAAAACTGGCATCATCACAGGCGTCATAGCTCTTGCTGTACGTAAAATCTCATGTCCCAAACCCCCATTCTCTTATTATTAGAATTTGATAAATTACAGGACTAAAATCGAACCAATCACGGCCTTCATTAATTATGTGTTCCTCTCTGATCCACACAAATCTACACAGGAAGGCATTGCAGTGGGGAGAAGTTTTGCCATGTTCAAGAACTACCACATTGACGGCAACAAAGAGATGATTGCTTTTGGGATGATGAACATTGCTGGTTCCTTCACCTCTTGTTACCTCACCACAGGTAACTTCTAGCCCATTACTTTCCTGATGCTGAACTCCGGTCTACTATTCACCACCACTGTTTAATCTCCCTTCTGTATAATCGTGTGCGTGCAGGGCCATTTTCCCGCACGGCTGTGAACTACAATGCTGGATGCAAGACGGCAGTTTCTAACATAGTGATGGCAGTGGCTGTGATGATCACATTGCTCTTCCTGACACCACTATTCCATTACACTCCCTTGGTAGTGTTGGCCTCCATAATAGTCTCTGCTATGCTCAGCCTCATAGATTTTGAGGCTGCATATCATCTATGGAAGGTTGACAAGTTCGATTTTGTAGTGTGCATCAGCGCATATATAGGTGTGGTTTTCGGCAGCGTAGAGATTGGCCTAGTGGTGGCCGTAAGTATATATTTTCGTCCGTCCATAAGAAAACTTCAACATTGATGATTATGAGTAACTCCACAAGTAAATGCGTTGCAGGTTGCAATATCCTTGTTGAGGGTGCTATTGTTTATTGCAAGGCCAAGGACCGTTGCTCTTGGTAACATCCCAGATTCAAAGATCTATAGAAGTGTTGATCAATATCCGGCTGCAAAGTGTGTTCCGGGAATGCTTCTGCTCGAAATAAATGCACCAATCTATTTTGCCAACTCCGGCTACTTGCGAGAAAGGTAACGTTAATTTACCATTTCCAATAGTAATAATAATAATAATAATAATACTTGGACCATATATTAAAAAGCCCTTTTAGCCTTGCTTATAAAACATGCTCAAACTATAAATTTTGTTTATTAGGATCTCACGGTGGATTGATGAGGAGGAAGACAAGTTGAAGTGTTCGGGAGAAATGGGGTTGCAGTATGTCATACTTGACATGGGTGGTGAGTGATGCATAAAAATTGAACCACCTCCTAAATTCAGTTTATGCATATCTCATATCATGCAAGACATGAAATGCTTTCATTTGGCAGCCGTTGGTAATATTGACACGAGTGGAATTAGCATGCTTGGGGAGGTCATGAAGATCATCCAAAGAAGGGGGCTCATGGTATGCTACTGTTTTCCCCTTCAGGTTTGCTTAGGTTAACCCCTGATAGCACTTACATGGATCTTTAATGTATACCTATAGCTTGTATTGGCAAACCCCGGAGGCGAGGTGATGAAGAAGCTAAGCAAGTCAGCAGTTATTGAGGCTATAGGTCAGGAGCAGATCTACCTGACAGTGGAGGAGGCCGTGAGAGCCTGCAACTTCATGCTTCAAATTTACAAATCGAAACCGGAAGAATCTGCTGGGAAATGGAGTGATAATGTATGAGTGATGATGGGGGGAGCTAATAATAGATCTATATAGTCGGTGTGTAATGACTCACTTTTGTCTGAGTCATCTCAAGCTGGCATATTGCATCTGCAATTGTTCCAAAATGGATGTAAACAACAATTGCATCAATCAATGCAAGGTATAGAGCGTGTGCTTATCTAAGCAATGCAAGTGTGAGAGAAAAGCTTGCAATTTGACGCCTCACTACTTATTCACCTACCCTTACTGAAAGATGGTAAACATTAAATCCAAATGCCAAGTCCACCACTCACTGCTCTGGATTATGTCACGCCCATAAGCATCTACTCCAAAAAAATGGCAAATGGATGGCCTGAGGGTTTCACACGGACCACGTCAATTGCAATAATATGATGAGCATGATCAAAACCACGGAAATAGCAGGTTTTTCAGTTCTGTTCCATTTACAGCCACGCATAAAATTAGTCTCTCCACGAAGAAGTCCCACAAGTTAGTATGCATTACCCTACAGATTCCAAATCAGCAGTGTCAACGAGTACCAATTTATACAACAAAGAGGGAGGATTGCCTGACAAACTAATAGGTAGGGGGATTATGGTGGATTTCATAGTAACCGGCTTTAACACATAATTTCTTCAAACCATGGAAAAACATTAACCCACCACAAGTGTTGGAATTTGCACAAGCAATCCCACAATTGGCGTCAACAAGCACAATCACCACCCAATCAATCATATATATTTATATTTGCAGTAGAATAAAATAGATAAAAACACAAACATAGGGACACAGATTTAACCCATAATGGGTGAAACCATGAGTCACCTATCCATACCAACAATTCATTATTAAAGAGAGTGATTACAACTTACACGGATCAAAATCCAACTCTTTCTACTCCAATCTATAGCAAAATATCTCCTTGCGCTCTGGACAGTGTTTTCTATATTCTCTCTTAATCTCTCTCTTTTGCAGTCACCATACTCCTCTCTATTTTTTTACATGGAAACCCATAATGGGTGGAAATCATGAGTCACCTATCCATACCAACAATCCACTATTGAAGGGGGTGAGTACAACTTACACGGATCAAAATCTGACTCTTTCTACTCTAATCTATAGCAACAATATCTCTTTGCGCTCTTGACAGTGTTTTCTATATTCTCTCTTAATCTCCCTCTTTGGCAGTCACATTTGCATTCTTCCATAATCCTCTCTCTAATTTTCTCCTCTACTTGCACTAAACAGCCTACAATATATATATATATATATATATATATATATATATATATATATGAAGGTATTAAGGTTACATGAAATTACATAAATATAAAAGAGACATAGAGGAAAACGACGGTCAGGATCTCACTTGTGCCATTGCTTTTCTTTATATCAGACCTCTACACACAAAACGACGACGTATGATTGCCGGTTCACAACACACACCAACAGGCAACAGGCGATAAGTAAACCCTATCTCTTCCCGTGAGCTCCTCCGTCCTCCGACAAGCAACTTCAGTAACTTGCCCATGAGCTCGCTTGCTGGACCTGCCCGACCGACATTTCTGTAAAAGGAAAAAAAAAAAAAAAAAAAACTCCGATTGTTCATCGCAACTGTTAAATAGGATACCTGGAATCGATGGCTCCTCCCAAGAAAACGAAATCGAAATCGAAATCGAAGAAAGCCAAGAGGAGTCAATATAAGAGTAAGGCATGCGAGAGGAGCGTAAACGTGGTTTCTACAGAGCCCAAAGGCGTCGAATCCGACTGGTGGGATTGCTTCTGGCACAGGAACTCATCTGCCCCTGGTTTGTTTGCTTGTCCCCCTCCCCTCCCCCCCCCTCAACACTACTTTTTTTTTTCATCTTTTCTGTTAATGTTTTCTATTTTCGGGTCTAGTTTAACGATGGTTGATTTCGGGGTGCTCTAAAATACGTACTTTTTTGAATAATTTAGGAGCTCCTTTGTCAAAACTTGCTTGGAGACACTAGTCCCATTTTAAGGGCTTGAATTTTCCAATTTTTCAGAATTAAGTTCCTATATCCCCATCTAGCAAAATTGATTTATTTATTTATTTGTTTTGTTATGTTCATGGTTTGTTTAGTTACATTTATTTTTTCAGCTGAAAGGATGTTGTGGAATGTTTATTAGCTTGCCCCTGAAGTAGAGGGGTGTGTGTGACTCTTCATTTCATTATAATAATAAATAAAAAATATTTTTAAAAAAAAAAAAATGGATCATTAGAACTAATAAGGAGGGGTGTTATATTTTGGATCAAAGGTTTTACATGTTGCTTCTTGTTCCTGAGCTTTGGTTCAACCACCACTTAGTTCATCTTTTTTGGGTTTGACATGTTGCTTGTTTTGATGCCCATTTTGGTATTATTATTTTTTTATTGGCCCTTACCTAAGAAGAAGATGTTAAAAATCAAAGTTTGTGCTTGCTCTCGAGCGTGAAGTGAACCATATATATATTACCAAATGTGCAGGCATGACAGTACCTCCTGATGAGGAAGAAGGATTCAAATACTTCTTCAGGGTTTCAAGGAAGACTTTTCGTTACATATGCTCACTTGTACGGGAGGATCTTGTGTCAAGGCCACCCTCGGGACTCATCAACATTGAGGGGAGGCTTCTTAGTGTTGAAAAACAAGTTGCGATAGCCTTGAGAAGATTAGCTTCTGGGGAGTCCCAAGTCTCTGTGGGTTCTGCCTTTGGAGTCGGGCAGTCCACAGTCTCTCAAGTGACTTGGAGGTTCGTGGAAGCTTTAGAAGAACGAGCAAAGCACCATCTCAAGTGGCCTGATGCCATTCGGATGGAAGAAATCAAGTCAAAATTTGAACTCTCCTTTGGGCTTCCCAATTGTTGCGGAGCTATTGATGCTACACACATCATTATGACCCTCCCAGCGGTTCAGACCTCCGATGACTGGTGTGACCAGGAGAACAACTACAGCATGTTTTTGCAGGGAATTGTGGACCATGAGATGAGATTTCTTGATATTGTCACGGGGTGGCCTGGGGGCATGCCCCTTTCCAGGCTGTTGAAATTCTCGGGATTTTACAAACTCTGTCAGATGGGAGGGCACTTGAATGGAAATGTTAGAGCATTATCCTCAGGGCTAGAGATTAGAGAATTCGTTTTGGGTGGAGCTGGGTATCCTCTTCTTCCATGGCTTATAACACCTTACGAAGGTAACAGCATCTCAGCTTCCATGTCTTTTTTCAACGTCAAGCATGAGGCGGCGAGGCATCTTGCAGTTAGGGCATTTTCGCAGTTGAAAGGAAGTTGGAGGATCCTTAACAAAGTTATGTGGAGACCTGATAAGCGGAAACTTCCGAGCATTATCTTGGTGTGTTGTTTGCTCCATAATATTATTATAGACAACGGTGATAGGCTCCGCCCTGGTGTTGTTTTACCTTGTCATCATGACCTGGGTTATGTGGAACAGTCCTGTAAACAAGTTGATCCATTGGGGAAAACCATGAGGGAAAGCCTATCTGAACACTTGCAGAGCACCAAAAACCTCTAGAAACGTTAGTGCATCTCTGAATACATTGGTGTGTGGCTTACTTTACTGGTGGAACCGTCGAAGTTAGTACTTGATATAGTGCTGGTTTGGCCTAGTTTCACAGTTTGAATTTACTCATCAAGCTGGATTAGTTTTCATCGTTTACATTGATTCAGGAGTGCCTCTTGTGGGTCCCCTATTGAATCTAGGATGTCATCTTCAGACGTATCTCTGATATATGATGAACAGTTGAGGGTCAGCACCAGGTATATAAATCCAGTGCTGAAGGAGATACAGGTTTGTGCCTTATAATTGCTGAGGAGGAGCACTTTTGGATGGTTTACTGAGAAAGCGAAGAAGTATATCTATTGCTGTTTGTTTCTGGCTCTCATCCCAACTTATTTTCATGGAGGCTCTATGCGCGCAAGAGCTTCTGGAGGAGTACTTTGCCTTGGCTTAGTTGCTGAATAATTTGGCAGTGATGATGCAAATGTAGGTGGATTCTTATTTTAGGAGGTTTTTTTTTTGGGGTGATTATAATCATGTGCTAGAAGGCAATGCATCCAGGCACTGTATCCTTTTTTCCCGTGGCTGTATATTGATGATGTCCTTGCCGTTTGTGGAGCTTTTCCCAGGAACTATGTTCCATGAGTGTTTGGTGGACTACTGATGGGCTTGTAGGCGTTCGCCTTGTTAATCCTCACAAACTATGCTTGTTTGATGGAGTGCAAGCCCGAAACCGCTCATATAATTGCATATACTTGACTGTACTCTTCATCCATATATGCCACTACGACCGCATTGTTGTTCAAGCTCTTGGAAATGCATTACCTTCCCATTAGAGCACCCTTCCCTCTGCTAGTCTGCTATGATACAATTCATGTTAAATCGTTGATATACCTGAAGGATGGTCTGCCATTTTACACTTGAGAATTATCTAACGCGGAAGGAAACTTTGTGATTAAAAAGGGCTTGACATGTACAGCAGTTGCTCTGTGAACTAAAATAGATTGCATTTTAAGTTAATAAAAAAAAGAAAAAAAAAAAAACTAATGTTAACAGAGGTAACGCGCTTGCTGTTATAAACATCTCTACCGCTCAAGACATCTCTACCCAGGTTAAGTTCTTCTAAGAGAAGAGAACGAAAATAATCTGCAGCTAGCTTTAACTCTAGAGTGTTTGTTAATATGCAAATGCGGCCTCAATCTCCCTTCGTTGGGGGTTGGACACATGCACAACATTGAGGTTTCTTCTGCTTCTTCTGGCTACTTCTTATGCTCCCATAGAGATAGTCTCGCAGGACAACCCTTCCTTTCCGTTCGGGGAGTCTGGTTCTTGCTTTACGCTCTTTTTCATCATCAATTTTAAGCAGAGCAAACTGTATCTTCTGCACCTCCAACTGCAACCGCACAATCTTTTCAGACCCTCTGCGTGCCTGTTCATAAACTCTCCTCCTCCTCACACTTCCACTCTCCTCTGCCTCCTCCATTGCCAATTTCCCATTAGGAAACGTGGAATTATCTAAGGTGTTCTTCATCAATCTACCATTGATATTATACAGCTTCTGGATGGCCTCCTCAGCCTCTTCTAATTGCGCCTTCAGGGTATCATGTTCAATGCCTTTCCCCTTCCTGTTTTGCTCAGTAATTTCCACCTTTCTTTTCAGATCCTGTACTGTTATTTCAAGGTTTGCCAACTTTTGTGCATCAGAAGTGAGTCTTTCTAAAATCTTCCTCTTGTTACCGTCTTGAGAGGTGTGCACTCTAGAACTCTTAGAAATCTCTAATTTGTCCACACCGAGCTCCTTCTCATCCATTTTCTTAGCACGCTCGGTGGCTACACTCTTCGGCCTGCCAACGGTCAGGTTAATGCTGTTGTTCTGATCCGTGGTTTCCCAAAGCTCAGGAGCCTGCTTAGCCACCTTGACATTTTCAAGTTTGCCTATCCTGTATAATGAAGAACACTCAGACCCGTGGTCCAGCATAATGTCTTTGAGCAACAGTTCATTTTCCATTTCACAGATTTCTGACACGGTTTTTGACTTCTCCATGTCATCACTGGGTCCATGGTTGCTTCTTTGAGGATTTTCTTCACGCAGGTTGCTTTGAAACGGTAACTCTTCAATCTGTCTCGCTGCATTTGCTTGTTTCACATTTACCTCAAAGCTTTCTTGTTCTGCAAGCCTCTCCATTTCCATCATCACCTTCTCAGTACACAAAATCCTGGTCTGCAGTTCCTGTAATTCTAAGATTCCATCCGGCACCATGGCTTCCTGGTCCTGACTCAGTTTTTGACAGCTTTCAGCACCTAAATGAATCTCTTTAATGTCCTGGAAACAAGCAACGCAATATAGTGATATCAAGGTGCCCTGCCCCGCAGCTTATATTTCCCTACTCTAGAAGCAGTTTATTACATAATAAAGATAATTATCCCTTGAATTTCTGAAAATTAATTTATTAAGTCAGTGTTTCTCAGTCTCGTGGGAATTCAATTTTGAGAAGCTTCCAGAGAGTATAGCTACTACTAATTACAGAGATTCAATAAAGACCAAATTATAAAACTATGCCCAGTGACTTAGAATGAAAGTATGGGTGGATGGAAAGATAAAAACATTACCTCTGCTGCCACATAGTCAGATGCGGGAAAAGTTGTTCGAGAAAGGATTTGATTCTCTAAAGATGTTACACAATCCCGTAAGCCCGCTATGGCTGGGGCGTATGAAGCCAATTGAGATTTTAGTCCTCCATTTTCATTTTGCAAAGTGCCAACTCTTTCCTTCAGCAGGTCATTTTCCATATCTTTAAATCTGCTCAGATCGTGAAAGCTCTCACAAATGTTGTTGAGTTCACGAGCTTTCTCTTCAAACACTACTTCATGGATAGCAGAGACCTGCAGTTGACTAAAGATTGCTACAGCTTCATCCTGCCACATGTTAACCTCACTTCTTTCTTTTCTCAGATCGGAATTTAAACTCTCCTCTCTAATTTTACTGTCTCCGTGCTCTTTATGCAACCTGTAAAGATCATCCTGCAATCTCTCTATTACTTCATGAAGATATACATTCTCCTTAGTAAGCTGATCTTTGTATTGAGTTTGTTTGACAATCTGCTTCTCTTGGTCTTCTCTCATAACCTTCACTGCATCATGTTTTTTATTTAGATCCTCAATAGTTTTAAGCCACTCTGTTTTCTCTATTTGCATAGCAGTTAGCTTCTCTTCTGCTTCCAAAAGCTCCATTCCCCTCTGACGCAAGAGATCTTTCCCATATGTAATTTCATAAATCATCCCATCACTGACAAATCCCTGTGCCCTTAGCTCATTCTCTGACCGCTCCAACGAATCCTTGAGATGAAAATTTTCCATTTTCAACTTTTCCAACTTTCCCTCCAGTATTTTTACTGTCTCCTCATTGGCAGTATTAATGCCATGAAGTTTGTCCAGATTTTCACCAAGCTCTTTTTGTTCCACAGATTTCTCAGCAACGAAGTTCATCAATATCAGAGAAAGGATACTTAGAGAGAAAGCTTCACACAGCATAACAGTGTGTTCCTCTTCAAGAGAATTTTTCTGTTCAATGACATCCATGAATTTCCTCATCAATAATCTTTTTTCTTCAACCACTTGAAAATTCTCACACTTCATATCTTGGAAAGCTCCTTGCAAATCCAAAAGCAACCAATGAAGATCCTTCATTCCACCTGTTAGTAGCTCTTGTTTGTGGTTTCCTTCCTTTAGTTTGAACTTCCAATCTTCATTTATCCGTACAAATTTGTGGCATTCATTCAGTAACACTGATAAATGCTCAGTCATCATTCTGAGCTCCTGACCAATGGTGTTTCTCTCTGCCTCAATATTTGTAGCCTCTAATTTCAGTTGCCCTAGAAGTGTAACAAGAACAGAACATTCAATGTCCAGCTGCTGTTTATCATCCTGGAATCTATAAAGAGAATTTTTTCTCTCCTCAAGTTTAGCAAGTATATGGCTAAGGAGCATTCGGTCCTGCTCAATTTCATCAGCACATTTGTAGTCTGAATTAATGTCAAGTGCCTCATAGATCTGAGACATCCCAGTCCGGAGGGTTCTTGCCTTATCATTCAAAGATTTCACTTCCGCTTGTTGTTTGAGATTTTGATGCTGCAAGTCATAAATTAGCCTTTCTGATAGTTCAGACATCTCCACAGAATTTTGACAGTCGATCATCAGAGAGAAATTCTTCTCTTCTAGATCCTGAACACTATTTTGCAAAATGAAGATCTCAATCTGAGCATTTACAGCCTTCTCTAGTTGCTCTTCAAGTTCTTTTTTCCTAACCCAGCCTCCTTCCATAAGATGAATTTGAGCTTCCAAGCCAGCCAGCCGGGTTTCAGTAGACCAGGTAAAGCTGCCACGTTCCTTTATTTCAACATCCAGAGAAACTGATAGCTCTTCAAGCTTTTGAAGTATACAATTTTTGTCATCCTCCAGGCTTGAATTTCTCTCTTTTAATTGTGTGTATCTATCCTGTAAATCCTGCAGCCTTTGCCCAGTGCTTTCAAACTGAGAAGCTAATGTATCTCTCTCAGTGAGAAGGCTAGATTTTTCACTGTAAAGCAAATGGCTTAAATCTTCCAAACTCCTCAAATTTTCTTTTAATCCTTCAAGTTCAGCATGAGATTCAGAAAGAGAATTTTCCAGAAGGGCATTCTTCACTGATAGTTTCTCAAAATTTTGACGTGTAATCTGTAACTGAGATATCAGATCACCCTTCTCTGCAACGAGAGCCAAATTCTCCCCAAGAAGTGACTTGCAAGATTCTTCCAATGCCTTAAACTTCCCTCTGAATTTTACTGATTCAGCATTCAGATGTGAGAATGAATTCTCTAGGGTTGCATTTTGCTCAAGAACTTTCTCCATCATTTCCAACTTCTCCAAAAGAGTCACTTTTTCACTTTTTTCAATCTGGAATATTTCACTCAGCATTGTGTTGTCATTCTGTAATTGCTTCACAGTAGATTCAAAAGATTCAGGGTTCAACCCTACAGAATCAATTCGCTCCAACACAGCCTTGAGCTTCTTGTTCAAGTCATTCAGTTCTTCTTTCATACAATAAAGTTCTTGGTGAAGAGCATTTCTCTGGTCTACCCGGAGTCCAACCTCCTCCTCAAGTTTTCTTATTTGCTCCCTTAATTTGCAAATCTCGTCTTGCTTCTTATCTACTGAGAGTGACAAGGACTGGTTGAGCTCAATCTGGCTCCTGCTCTCATCCTTAAGCATCTTGAGTTCATCCTGTAATCCCTGATTACGGGACTCCATGTCCTTTAGCATTCGATCACCTTTCTGAGACTCCGCAGCCAACGATCTCAGTTCTTGTTGCGATTCAGAGTGTACTTGCTGGAGAGTCTGAAAGGCAGTTTCAATCTCCATACATCGAAGGCGCTCTTCATGAACACTTATCCAAAATCTTTCCAACTCTTGCTGCTTTTCTGTAAGAGTCCTCATCTTCAGCCCCAAAGACTCCAATTCAAACTGCATAGAATGATTTGAACTTTCCAAAATACAGCAACGTTCTTCAGCACCATTTAACTTCACAATTCCAGTATCTATCTCAACATTAAGCCTTTGGGCCTCCTCTTGTGCGCAAGCTATTTCTCTCTCTAGATCAGATATATTCTCCAAGTATTGCTGGCACTGAAGTGCAGCAGCATTCTTCTCTTCAGTTACCATGGCAAGCACATGCTTCAGGTTTTCAATTTCATTTTCAGCTTTGACCGCTTGATCATTTATCCTTGCAGCTTCCTCCTCGGCATGGGATAACTTGCTCTCTAGATTTGATATCTTTTCCAAAGAAAGTCTTTGTTGTAGAAGCAAAGCATCGTTTTCAGCCACTAATTTAGAACGACCGTGCTTGAGGGATTGAATTTCAATTTCAGCTTTACTACCTTGCTCATTAAACTCTCCAGCATCTTCTTGAGCTCGAGAGATGCTATTCTCAAGGTTCTGTATTTTTTTGAAACATTGTTGGTATTGAAGAAGACTAATTTCTCTTTCGGATGTTAGTCTGGAGAGGGCGTCCTTCAAAGATTGAAATTCAGCTTCTGCTTTAGTTGCTTGTTCATTAAGTCCCCGTGAATCCTGTTGTGCATGAGAGATTTCCAACTCCAGATTAGACAGTCTATCTAAATTCTGTTGATACAGAGCAAGGTTTGTGTCCTTCTCGGCTTCTAATTTAGCAAGGGCTTCCTTTAAGATCTGAATTTCATTCACGGATTTACATGTTAACTCGCATGCAGATAATGACTGAGCTTCAACTGCCTCCTGAAAATTGAGACCTTTCCTCGCCTTTGTCGGTACTTCTCTAGACCCAAATAAATCCTCAAGCTGTTTCAAACCCTTTCTGCTGGTTACAGAATCAGATATTTTGGAAAAAGCAGCAGTGGTTTTCACAGTTTTGAAATCAGATGAAAAAACTACGGGAGTATCCTTTTGCCACTCATCAAGATCAAGCAATGCTCTTACAAGTGGCTGTATCTCAGGCTTAAAAGGTTTGGCCTCCACAGAAAAGCTTGCAGGAGATCCATCAGCAAGCACCATTGGAACTTCATCGGGAAATGTTTCTGCAATAGTCCGATGGGCCTGGCGGAGGGCCCCAGTTGCATGATCATATCTTTCAGCCAAAGCACGGTATGCTCGATAGAATTCTTCTACCAGCTTCATAAGTTCAGGGCGTTTCTTGTAGTACATCTCTGCCCTTCTTGCAAAGGAATCTGCATCTTCTTCGATAAGCTTAATCATGGTTTTGATTTTAGCATCCATATCTGCCAAGCATATGTCAAGCCCTACTCAGTTATGTTAACACATACACAGATTGTAGTTAAAAAAAAAAAGTCCGGATAGAAATTAGAAGTGGGAACATGCACTGATGCACGTAATTATACTATACATGGATCCTCTAGAAAACGTCACAGATCACTATTGTCAAACAACTAGAATATGCCTGGTAAATTGGCACTGCCACCTATTAAATGGAAGAAAACCTATGTGCATAAATAACCACATTGCAAATATCAATGGTAATGTTGCTTGGGTAATTGTCAAAAGTTCACTGACTACAACATAAAAATCAATGGGAAGTGGTCTCCTACTTTGGTGCTGGTATAATACAAGACCTACTTGTTTACTTCAATATAAGCATTTCCTGAATACAAATGAATGAGCAATATAAAAGAGCAAAAAAAGGCTAACTTGCCTCATATGATAATTCATCTGCCATTAGGCCATCGACACTGCTTTTCCAAAATCGGGGGAATCCATTTCCAAATTTGTCTAACCCCAGAAAAGCATATATGTGCAGTACAATCCCTTTTCTGACTAGTAAAAAACAAAGGTAGGCAATGCCTTGAGAAAGAAGCAATACCTGTCAGATTTTCTTGAAGCCATTTTGAGTTTTTGGGACTAATGTGGCTGTCCCACCACCAAGAGTACATACGTCTACACTGTGCATCGGACATTGTTGCCATGACTCTTTCCAGTAACAGCACTTGCTACTTGCTAGTATGAGCTCACAAAGACCAATTTTGAGTAACCCAGCTAATGGATCCAGAAAGAATCCGGATATATCTAACTAACCAACCAGTCAACACAATATTAGATGAGGAGCTTGGTAGCTCCATGTCCCTCATTGTACCTAAAGACCAAAAAAAAGCAGAGAAACACGAAAATTGAGTAGTTTCAAGGGAATGTGAATGATTGAGTAAGAAAAAAAAAAAGATCAAGCCCAAAGATTTGTGTGCTACAAGTAACCATCTATCAAAAAATCTGATGAAAGACACCATATCATTATAAATAATTTTAAAAAAAAAAAACAGATCAGAAGGTCACAAATTACAAATCCTTACGATTGATAAACCATAAAGCCAAATGCTTCACTTCACAGCAGTCTTGAGACACAAACACTCAACTACCACCTCTAACGCATACCATTGCGATCCGAAGATAGTAGGAATAAGGAAGATTAATAAACATAATTTTTAACACGTTAAATACTCAGGGACTCGTTTTTAATTTCATTGCAGGAACTAGACACAAAAAAAAAAAATGAACTAAAAAACGAAATGAACACACAAATTTCTACTGCTGTGTTTATAAATTCCACAGGAAAACTCATATTTTTAAAAATTCAAAAACATAAAAATACAAAAAGTGACGACAAAGGGATCAGAAAAACTCACTATATGACATCAAGACATGGTTTAGACAAAGAAATTGATCAGCAGCTGTGAACCCAAAACCTTCAGCTGCTCCTCTGCTCCATCTCATTCCATTTTCTTCTGTTTCTCTCCCCCTCTCTTTCTCACACACCCCCACACACACACGCTGTCTCTCACTCCTAGCTGCTTTTTGCCCTGCGCCTGGGCACTGTGCGTCTGTAATGTATGAGTGAACTCTCTCGCAAGCAGTGCCCATGAACAGAGAGAAAGATATATAACAGACCAAGACGCAAATGCGGGCAAAAAAGTAATTTAACTAATGTTTTTTTCAAATAAAGTAGTGCGGTATTAATCCTCCATTCATATAATTTCTCTATTAATAACTTCCTCTTTATCGTTATTGGGGGAGACTTTTTCAAATTTTACCTCCTAAAAAAATATGCAAAGGGAAAATAGTTGACAAGAAAAATTACTGGAGTGCCCTTTGCATCATGTAAGGGGTAGTGGTAGTTGTATTATATGGTCTCTGCTCTGCTGTGTCTGTGTGTGGTAAAAGTTGATGGTACGTATGCCCCATGATTCTCACTAGCCAAAAAGAAGTGTTGTTTTGGCGAGGGTCATTATTGCACTTAAACATCTCTCATCCGATGATTAGTTGCTGTGGCCGGGGAAAAAAACAATTTATTTGTTTAATAATTACTTGAGGTAATAGAAACAGGCGTGTCTTCTATAATGATTAATTAACTTTTTTTATTTGTATATTTAAATATATAATTTAAAAAAAAAATCATTTCCCTTGGCTTTATTTGTTTACACTTTACAGGTAAGTATTGCTGTAGCAAAAATATATATATGTCATTAGTCCGGTGATTAGACAGATTTTACCAATAATTTGATCAAGAGTTAAAATTAATAAATTTCTGACACGTCAAGTGTGCACCTACAGGAAAAATTAACACCTGGGGTGGCAGTAAAAGCCGGTAAAGTGAAGAATTAGTCCCCCGTTAGAATAGAATCGTTTACTAAATAAAGGGAGAGTGTCCGTTAGACGCGGCGGCGGCACCGGTTCAAATCGTATATATATACAGAGGCTTTTTCGCCGTTTGGGGCGGCGGCTACATACGTTGTACAGTACAGCCGTCTGCCACGTGTACGAAATCGACGAGTCTCTCCGGTCCCACCGTGTCCCCCCATATTAGATGAGTCGTCACGAATCAGCATGCACCCACCGGCCACCGTACTCGAACAAAAACAAATAACAAAGCTGGTAAAGCAAACGGGCTTACGTGGTCAAACAGTAAACGGACGAAATTGTCCCCACCTTTTCATTCAAATCTCATGATATGTCCGCCCGTCGACATAACCGTCCGTTTATTTATTTATTTTAAAATGTTTTTTATTTAATGATTTTTTCAAGTCGTAAATATATTAAAAGTACAATAAAATAGAATATGTATAATAAAAAATATTTATTTACTTTAACAAAATATATTATTCGTTCTACAATATATAAATACAAATAAATATATTTGTATTTATATTTAATATGCTAAGTCTCAAAACAAATTGTTTTTTTAATATGAACAATTTTTTACCATCTATTTTTAAACTGTCATTTTAAAATCTTCAACATGAAAGCTTAAGAAATTAGAATTTCTAATATTAAACATATGCGTGTATAGTGTGTATATATATAAAGCCACGCGCATATACATATTTATATAAATAAATTTATTTGTAATAAAATATAAAAATACACACACACATATGTTCATACATGTACCCGTGTGCGCATCTGGGAAGGACAAAAATGGGTGTGAGCCAAAAGAGCACACATTTTTGGCGTCAAATATGGTCCGGTCAAATTGCATTTAATTTTTTTTTTTTTTGGCATCAAATATGGTCTATTATATTATCCACATAAATTGCAAGTGCCCACGGGCGCCCAGGTCACCATTGACAAGCGTAAAGCAAAGCCACACAGTAAATTAAAAATTAAAGAGTAAAGGAAATTATTCTTTTCTTTTTCTATTTCTTCATTAATTTTAATAAAGGAAACTAAATAATACTTTACCGTTGTACTTTGTACTTTGTAATCTGTGAAGGGATCAATTATTTTTAATTAGAGTTTTTGAATCCTTACCAAACAAAAATGATATGTGTGCTTACCGTTAAATCGTAAATTTATTATTTATGACAGGTTAGAATTACACGTGAATTGTAAACACTTAAACCTTAAAACATCATCAAAAACGCCAAATGGTCAACCGTTTCATCATCATTAATTAAACATGTGTATTTCAATAATAGACTAATTCCATCGGTAAAAATTGGTGTTGTATACCTGCCACCGGGATTTGGCATGCGAAAGACCGGTTGGTGCGTAGGAAAATTTTCTTCTTTCGTTAATATTATGTGGAACGCAACGTAACGTCAGGTTAGTTCCGTCCATATGCCTTCCAAGTCAATTAAGGGGATTTGAAAACCATGTGTACAGCACGGCACCAGTGACTTGCAATGATTATGATGTTGTTGGTACGACGGAGGGGGAGGCCACCGCGGTTCCACCACCCAACTGACACAAATACGATGATGATGTGCGCTCTCAAAGAGTCGTTAATTTATTTATTTTTCCCTATTTTTCAAAAGACGTCTGTGGGGGGGATGACCATGACAGCATCATGATCGAGTGAATCATACAGTCTGTCAAATAGTTGTTGAATTTTATATATGTAATTTAAATGACTCTTTATATATACACACACATGGACTTCACTATTCATAAATTTCTGATTTTTTTAATATTAATACTATAATTTAAATTTTAAAAGTAAACCTATATTCAGTTGCGTTTTTTATATTCAATGTTTCCTTTCTAAGTGTGATTAGTGTGATATAGCCTTTTACCTCAATCAAAACTTGTTTGATTTTATTACTATGTGTTGCAATTTTTTGTTTCTTGACTAATGGAGTTAAATATATAGTTTCTTCATTCAAGCTATTCAGTTTTTTTTAAAAAAAGGATAAACACAATTCGTTTTGTGCAAAAATTTCAAACCAAAGAGTACTTAAATCTTAGTTTTGATGCTTTATTTAGTAGATTTGGCGATGTGTTTTTGTAATCTCATTAAAGGTTGTTTAGGACATTTGGTGGTATTGGAGTTCTTAACTGAAATGCTTTCATGCCACAAAATTGGTCTCCAACATTTGATAATATGATTATGGTATTATACATTATTTATAACTAGAAAAGCTAATTGGCGTTCACCCGACAATTTGATTTTTAAATTTATAATGTTTTCATGGCAACAAAGTCTAAATGAATTGTACAACATACAATAGGGAGAGTGTATATATAAGCCAGAAAACAATGAAGAGACAAAAGAATAAATCACTCTTGAAGAAAAAAAAAACACAAAGATTTCATATGTGACTATATTGGTTAATTTAAATCACTTCATGTATTTGTCTGTGTATGCATAAATTTTTTTTTTTGTGGGTGATTTTGGTCTATAAACATATACACTCATTATTAATTTATTATTATATTGAATACTCTTAAAATATTTGAAATCGCTCATGGTAATACTCAAAATGAGTTGGTTTAATAATATATTTAAATTTGTTAATTAGTTAGCAGGCTTTATTTACACTACATTAATTAAACTAACTGTATTTAATTACGATGTTTTATGTAATTAAAAACCAGCATAGACTATTTTTATTACTTTGGGGTTGTTTGTGTTATGTTTTGACCGCATCATTTTTATTTTTTACTTTAACTGCCTGTTGGATCTATGGTCACTTTTTAAAAATTTTGCTTTAATTTTATTATTTTTCTACAACTGCAACAAGTCACGCATAGGAATATGCCTTAAATTCATCATATCAACTCCTCTCTACGAAGGACATCTACATATGCTGCCTGCCCGCACGCCTCTTAGCCACGCGCATGTTGTATTGGGTTGGGTAAATGGAAAGCGCAGTATAAAATAAAAGTTTATGAATATTTGATGGAATAATATTATTTTTAAAAATAAAATTAAGTTTAAA
This sequence comes from Taxillus chinensis, assembly GCA_023512835.1. Lineage (NCBI taxonomy): Eukaryota > Viridiplantae > Streptophyta > Magnoliopsida > Santalales > Loranthaceae > Taxillus > Taxillus chinensis. Next base: position 47,066,784 of record CM042088.1, on the reverse strand, counting down.
AATAATAAATTAAAATAATTTAAAAATATTTATGAGTAATATATATAAATTTATAAAAAAAGTATAAATTTTAAGAATAATTTATTTTTTAAAAAATCATATCAGATCAATTAGATCTTTAGATTTAATAATATTTAAATATTTAATTTATCTGACCGAGAGACGGTCCAGGAAATTTGCTTATGGGGCCTGACTCCCCTTAATTTTGGGAGTATCATGGCCCAAACAGTTTCCTACACATGCCGAGAGGGGCTGGAGATGATTATGAGAGATGAGGGAATAAAATATAGTTAAAAAGTACGATCGTATATTTTAATGAATTTTATTTATTATAAAAGCTGAGCAGTGAAAAAATCATCTTAACTTTGTTAAAAAAAACCTATGTAAATTTAATAGAGGGAATCGGGAAGGCATAGCACAACCAGTTTTCTATCTTTTGTTATTATTTCTAAAATTATTTAAATTTTTTCTGTTTTAAAATCAAACCAATATAAACAATAAAAAAACAACTAATATGCATGATAACCCATAAGAGTCACAAAAGGTGTATTAGCTAGTTTTGATGGGTATTAGCGATAAAGGTGGCAATGGTGGAGAGATGCTATGGGATTCTGTTGACAGCAATGACATACATTGATCGACGGGGTTATGATATAAAGTTTCAACAAGATTAATAAAAAATAATATTACGTACAAGTAAACTTTACATGTAAAATATGACAATAGTGTCTATAATGTTAGATTGGTCGAAAATAACAAGAGAGCTATGATCCTTGTTTCTCATAAATCAGCTTCTAATGTTTTTTATATATATATATATATATATTGAATATTTAATGTGAATATGTACCTAGTTTAAATTTTACTTGTCACTCTTATTGTGAGCGATGACGGTATCTCACGTAAATCAACAAAAGATTTAAGCATTCGTATCTCACGCCTAATGTAATATGTTTTTTTTAAACGAGGTACCCAAACCTAATAGAGATGCCATAGTTAAACATAGATCATATAGTTTAAAAACATGTTTATGCAATAACAACATTAAAGATGCATGGGTTGGAGGGAAGACACATAATATTTATGTAAAGTGGTGGGATAACAATTTTGGTACAAATATTCTGAGTTATTTTCATAGTATATTATTATATAATTAGTTATTTTTCATTATTTACTATATTAATTTTGATCTATTAAATTATTTCAAAAAATCACTAGTAATGAAAATACAATTAATGTACAAATAACTCTTTGTTAGTATATATCAATGTTAAATAACTATTTGTTAGTTTTTAAGTATTTGGAGTGTGACAGCTTTTATTATCATTTAAATTAATGTTAATATATTTGTTACCTTTTAAATTAACCACTATATTAATTAAATATATTAATATATGCATAAGTCATTTCAACTATAAGATTTGTCTGAATTTGTATCTTACTTTATTATATTAATATGAAATTACATAAACACATAATCTTTTAAACAGAAATTATGAAATTTAATAGTATATCTGACAATATGTTGAAATCATTAATCAATTTAATTGACAATATAGTAAAAATGATGATTTAAAATTAACGTAAAGAATAATACAGTATTTCAAAAACCTTTTAAACATAATAGGTGACATAATTTTATATTTTTTATATAATGATGTATATTAACCAAAATTTAAAATTGCTGGATGACAACATATTTACAAAATTTACTTATATATTAGTAAAATAAGAGAAATAATTTAAATGAAAAAGAAAGATAGCTTGAAATTTGGAATATAGTGGCAAAATGAGAAGATAAAAAAGTGAGTTGGTAAGTAGGGACCACGAGTGAATCTTAATAATAGAAGTAATTGTCGGCTTCATGGCGACATTGAATTCTAAACTTTTCCAAATGTACCCCAGCTTTCATGGCAGCACCTGTACGAAGCATCACCTAGCCTTCCTCTGGCGATGTTGTCGCCTCCATGAGAAGTGGGCATGTGTAGTGGCGTGTTAAAGTCACTTCCAGTACCCAGAAACCAAGCAAATAGAGGAGAGCGAGTCTCTTCACAAACCAGTAAACAATAACGTGCGGCGGAGTGCGATGATAGGTTTGGGGCTATTGTAACAATAACGTTATTATTGAATAATTCTGATTTCGTTTTTGAGCTTTTATTTTATTATATTTTATTAAATTCAGACAAGTTTTTCATCTATTACAACTAAAAAATTTTAGCTCGTTTGAAACATTTTAGCGCTTATGTATTTTATTTTAGTGTTAAATTTTAAAAATAATTTTGATTTGTAAAGAATAAAAATAAAAGAGTATTTTTTAAAGGAGACTCGCAAGCTAAGAAAAACAAATAGTGAGACAGAGTAATAACTTAGAGGAAACCTTTTTAAAAAATATATTTAGGTTTTCGTCAAAAATAAGTTTAAATTTGAAAATATAAATTATTAACCGTGTTTAGTATGTGTTTTAATTTTTGTATTTTATTTTATATATTATAATTTTATATTGGAATTCATGTTAATTTTTTTTTAACAAGAGAATGCGTTTTGAAAATTAGACTCATAAAAGTTTTTACAGAATAAAATATGAAGAGTTCTAGAAATAAAATAGATGAAAAGTTAAAAATATTTAAATATTATGTTAAAGTTGGGTTTAAATTTAAAAATATAAAAAAATTCAAAACGATGTTTAAAAATAAATATGAAATCTATCTATTCTGAAAAATTAATTTTAAATTTAATTAATTTTGTGATTGGTATGAGCCTATTGTTTTAAAAAATGATAGCTGAATTCTGAAATTGGCATGTGTATTAAACATAACCTTATAAACGGTTTTAAAAGTATCAACATCAAATTTCCTATCCATCACAAATTTTTTTTCTTTTTGTATTTTTTAATATGTATTTTATACGTATGTGAATTTTTGATTTTTTATAACAAAGGAAATAGAGGGAAAAAATAGTGAAGAATGAATACAATTTTTAAAAATAAGTAAAGATAATAATGAAGAATGAGATTATATAAAAAGTTTTAAAAAGATAAATAAATTATAAAGAGTAATGGTATCTTAAAACTAATGATAAAAAACATATGAATGATTTAAATTGACTAACCAATTACCAATACCATGTTTGGACGAATGAATGAATGATTTAAAAATATGAATGATTTGTACTTAAACAACCAATACAATTTTTACAAATTATGTTTTGAAAAAAACCAATATCATGTTTTGTACTTAAACATATGAATGATTTGAAAATAACTAAATTATTTTTAAAATATAATCATTTTTATAAATTATGATCCAAATGAATTACAATAACTCATAAATAATTTTAAATTAATAAAATTTATTATTTTTTAAAATAATACCATACAATTAAAAGTTACCTTAAATTAATTTTAGTAACTTTGTTCTAAAACAAATTATTATTTAAATAAAAATTTTAAAATACGCGAGCATGGCCTGTCGTCTTCTCTATCATCATCGCACTCCAACTCGGCCACTCCCAAAAGTTTCTACAACGCGGCAGCTCAGACCATGTCATCAATGGCGTCAATTCTTCGCCGGAAGCTCAAAGCCCGATCATGGACCCCCATCTCTGCAACTTCGAGATCCTTCTCTGCAGCTCCGAGCAATCGCAGGAAGCGTATGACGGAAAAGATCTTGGTAGCCAACAGAGGCGAAATTGCTTGTAGAATCATACGTACCGCGAAGAGGATGGGTATTCGAACGGTTGCTGTTTACAGCGACGTCGACAGGGACAGTCTACATCTCAAGTACGCTGACGAAGCCGTCGGCATCGGTCCCGCTCCGGCTCGATTGAGCTACTTGAACGCTTCGTCCATCATCGACGCCGCGGTTCGAACTGGTGCGCAGGTAGGCATCGAGTTCCTGTTTCTAAGAAACCGTAGGTGGACAAGAGAGACGTATTTTTAAGTGCGTTTATGTTTCATATTTTCCGGTTTATTTCATCATTTGCGTTGTACCTGTAAGTTCACATGTTTTTTTCAAAATAACCTAGATAATTGAAAATTTGTTTTTGTTTTTAATTAGTTTGTTAGTTAGTGAGTTGGTTAGTGTTTTACAGTCATGTTGTTTTGAGATGTCAAGGCCAGACATGAAACCTGAGATTTGGGTTAATGGATTGGTGTTTTGGTGGTAAGGCTATATTTAAGTACCATACAAGTAATTCTATTAGGGTTGTTTTGTATTTATGTTGTTGCCACTTCACCATATTACATTATTTTTTTAGCTCATTGTTCAACATATGTCCATCAACTCAGCTATTTTTAGCAGTTTTTGATGTTTTAATGGTTGGATTGTTGATTTTTCTGTGTGTTGTCACATGCAAGGACATGCTTTTCAGAGTGGTGTCTTCTTGTGATAAATAGGCTATACACCCGGGCTATGGTTTCCTGTCTGAAAGTGCAGATTTCGCTCAGCTGTGTGAGGATAAGAATCTTACCTTTATTGGACCTCCACCATCGGCAATCCGAGACATGGGAGATAAGAGGTTTGAACTATTGTCTTCTGTCCATTTTGCTTCCTCCCTAACGTCATTAAAATGCTAGCTGCACATTTAGTCTTGCCATTCCTTTCCCTCTGTCCAATTTCTAGTGGCAAACTTTAAACCGGTGATGGAGGAGTGGTGGGTTTGTTGCTTTATGTTACTATGTGTTTTCTTGCCTATATATCCATCTCAAAACATGTTTCTGCATTTTTACAGCACAGTATCACCCTTCATAATAATTTATTTTATTTTGGATGTCAATCAGTGCATCCAAGAGAATAATGGGTGCAGCAGGGGTACCACTTGTGCCTGGGTATCATGGTATTGAACAAGATCTTGAACTTATGAGGGCAGAAGCAAACAAGATTGGTTATCCTATCATGATAAAGCCAACTCATGGAGGTGGGGGAAAGGTTTGTTCTTCATGTGCTCCCCCCAATTATTTGTTTGATGCTGTCAAACATAGCTCGCCTTTACTATGATTGTTTATTGTGCATTTATTAAAAGCAATACCCATAAATTGTGCATCTGTTGTTTAACACGATTATTTTCTTTACTTCTGAAAGAATTACCAGGTGCTGGCATACCATAGGTTGCCATGTGTTTAGTCAATGGAAGTTAGCTTTGCTACATACGATGGTGTGACCATGTTTGTTAGCTTTGCTACACACTACATATATTTTTCAAAAGTTATACTCATGATTTTTATTGTAACAACCAATGGACAATTTTTTTCCCATTATTCATGTTCAGTCATGCTATTTTGTCATTGAGCGTGTGTGCTGAACTTATATTCCTTGGGCATAAGAGAAAAATGTGTAAGTATAATATACCTCCTGTATAAAAAAAATTGTGTTCGATTATTTTTCAGACTATTTATCTCACAACAGCTGCCTATGCTTATTTGGTATTCATTTCCAGGGTATGAGGATAGTGCAAAGTCAGAATGAATTTGTTGAATCTTTTTTGGCAGCACAACGTGAAGCTGCTGCTTCTTTTGGCATAGACACAATCTTGTTAGAGAAGTATATTACTCAGCCTAGGCACATTGAAGTTCAGGTATTACTGGTTGGATAATTACTTACATGAGTATTTTATTTCTAAGTATTCATTGTCTGGATTTACCCTTACTCACTCTCATAATTTCTTAGTGTAAATCTTGTCTTTAAGTAATAGATATTTGGAGACAAGTATGGCAACATTATCCACTTAAATGAGAGAGATTGCAGTGTGCAGAGAAGACACCAGAAAATCATTGAAGAAGCTCCTGCAGTAATGCTCATTTAGATATTCATATCTCATGTTTGGGTTTTTCATTATCTATCATTAAATGGTTTTGGAAACTCATTTGATGCAGCCAAATATTTTAAGTGACTTCCGTGCCCACTTAGGACAAGCTGCTGTATCTGCAGCCAAGGTGATCTTCGATTTAATTATTTTTGTTAAAAAATTAATATTTGTTGTACATGTATTGGATTTAATTACATAGATTTTTTTCCTTCTGCTGCAGTACTATTTTAGCCATTATATGACTGCTACACATGAAAGTCTCCAGACTTGATGATGTACTTTGTTTTTATTTAGTTTGCAATCAAACTTGTTTTCAAATCAATTTAGGCTTTGTACTAATTTGAAAGTTCTTTAACACATGTAAAGGCAGTTGGCTATTACAATGCTGGCACTGTCGAGTTTATAGTGGATACAATTTCTGGAGAGTTTTACTTTATGGAGATGAATACTCGACTTCAGGTGTCTCAGTTTTCTCTTCTACCTGTTTTGGGCACACAAGTGTACGGAAGTCTAATGATATATTGTGTGCTCTTATTCAGGTTGAACATCCCGTGACTGAAATGATTGTTGGCCAAGATCTGGTAGAGTGGCAAATTCGGGTTGCCAATGGAGAGTCTCTTTGGTTGACGCAGTCACAGGTTCCTTTATCAGGTTAATATGTTTCTTGAGCTTCTATCATTATCTTTCATTTATGCACATGAATTGAATCAGATGTTAGTGCAAAATTTATAGTTGGTGTTTGTGCTTGACCACACAGGTTCTCAAAGGGGTATAGGGTTTGTTGTTTTTATTTTTTATTTTTTATTTTTTATCGGCAAGTTGGTCTTTAAGCAGTAGCTTATATCAGGTTTCGTATGCCCTGTTATCTAGTTGTTTACCTACTATTTCAACTGTTAAATCTAAGTTTGCTTCACAAGTTGGTTTATTGTGAAAGGTTTTGGTTCCCATTTGGTGATTGCCTTCGTGTTTTTTCTATATTGTTACTGTTGTTATAAGCCTGCGGATAATAGATTTAAATAACTGGATGAGTTCCTGCCTGTTATTGTTCCTCAAGTTGTTTAACAGGTCATGCTTTTGAGGCCCGGATATATGCTGAAAATGTTCCAAAAGGATTTCTTCCAGCAACTGGAGTTCTTCATCATTATCGTCCTGTGCCACTCTCTTCAACTGGTGCAATTCTACTTCAATATTCTATCCTGCTTTATTTATATCCTACTTTCCATGTTGAATCCGTGTCATTGAGCAGTCCGAGTTGAAACTGGAGTTGCACAAGGTGACACTGTCAGCGTGCATTATGATCCTATGATTGCTAAGCTTGTAGTTTGGGGAGAAGATCGTGCTGCAGCATTAGTTAAATTAAAGGATTGTTTGTCTAAGTTCCAGGTATCTGTAATCCACTGAAAGAAATCATGATGTTAATTCATGTGGACACTCATTGTCGTTTGGTTCCCATGTAGCATGAAGTCAAATTCCATTTGATGCGTGCATCATTCAGTAGTTGTTGATATTTCCATGTTGTGGTTGGACTTTTTTAGCCTGAATCTGTCTACCTCTTCCTCTTCTTTCCTGAAAATATTTTGCTTGTGAATCATTGTGTCGGCAACGCCATTTGTTTTGCCCTTGCTTCATATTTATAAAACTTATTATTAATTTTGCAAGTATGAGTCCTATATTCTTATTCATCTTCCAGTGTACTTACAATCTTTAATCATATTACTATTCTATGTTTGCAGGTTGCAGGTACACCAACCAATATCAGCTTTTTGCTAAGACTTGCAAACCATTGTGCATTTGAAAGTGGCGAAGTTGAAACACATTTTATTGAGCGTTATAGAAATGACTTATTTGGTGATTTGAGCAATTCAATAATAGAAAAAGCAGAGAATTCTGCCAAAGCTGGTGCTGCTCTGGCAGTTGCATGTATTTGTGAAAGTCAACACATTGCTTTGGAGGATAGTGTCCCTGGTAAACCCTAGATTTCCGGTCTCGTGTTTCCATTAAATCCATAAGGTTTACCTAATGTTTATGACTATAAACATGTGTAGGGGATAAAGGTTTAGTCTCAACATGGTATGCCCACCCTCCTTTCAGAGTTCTCCATTGTGCCAAGCACACAATGGAACTTGAATTGGACAGTGAAAATGATGTTTCTGGATCAAAGATACTGACGCTCTCTGTCACTTATCATCCTCATGGAAGTTATCTCATAAAGGTATTCTTCTATCTGCATACATTTGAAAACATTTTAACTACATTTTATTCAAAAATGATTTATGGATAGAAATATTGAGCATATTATGCCTTATTGCATCTTTCATGGACATCATATTTCCACATTTTTTTCTCTGAAATGTAGATGGGAGATATTGAAGTAGATGTCAAAGTAGTGCGCTTAGGCAAGCATGATTTCAGAGTTGAATCTGATGGTGTGACCATAGTTGTTAGCTTTGCTACTTACTGCAAGGTAAAATCTTCCTCCACTCATCTGCTTGCGTGAGCAGTGAACAGTGAACTGTATCCATTCTTGTGAATGGAAAACATTTGGCAAAGGTAACACAATTTTCTATTTGTTTGATATTGGTAGCTCAAGCTTTGACTGCCATTGTTGTCTGAACCTGTGGATGTAAAGAACCTTTGCCTTTTAAAAGAATCTAAACAATATAACTACTTAAGATTTAGAGAACATATACTATTATGAAAATTTTGAATTAAGGTAACACAATTTTCTATTTGTTTGATATTGATAGCTCGTGCTTTGACTGCCATTGATGACTGAACCTGCATTTGTGGACCTGTGGGTAAAGAACCTTTGGCTTTTAGGAGAATCTAACCAATATAACTACTAAAGATTTAGAAAACATATCCTATTATGAAATTTTTTTGTCAATTGTTGGTTGCTTAATGTTGATGATTCTATGATTGCCATATTAGTAGTTATGTTTATATACTGGTTATGATTTCAAATATAAAACAAGGGATCTAAAGTAGTAAAAATCATGTTATAACTGATTCTGAAGTGAAGTTTAGTATAGCTATTATAATGACCGAATGTTGTCTGATGTACAAAGTGCCCTTTTGTTGGACGACCAAATTGTAATTATTTTTGCAAATATTTAAATTTCTAAACTGTTTCAAAACTGCCATTGATACTGTATTTTATTCATTTTTCTACCCTGAATCTGTTTTAATGAACTCATAACTATCATTTTATTTGCAATAATTTCATTTATTACTTTTGGATGTGATGTGACATGATGCCTTTTGACTGTACAGCAGCTTGAAAAGTAAAGTAAAATAAAGAATGTTACCACAAGACTATATCCTTCCCTCCAGCATTCTCCCTTACCTTAAAACAAATATAAATAAATAAATAATAATTATGTTGCAAATTTTATGGAAAAAAAGTTGTACTTTGGTGCGGCAGGACAATACCAAGCACATTCACATCTGGCATGGAAACCAACATAATCACTTCAGACAAAAAATGGCCCTTGAGTTACTTGAAGACTATGAAATCCACAACAGGTCCACCTTTGAGACAGCAGCACTTCCTTCAGGAACCGTTGTGGCGCCAATGGCTGGTTTAGTAGTCAAAGTTCTGGTGAAGGATGAGACCAAGGTAGAAGATGGGCAACCTGTGTTAGTTTTAGAAGCAATGAAGATGGAGGTTTGTGTTTTAGCTGGGGATGGTTTTCGTGCTCTGTTTTATTTTATGGTGTAATTTATGATTTTTCCTTTTTCATAGCACGTTGTGAAGGCACCATCTGCTGGGTATGCTCATGGATTAAAGGTCACAACTGGTCAACAAGTCTCTGATGGTTCTGTTCTTTTCTGCATTAGGGTAAGTCTTTGCAATTGCATCTATAAACTATGCTCTTGATGAAAATAGTCTTATTGACAACCCCTTCAGCATTCTATTTATCAGTCATCTGAGCATGACTTCATGTCCAATGGACATTGTGCTATAGAGAACTAAGAAGTGAGTTTGCAAATGTTAGTTATGCAGCACCAGAATGCAAATTTCTAAATGTAAATATATTATGTCTTTAGGATGTCGAAATAATAAATTGGTGGTACATTTCTCTGAGTAGTAGCAGAAGAAAGAGACGATGCTGTATTCAAAATTTATTATATAATGCATCCCAATCTTTGGGGTTACTAAATTGATTTGACCAAACTAAATGATTATCACTCTTTTTCAGTAATTCCATGTTTTTTTTAAAGTAGTTACAACTAAAATGGGGTTATCCAAATTTTAAAATTTGCATTGTGTTTTATGTATATGCAATAGTAACACATCAGATCCTCAAATATCAATTTATTATTATAAATTAGAATAAATTTCTTCATGTTGATGTCATAATATAATAAAATTTGTAAAACATTTTATAATTGTATTCATTTGATTATGAAGGGTATGACTTATTTCAATGAAACCTGTGAGCTGACGTCATCTATGTGAATATGTGATATGAGCTCTCCTTTTGTATTATGTTACATTTTTCTAGTGTGTTTATTTTTCTTCAGAAATCACTAATGTTTTATTTGATATATCAGCTTTACAAAATCAAAATTATATTTGAAGGTATAATTGTTTATTGAGACAAAATTATTTTTAGATTAAATCAGGATATAATTGTCTTTAAGTTATTATTTTGGGGGTTTTAATTAGTTTTTGGATATTCTTTTATAAGAGCCGTGAATGTTAACATCTGAAATACACGCCACTTGGAGGTAAAAAGATATTTATAATATAGATGCTCTAATAATGCGTTTTTAGCAATAAATAAACACATTCCAAAACATATAATATCAATCCTACTATTTTATTATTATTTTAAATATTATATTGTATATTCTGAAACATTCCTAATCTTTGATTCTGAATTTTAATTGATTATTTTCACTTTCTTTTTTACACTAATGTTAAATTCTTGCTCTTTTGTAAGTCGCCACTGATTTTAAATGATGCGTATAATTTTTTGATGTGATACCATGTTGAACACGCCAAATTAAATTGGGTAATTGCTCAGGAAAAATAGAAGTGGCGGTGGAGTTGCCTGTTTCTGAGTCGTATGGCTTGGCGAACCTCCGTTCAACTTGAAGTTGCAGCTGTGTCAGGGACCTTGATAATAAGCTTGCTCGAAAATCTCCTTGATTATATATATACATCCTTATTTAATTTTATACATTTGCATTTTGTTGTCGTCCGTATATGTTTGTGTTTATGCACTTTGTTCCCTGGTATCTATAAAAATTAACTGTATTGTTTACTCACAAAACTTGTCATACTTTCAGGATAGCCAGAGTAGTTAGAAGGGGTAATCAATATGGGAGGGTTATTAAACGGTAACAAAGAACTGTAATTACATAAGGCACTCAAAAGAGAGTGAGGTAGGGTAATTCGTGCTTTTATTGCTCCCAATTCCTCATTCTCAGTCTATTCTGATTGTAAATATTGATTATTGAGCTCTGGCGCTCCTCAAGGTATATCTTTGGTGCACATGAAATCAGACCGGTCAGCATTTTATTATTGCATATGGAATAATACATATGCAAAACTACTATTATGAACTAAATGACTTTATTTGATTAGATTTGTACTTTGCTGAAATGGCATGAAGCCAAAAAAGGAAGAAGGCGTTTTATTCTTGACAGGTGATTGAAATCAATTTGATTTTGGGCTTTAGTGATATGATAATACAAATGCGTTTAAAATCTTATTGATTATTGTAAAAGAACCTTTCCACCCAAAATAACAGATGAGTACATACCGTTTCATCATGAAAGAATGCATGGAGTATTTATGTGAAGTTGTATTCCCTATATTCATAATGTTGTTGGTGAAACTAACAAAAATATAGCATAGGAAAGCTGCCCTACCCTGTCATTCTTTTCTAAAGGCTGTTGTATCATAGTAAGTGGGTTACACCCACCAATTTATAGTCTTTTACAGTATATACACACACACACACACACACACTCACAAAAAAAACACACGTGATATTATTGCAATTTATAGGTTTTGGTTAATAATATCTTATTAAAACACTAAAATTATTTCGTGTTAGATATGAGCAAATATATCTATTATTGTCTCTCGCTATATGTGAGGTAGGATGTGCATGTTGTTGACGTAATTGCAAGAATGAATGGCGGGCGGGTTATTTTTTTTTATTAATTAAACTTAAAAGCTATACATTGAATTTATCCGTTTGTGTCTTGGATATGCATCCAGGGAGAGCAAAATGATGTCACAATTGGTAAAATTATGTTATAATGTTATATACAAGTATACAAAAGCAACACATAGCTGTTACAATTTGAGTTGGGTAAGAAATAACTAAAAATATACAGGGATGTCATATTGAAAAACATGCAGCAAAACTTGCCGTGTTGACAATTGGTGACACTGACACTGGGATTACAGTAGCGAGAATTGCGGTGTTTTCATTTTGTCTTGAAAACATGAATTTATTGACTTCTAACCAGAAATTCAGGTATCATTTCGGATGGTGTTACATTTGTTTGACCACACATTCATATTGATATATTTAAATTTGTTTATAGTTGTTCTAATTGGGGGATCCGTGAATCTGACCGAATATTTATAAAATTAGATGGGGAATCAACCGACGCTTTCTCTTTAAGTATGATCTGTCATCATTTCAATCATCATTGCTACGTTGGGTGTATCATAGTTGGTGAAGTCAAAGGGGACGGCAGGTGCATTCGTGCCCCTGATAAATCTACACAATTAAAACCAAGGAAAAAAAAGAACACTGCACACACAGAGAGAGACCAGAAAACGCGTTTATTGAGCTGGTTCTCGATTTTCTTTGGTTTACAGCACCACGCTAATAAATAAATAATAAATACAATCAACGTCACAGCCCAATTATATTCCTTTTCCTTCTCCCTCAATTCCCGTCAATTCCTTGGGTTTTCTTTTTTACTTTTCCATTTGTTCTCTCTCTCTCTCTCTCTCTCTCTCTCTCTCTCTCTCTCTCTCTCTCTTCATTTTTCTCCCAAACCGCGCCTTTTCCAGTGTTCGATTTCTGAACTCTTTTTATTTTTATTTTTATTTTTATTTTTATTTTTAATGGGCAATGTCATTCTTGTTTGTTCTGTAGTAGCCTTTGGCAGAAATTTGTTTCTCTCGGTGGGAAAATGGGCTCCTCTGCTTTAGAACGTGAAGAAAAAAAAAACAGGACATGAACATTTCTGGGTTTTGACCACCTCTGCTTTTGGGTCTGTCTGAGCAACAATCGACTTGAAAACAAATATCGAGAGAGAGAGGTTTTACAAAAAATGGAGGGAGAGACGGAGAATTTGGAGACCGCAAATGCAGAGCAGGAGGCATTAGGGAGGCTTAGCAGTAAGGAAGTGATGTTCAGAGCCGACAAAATAGATTTCAAGAATTGGGACACCCAACTGGATAGGCATCTGAGCAGGATCTGGTCTAAGAACACGGGAAGCTTTACCTCAAGGAAAGAAGAGTGGGAGATCGATCTCTCCAAACTGGACATCAGATATGTTATTGCTCATGGCACATACGGCACCGTTTACAGAGGCGCCTATGACGGCCACGATATTGCAGGTACGCGGCCTCTTATTGCCTTCACTGGTTAATTAATGGTCATGGCCTCCCATTTGTTGTGCTTCTTCTTCTTCTTCTTCTTGCTGCAATGTATAATTTATTTGGAATTGCGAATATTGGCCGCTATTACTGGAGCTCGTGTGTGTTCCTACAAATATGCTTCACAAATGGTGTGTCCATGTTGAAAATGCAGGGAGCTTCATAATCATGTGTGTTTAATAGTGTTATTTTGTACTTACAAATTCATATTAACAACTCCCACCTGGAAGCAAAGTGAAAAAGTAAAATGATTCAAAGCATCATATACACCTTTCTAAATTACTCTTAACACCGTCGCATATATGTTAATAAAACTTTAATCGATACATCAAACTAAGAGAGCAGATTTGTTTGCTTGTTCTTTTTTTTTTTTTTTAAATAATTATAATGCATGTCTTTTGTCATTTCATATTGTTTTTTTTTTGTAATCAACTAATCAACCATGTTAGAATAATTATAGTGAAGATATTTTTTTATTTCACGATAATTATAGTGAAGATATTGGACTGGGGAGAGGATGGCCGTGCCACTGTTGCTGAAACTGCAGCACTCCGAGTATCGTTTCGACAAGAGGTTGCTGTTTGGCATAAGCTTGACCATCCAAATGTCACAAAAGTAAACACATGTATCCGTAATATAAATATTTATATTATAATGACACTTCAAAATGTACAGTTACTCATATATATATATATATATATATGTTATGTTAATTCATATAGTTTGTTGGAGCATCAATGGGCACAAACGATCTTTTAGGAGAATCTAACCAATATAACTACTAAAGATTTAGAAAACATATCCTATTATGAAATTTTTTTGTCAATTGTTGGTTGCTTAATGTTGATGATTCTATGATTGCCATATTAGTAGTTATGTTTATATACTGGTTATGATTTCAAATATAAAACAAGGGATCTAAAGTAGTAAAAATCATGTTATAACTGATTCTGAAGTGAAGTTTAGTATAGCTATTATAATGACCGAATGTTGTCTGATGTACAAAGTGCCCTTTTGTTGGACGACCAAATTGTAATTATTTTTGCAAATATTTAAATTTCTAAACTGTTTCAAAACTGCCATTGATACTGTATTTTATTCATTTTTCTACCCTGAATCTGTTTTAATGAACTCATAACTATCATTTTATTTGCAATAATTTCATTTATTACTTTTGGATGTGATGTGACATGATGCCTTTTGACTGTACAGCAGCTTGAAAAGTAAAGTAAAATAAAGAATGTTACCACAAGACTATATCCTTCCCTCCAGCATTCTCCCTTACCTTAAAACAAATATAAATAAATAAATAATAATTATGTTGCAAATTTTATGGAAAAAAAAGTTGTACTTTGGTGCGGCAGGACAATACCAAGCACATTCACATCTGGCATGGAAACCAACATAATCACTTCAGACAAAAAATGGCCCTTGAGTTACTTGAAGACTATGAAATCCACAACAGGTCCACCTTTGAGACAGCAGCACTTCCTTCAGGAACCGTTGTGGCGCCAATGGCTGGTTTAGTAGTCAAAGTTCTGGTGAAGGATGAGACCAAGGTAGAAGATGGGCAACCTGTGTTAGTTTTAGAAGCAATGAAGATGGAGGTTTGTGTTTTAGCTGGGGATGGTTTTCGTGCTCTGTTTTATTTTATGGTGTAATTTATGATTTTTCCTTTTTCATAGCACGTTGTGAAGGCACCATCTGCTGGGTATGCTCATGGATTAAAGGTCACAACTGGTCAACAAGTCTCTGATGGTTCTGTTCTTTTCTGCATTAGGGTAAGTCTTTGCAATTGCATCTATAAACTATGCTCTTGATGAAAATAGTCTTATTGACAACCCCTTCAGCATTCTATTTATCAGTCATCTGAGCATGACTTCATGTCCAATGGACATTGTGCTATAGAGAACTAAGAAGTGAGTTTGCAAATGACCAGAATGCAAATTTCTAAATGTAAATATATTATGTCTTTAGGATGTCGAAATAATAAATTGGTGGTACATTTCTCTGAGTAGTAGCAGAAGAAAGAGACGATGCTGTATTCAAAATTTATTATATAATGCATCCCAATCTTTGGGGTTACTAAATTGATTTGACCAAACTAAATGATTATCACTCTTTTTCAGTAATTCCATGTTTTTTTAAAGTAGTTACAACTAAAATGGGGTTATCCAAATTTTAAAATTTGCATTGTGTTTTATGTATATGCAATAGTAACACATCAGATCCTCAAATATCAATTTATTATTATAAATTAGAATAAATTTCTTCATGTTGATGTCATAATATAATAAAATTTGTAAAACATTTTATAATTGTATTCATTTGATTATGAAGGGTATGACTTATTTCAATGAAACCTGTGAGCTGACGTCATCTATGTGAATATGTGATATGAGCTCTCCTTTTGTATTATGTTACATTTTTCTAGTGTGTTTATTTTTCTTCAGAAATCACTAATGTTTTATTTGATATATCAGCTTTACAAAATCAAAATTATATTTGAAGGTATAATTGTTTATTGAGACAAAATTATTTTTAGATTAAATCAGGATATAATTGTCTTTAAGTTATTATTTTGGGGGTTTTAATTAGTTTTTTGGATATTCTTTTATAAGAGCCGTGAATGTTAACATCTGAAATACACGCCACTTGGAGGTAAAAAGATATTTATAATATAGATGCTCTAATAATGCGTTTTTAGCAATAAATAAACACATTCCAAAACATATAATATCAATCCTACTATTTTATTATTATTTTAAATATTATATTGTATATTCTGAAACATTCCTAATCTTTGATTCTGAATTTTAATTGATTATTTTCACTTTCTTTTTTACACTAATGTTAAATTCTTGCTCTTTTGTAAGTCGCCACTGATTTTAAATGATGCGTATAATTTTTTGATGTGATACCATGTTGAACACGCCAAATTAAATTGGGTAATTGCTCAGGAAAAATAGAAGTGGCGGTGGAGTTGCCTGTTTCTGAGTCGTATGGCTTGGCGAACCTCCGTTCAACTTGAAGTTGCAGCTGTGTCAGGGACCTTGATAATAAGCTTGCTCGAAAATCTCCTTGATTATATATATACATCCTTATTTAATTTTATACATTTGCATTTTGTTGTCGTCCGTATATGTTTGTGTTTATGCACTTTGTTCCCTGGTATCTATAAAAATTAACTGTATTGTTTACTCACAAAACTTGTCATACTTTCAGGATAGCCAGAGTAGTTAGAAGGGGTAATCAATATGGGAGGGTTATTAAACGGTAACAAAGAACTGTAATTACATAAGGCACTCAAAAGAGAGTGAGGTAGGGTAATTCGTGCTTTTATTGCTCCCAATTCCTCATTCTCAGTCTATTCTGATTGTAAATATTGATTATTGAGCTCTGGCGCTCCTCAAGGTATATCTTTGGTGCACATGAAATCAGACCGGTCAGCATTTTATTATTGCATATGGAATAATACATATGCAAAACTACTATTATGAACTAAATGACTTTATTTGATTAGATTTGTACTTTGCTGAAATGGCATGAAGCCAAAAAAAGGAAGAAGGCGTTTTATTCTTGACAGGTGATTGAAATCAATTTGATTTTGGGCTTTAGTGATATGATAATACAAATGCGTTTAAAATCTTATTGATTATTGTAAAAGAACCTTTCCACCCAAAATAACAGATGAGTACATACCGTTTCATCATGAAAGAATGCATGGAGTATTTATGTGAAGTTGTATTCCCTATATTCATAATGTTGTTGGTGAAACTAACAAAAATATAGCATAGGAAAGCTGCCCTACCCTGTCATTCTTTTCTAAAGGCTGTTGTATCATAGTAAGTGGGTTACACCCACCAATTTATAGTCTTTTACAGTATATACACACACACACACACACACACTCACAAAAAAAACACACGTGATATTATTGCAATTTATAGGTTTTGGTTAATAATATCTTATTAAAACACTAAAATTATTTCGTGTTAGATATGAGCAAATATATCTATTATTGTCTCTCGCTATATGTGAGGTAGGATGTGCATGTTGTTGACGTAATTGCAAGAATGAATGGCGGGCGGGTTATTTTTTTTATTAATTAAACTTAAAAGCTATACATTGAATTTATCCGTTTGTGTCTTGGATATGCATCCAGGGAGAGCAAAATGATGTCACAATTGGTAAAATTATGTTATAATGTTATATACAAGTATACAAAAGCAACACATAGCTGTTACAATTTGAGTTGGGTAAGAAATAACTAAAAATATACAGGGATGTCATATTGAAAAACATGCAGCAAAACTTGCCGTGTTGACAATTGGTGACACTGACACTGGGATTACAGTAGCGAGAATTGCGGTGTTTTCATTTTGTCTTGAAAACATGAATTTATTGACTTCTAACCAGAAATTCAGGTATCATTTCGGATGGTGTTACATTTGTTTGACCACACATTCATATTGATATATTTAAATTTGTTTATAGTTGTTCTAATTGGGGGATCCGTGAATCTGACCGAATATTTATAAAATTAGATGGGGAATCAACCGACGCTTTCTCTTTAAGTATGATCTGTCATCATTTCAATCATCATTGCTACGTTGGGTGTATCATAGTTGGTGAAGTCAAAGGGGACGGCAGGTGCATTCGTGCCCCTGATAAATCTACACAATTAAAACCAAGGAAAAAAAAGAACACTGCACACACAGAGAGAGACCAGAAAACGCGTTTATTGAGCTGGTTCTCGATTTTCTTTGGTTTACAGCACCACGCTAATAAATAAATAATAAATACAATCAACGTCACAGCCCAATTATATTCCTTTTCCTTCTCCCTCAATTCCCGTCAATTCCTTGGGTTTTCTTTTTTACTTTTCCATTTGTTTCTCTCTCTCTCTCTCTCTCTCTCTCCCCCCTCCCTCTCCTCTCTCTCTTCATTTTTCTCCCAAACCGCGCCTTTTCCAGTGTTCGATTTCTGAACTCTTTTTATTTTTATTTTTATTTTTATTTTTATTTTTAATGGGCAATGTCATTCTTGTTTGTTCTGTAGTAGCCTTTGGCAGAAATTTGTTTCTCTCGGTGGGAAAATGGGCTCCTCTGCTTTAGAACGTGAAGAAAAAAAAAACAGGACATGAACATTTCTGGGTTTTGACCACCTCTGCTTTTGGGTCTGTCTGAGCAACAATCGACTTGAAAACAAATATCGAGAGAGAGAGGTTTTACAAAAAATGGAGGGAGAGACGGAGAATTTGGAGACCGCAAATGCAGAGCAGGAGGCATTAGGGAGGCTTAGCAGTAAGGAAGTGATGTTCAGAGCCGACAAAATAGATTTCAAGAATTGGGACACCCAACTGGATAGGCATCTGAGCAGGATCTGGTCTAAGAACACGGGAAGCTTTACCTCAAGGAAAGAAGAGTGGGAGATCGATCTCTCCAAACTGGACATCAGATATGTTATTGCTCATGGCACATACGGCACCGTTTACAGAGGCGCCTATGACGGCCACGATATTGCAGGTACGCGGCCTCTTATTGCCTTCACTGGTTAATTAATGGTCATGGCCTCCCATTTGTTGTGCTTCTTCTTCTTCTTCTTCTTGCTGCAATGTATAATTTATTTGGAATTGCGAATATTGGCCGCTATTACTGGAGCTCGTGTGTGTTCCTACAAATATGCTTCACAAATGGTGTGTCCATGTTGAAAATGCAGGGAGCTTCATAATCATGTGTGTTTAATAGTGTTATTTTGTACTTACAAATTCATATTAACAACTCCCACCTGGAAGCAAAGTGAAAAAGTAAAATGATTCAAAGCATCATATACACCTTTCTAAATTACTCTTAACACCGTCGCATATATGTTAATAAAACTTTAATCGATACATCAAACTAAGAGAGCAGATTTGTTTGCTTGTTCTTTTTTTTTTTTTTAAATAATTATAATGCATGTCTTTTGTCATTTCATATTGTTTTTTTTTTGTAATCAACTAATCAACCATGTTAGAATAATTATAGTGAAGATATTTTTTATTTCACGATAATTATAGTGAAGATATTGGACTGGGGAGAGGATGGCCGTGCCACTGTTGCTGAAACTGCAGCACTCCGAGTATCGTTTCGACAAGAGGTTGCTGTTTGGCATAAGCTTGACCATCCAAATGTCACAAAAGTAAACACATGTATCCGTAATATAAATATTTATATTATAATGACACTTCAAAATGTACAGTTACTCAATATATATATATATATATATGTTATGTTAATTCATATAGTTTGTTGGAGCATCAATGGGCACAAACGATCTTAAGATACCTTCCAATGACGCCTCAAGGAGCAATGTTGATTCTCTTCCTGCTAGAGCCTGCTGTGTTGTTGTTGAATATGTTCCTGGTGGAACTTTAAAAAAGTTTTTGATCAGAAATAGAAGAAAGAAACTTGCCTTTAAGATTGTCATTCAACTTGCACTGGACCTAGCCAGAGGGTGAGAATAATCGAACACTTACAAACTAAATTGGTTTGTGCAGTTTTCTTACTAATAACCTTTTAACCAGTGCAGTCTATGCTATCTCCATTCCAAAAAAATTGTACACCGCGATGTGAAATCAGAAAACATGTTGCTTGATGCTCGTAGAACTTTAAAGATTGCCGACTTCGGCGTTGCTCGAGTTGAAGCTCAAAACCCAAGAGATATGACCGGAGAAACAGGTACCCTTGGTTACATGGCTCCAGAGGTATTGTCATATATAACATTTGAAGTATTCGATTTTGAAATCTATTGTCATTTTGGGAAACACTTGAAATCAATTGCTGATAGCGTTAATTTTAAAATATATTGTTTTAGGTGCTCGATGGGAAACCATATAATCGGAAATGTGATGTATACAGTTTTGGTATATGCTTATGGGAAATATATTGTTGTGACATGCCTTATCCAAATCTTAGTTTCACTGAAGTATCTTCTGCAGTGGTTAGACAGGTTTGTCTAATATTGTATATCTCAAATATGTTTTTTAGCATTAAGCATTGTTCAGAAGATCATGTGTTTATATATATATATATGTATATAATTATTGAAATTATCTGCTTTTCGCAGAGTTTGCGACCTGAGATTCCCAGATGTTGTCCGCATTCATTAGCAAACATTATGCGAAAATGTTGGGATGGAAACTCAGAAAAGCGCCCTAATATGGATGACGTGGTTAAATCATTGGAAGCAATAGATACAAGCAGGGGTGGTGGTATGATCCCTGAAGACCACCAGCCTCGTGGTTGTTTCTGTTTCCTTCAAGCGCGTGGGCCATAATTGATTTCATGTTTTTCTATCTTGTTACAAACAAGTGATTAAAATTGTTACATTTGGTATTATTATATGATTAATGGAAGGCTGTAAAATAGCATTATTTAAAGTCATGAAAATATGGCTTTGTAAATCAAATTATCAACTCACTGCAATAGATACAAGAATACTATTCTTTATTTTGTAATATTTGTATGAATCTTACGGTTTGTGACAGCAGGTGTGACGATGCAATAATACATAGCAGAATGAAATTGCATGTCGCCTCTTATATTATTGGTTGTATTATTATATGTGTACTATTGAATGAATGTGCCCTAAATATTGTTTCCCAAAGCATGAAATGGCTTGGATTGTGAATATCTTGAGACAGCTGACAGGTTAACCGCGAACTTGGACTCTGGCGCCATTGTAGTTCTGGTAAGCGGTTTTGCAGCCGTGTACCAACTACCAAGAACTACCAACACAAGTCAAGAATGACTTATTAATAGCATATTCCTCAGCAATAAGCATATGTACAAATAAAATAGGGCATAGAAAATTGCCCAAGTAAAGTAAGCACTCTGACGACTTCCATCTTGAACTAAAGACTACAAGACGAAGTACGAAGCCATGAAAAAGCAGCGTTGGTTTTTACACACAACCCATACAACAGAAGTTCGAATTTACACCAACAAATATTGGGATCAAGAATCAAAACCAGAATAAACTCCACTGTCCCTTAACAATCTTTTCTCTTCTTCAACATAATTCTTCCCCCTGCTAGCTTGACCAAGGTCTCTCTTCCTCTTCTCTTTTTGCGAGAAGGAAAGAGTTTTCTCCCTTCGACTCTGTGCATTTCTCAGCTCTTCTCCAGCAGCTATTGCAGCTCGGGTTTTCTGCCGCTCTTCATAGGATTCTTCATTAGCATCCTTGGATGCAGCACCTTTTTCCCTGCCTGTGGACCAAGACCAATCTTGGTTGTCGTCCTCTTTCGGCATAGGAACTTTCAGGACCGATAGCCCACCTTGGTAGCCATATTGACTCAAAGCTTCAAAACCAATAGCCCCAGTCTTTCGCTTTCCAGACTTGGCTGCGTACATGTAACTAAAAAAATAAACGAAGTGTACCTTTCTCAACAACCAAATCTGCGAGAAACAAATGCAGTCCGCATTTATCAGATCCCACTTCAGTAAACTATCTTAGTCAATGATCAACTTGTCAACTAACCCACTAAGGCTTCAAACTATATTTTTATGGGTATCTTGAGAGGCCAAACATGCATCTAACCGAACAAGTTCAAATTAAGTGCCTCGCTAATTCTATAGATATTCGACGCACATACCTTCAGATGCCTTTTCTTTAGAGAGTTGAGCAGCTTTGGACCTAGTTTTTGGCCTTTTGTTGCTAGAACCATCACCAAACTTTGTATCTGTATCTAGGGATGAAGAAGATTCATCAGATTCAGAAGATGAATCGTTGTTGCAAGCATTCCATGGCATTCCCTTCTTCATTGTCTGCATAAGAATAATCATGAATGAAATAGTGACACAATCAAGGTTCAAGCACAATTAAAATGCAAGAAAAAATAAATTAAATTTCTGGGAAGGCAAAAAAGAATACAAGAATGAAGTGACTAATTTAACTTCTTATTGAATGTTATGCGGGATATAATATAAGGGGCTACATGCTCCATATTGGTGCTATAACAGTATCATGTTCATGCTGAAGACAATCATGCCTCAAATAGCCCAGAACTCTTGATGTAAAGCCCCCTATCCGTATGAATAGTGAAATACAAAATAGACAAATTCATACACTCTCATGCTTTAACCAAATCCAAAACAGGTTCGAATATCAGGATTTCAATAGGATCATTACATGCAATTCTCCTCAGCAATTTCTATAGAAATGACATTATGCTTCCAGGTTCCGTTTGGACCTTGAAATTATGAAGGAAATGACAATATAATATCCAAGAATGAATATTTTCTTATATACAGATACTGTATAATATATATATATATACTAGAGAAATTATGCTATCCTCTCTTACATGCAAAATGTGATCCCATTCCCAATGCAGTCCTAAATTCCTATGTAAATGTAATGAAAAAAAAAAAAGACTTATACGATAAAATTCCCAATTCGTTTTCTTAAATCCCAATGGTTTTCATTATGATAGAATCTAAAACTATGCATTGCAATCATATAATTTCAATAATCCTAACCAGATTCATAGAGAAAAAAAAAATCCCTGAATGCAACTCTACAAGGAAGAAGGAAAATTAATCAAATTTACATCAATAGGTAGGGAGAATCATTACCTTGTCTGGCTGTGGAGTTGGTGATGGCGGAAGCGAGTATGCGAAACCCCCAAATCGAGGGCTTTAGGGTTTTAAATCCGTGTCGGAGGAAGGTCTGTACGTTCCTCCAGAGTACAGTCCACGATCGATCTCCAAACGCTGCCGTTGTACCGTGACTTATCTTGTCCAGTCGTCTAATATATTCTTAAGTATGCACTATAACGGAATTTATAAAATAAAATATAAATATCAAAATTCATAGCAAAAACACTGCACATTCGTGATTTCGAGTTATGAAAATACGTGATATATATCATTATTCAAGGTAAATAATATTAAAAGAATGTCAAAAAAAAAAGTAAAGAAGTTTGGGTGGAGAGCCTTTCCACACTCATTAGAATGCGAGGATTAGCCCTACGAGCACTCACATTAATTTTTAAATAAGTTTTTCTAAATTTATATTTTAAAATTATCTTTTATTGTCCTATACAAATATAAATCATTCTAGATTTACTAAATCACAATATATATCATTAAAATAATATTTTTATACTATTTATTTTATTTAATAATAATTTTTAAAATTTCAAATAAAATATAAGTTGATGTTATAGGAAGCATGCAGCAAAGAAGTGGGAAAATTTTTTTAGATATAATTTAATAATTATAATAAGTAAATAGTACTTTCTAAAATATATTGAGAAATAATGTACAAATCATATAAATAAAGTTAAATATATGATATCTGTTGTGAAAATAATTTTATGACTTTTTAACTTTTTTTCATAAATATAAGAAAACAGACTACTAGAATCTGCAACTATTACTCTAGGCGTAATGAAATGGCAATTATGTTATTTCTGTAAAGTATACTACTTTTTGCTATAATAACCTCACCCTTCTACTTGGTAACACATAGAAAATGAGTAGAAAGAAAAGAAATAAAAAATAGGTAAAAAGAAAATAAATGAATTTTGTGATTTACGTGTGATTTGTTGATATATAATAAATGATATAATCCCTTATTCGTGTTCGTTTTCTATCTATTTTCATGATATTTTGCCATGAAAATAAGGGAAAAAAAACACTGGCATTAAAAAAAGAAAAAGAGAAAATTTTCTTTTTATAGATTAGAGAAAGATTTCTTTTATTATTTAAACATGAAGTAATAACGTGTGTTTTCTTAAAAGTGGTTTGTCTCGGCCATAACAATCTAATAATTGAGTGAAATCGAACATTTCCCAAGCTTTTTAAAAAATAAATAAAAATCAACTGGGATATAATTTCCATTCCAATTTGGCGGAGTGAGAGAAAGAAAATGATGGATTCCTTCTGCAAAATTCACGTCAAGCTCCTGGCATTCGACCTCCTGTCCTTAAACCCTACCTCCTCCTCCTCCTCCTCCTCCTCCTCCTCCTCCTCATCGGACCCATGTTTCTTCTCCCGCAACGGCTACCGGCTGACGAGGGCCGAGGTTGTCGGCACCGTGACCAGCCGCGAGCTGAAGCCCCAATTCCTCAAGTTCACGGTCGACGACGGCACCGGCTGCGTCCCCTGCGTCCTGTGGCTCAACCACCACACCTCCGCCTACTTCTCCAGCCGCAACCCCTCCGACGTTCGCGTCCTCGCCGCCTCCGCCGAGCTTTTCGCCTCCCGGGTCGCCCTCGCCGCCGTCGTCAGGGTCCGCGGCCGGATCACCGCCTTCCGTGGTGCGGTGCAGATCACGGCCTCCGATGTGGTCGCCGAGAGAGACCCGAATGTGGAGATATTGCATTGGCTCGATTGCATCAGCCTGGCTCGTAAGTGCTACGATGTTGTTCCCTCCCCCACACACAGTTTACCAAATACAGTTTAGTTTTAGAAAAAATCTATGTCCTCAAATGTGATTAGTTTTTATTTCAGGAACAATAACATTGATTACTCTTATTATAGTATTATTGTAGACAGAAGACGAATGTTTTATAAATGGGACATGTAAATTGTATTAGTGTGTTCAAATGTAAATTATAAGTAACAACCATAAGTAGCTTGTAGGTGAAGACCATGTAAAAGTATTTGGCTATATGATTGAAGGGGTGAGAAATAAATAAATAAATAAATATATGGTGAACGAGGATAGGCAACGTGGAGGGTTTTCAGGGCCAAGAAAATGAAAGGTAGGAGGAGACAGTGACAAGATCTCTTACCAGTTCAATTATTAGAAATGAAAAGAAAGACAACCTCCGTTGCTGTATTCCTTCCCTCCATTGTTTGACATTCTAAACAAAGAAGAAGAATTGCAATTATTTGAGATTTGATATTTCTTGCCATCCATTTTTAAGCTGCCCATTGTTTTAGGGGTTTAATAATTTGTGAATTAACTCGTTATTAAAATTAGCAATATTGTCATCCAAACAAAAGCATCTGTTATTTCACTCTGAAACCAAACTTAGGGACCCGCCCCGTGAATATGTTACTTCTTCCCTTGAATGTTATTATCATTATCGTGTATACTAATCTCTGGCTGGGAAAAAAGTGGTGTGATGTGTTCTTACGCGAAATTGGTGGCCCATACACACTGGAAGGCAATAATGGTGAGAGAAAAAGGCATTCGTTGGGCTTCACATAGGAAAAGAAAAAATGTCCCCGAGGGACCAAACTGATTGCAAAGATATTGACTTCATATGGACAGCCTTTTACGCTACCAGGACATGAATCCTGTCCGTTGTCCAATGTGCGAAGTAATGGGGGACCCTCTAACTCGGTGTCTCCACTTAGAGGCTTTTAGATGTTATATGTGTTTGGCTCTTTTCTACTTATATACATCGCTAAAACAGAAAGGAAAAAAAAAAACTGTACCAGTGAGAAGATTCTGGGTGAGAAGTGATTTTAAAGATGAAACAGCTTTGTTTCAAAGTACATATGGAAGATGTTTCTTTGACTGGCTTGTGGATCTGTCTTTTTTATTTCTCAACTGATTGGGAAACGGGAAGTTTGGATAACAGACCAAAGGTTTCTCTATATTTCAATGTCCTGTTCGTTTTGTGTTGGCTTATTGCCAAAGATTGTGGATTTGCACCATCTAAGAGCTTTTTTCCATGTTCCAATTCCCATGATCCAAGCACAATCTCACCTGTCTTTGTGCTCCCTTCGGGTGCTTTGTGCTCCCTTCGGGTGCTGCTGAACATTTTCTCTGGCAGTTTGATCTAATAAAAGTTTTTTTTTTTTAATCTAAATTGTACTCAAATCCCGATAGGCCACTGGTGGGTAGCAACAGTTGTTCCAATTACACACACACACTCTCTCTAAAGTTCATAAGTCATTACACCAGGAAATGCTGGTCATTGTCTGCATAACCAAATTGTCTGCATGTTGCCTCCGTGAAGAATTCCTATTCCAAGTCTCCGATTTATTAACAAATTGTTCTCTATAAAATATTAAATAACCAGCCAGCCAACCAACCAACCAACCAAGTTTGCAAATACCATTTTGATTCTCTCCCCACTTCCACCATATGCGCCCAATGAAAAGCCCATAGAAAGACGTTCGTTCGTTCTCCCTCCTTGCACGTGATTTAGCCGTTGCCCGGTAATAGGGTGACATGTCGGCAAGAACCGGAGTCTTTTGTTAGATGAATATAAAAAACTAACTTTAATGGGTCGGTCATGAATTCTTGCTTTTGAAAACAATGGCTCCTCAGATTGATTTGGCGTCATCTCTCTCTCTCTCTCTTATTTATTTTATGAGTCCCTGTGGCGACATTGAATTGTGAAATCCTAAGACAGGGACGTGGGAGCACCTGGCACAGTATCTCACGTGCAGGAGGGATGCGTGTGAAGATTAGTCAATGAGTTTTGTTGGGGAGCTTTAAATAACAAAAGCTTGCGTTGTGGGCTTTGGCATTAAAATGGATGGAGTGGAGTCCATTTAAAAGAGTTGGCCGCAGGTTGGCGTGGGTGGCCGGCCATCCATCACGTCAGGGGCCCTAAACGGCCTAGCAAGCCCCTCCCTCCATTAGTTTAAATTAAGTAATAACTGCGCGTAGGGGATTGAGAGATGACGAAACGGGTGTCATTGTGTCAAGATACAAGAGTGTTGGGAATTGAGATGTTATCTCCCCCTTGGCTCTGATATGATTGATACCAAGGACAATGATGATCACTCCATTTATCATCATGTTATTGGGGGAAAAATGGGTGACATTAGGGGTATCAGATGATTTGTTCATAGGCTTTCAGTATAGCACTATTGCACTAAAAATCATGACATCAACAACGTACGCAGGAGCTCAGATCTGCTTGGGCAGAAAATGGTAGAATGCTAGATAAAAGCCCCCCTAAAAAGGACACCATCCCTTTCTCCTTAGGACACATGTCTCGATGCGGTCAAAAGAACCGCCACGTTGCTCCACACAGTAACATGTTGATTCGTTGAAGGTATTGTGGGGTGGTGGTGGGCATTCATGGTTTCCGGGAGTTAAAAACACACAAAAGAAAAGCGTTGGAGAGAAACAGACAGCCGTGGACTCTAAACCCTTCTTCATTAGCTCAGCTTGATGGTGGATCTTCAAACCTTCAAAATTTAAAAAAAGAGGGAATTAACCAAAAAAAAATACAAAATACCCAAAAACAAAAAAACAAAAACAGAGAAGCAAAGGAACATTTCCTGATTCCCTTTAGCTTTTGGCTACTTTAAATGCTTTTTCCTCTCTTTGGGAGTTAGGAGACCAAATCGCCAAAATAGGAGAATGGGGGGAAGTGCATGGATTTTAGATCACGTCATACTTTGCTGACCGAGGACAGGCGTTTCTGCACCTGCCCCGCATACGCCACACACACTCACCACTCACTCACTCGGTGTATGTGAGATGTGAGAGAAAAAAGAAAGGAAAAATATATTCAACAGACAACACAGGGGGAGAGAGAGAGAGAGAGAGAGAGAGAGAGAGAGAAAACAAAAGTGGAAAAAAACAAGAGGGGAGGGAAATATTAAGAATAAATAAATGGTGTGAAGGCCTGTGAGGGTGACGAGACCAATGCCATATATGAATTTGGCAGAACCCAGGTGCGTCCGGCTTTGAATTTTGTGGCCAAAAGCTCCCTCCTGTGTCCAAGTCCTGAGTCCCGACCCCTGAGCCAGCGACCTTCCCCCCCCCACCCCACCCTCCTTGCACTTTATTCTCTTCGAATTCGATACTTTGCTGTCCTCATAACGAGGTTTTTCAGGGAGGATTGAAACACACACACACTCTCGCTTGTCGTATTGTGTCTTCAGAATCTCATAGTCTCTGTCTTGGAGTTTCACTTTCAGCTCTCTCTCTCTCTCTCTCTCTCTCTCTCTCTCTCTCTCTTTGTGTGTGTATGTGTGTGTGTGTGTGGGGGTGTGCGCGCGCGCTTTAAATCTCTGACACTATCTTTAGTTCCTTCATCTGTTTTTTTCCCCTCTTCTTCACTTGATGAATCAAACGAGAGGAGGCAAGGCAAAAAGAGTTTCTTAGATAAAGCAAATCCGAATGCCCAGAAATAGGGATGTTCGTTCTTTTTATTAATTTCCTGACAAAACAGAGGAATCCAAACCCTTCCCCACTTTGTCTCTTCTTCTTCTTCTTCTTCAATCCGTCAATGTGTTGCGCTCATACGGCCTCACCAAATCAGCTCAACTCTGCTCTCTTCTCAACTCCATCAGGGAATTGAATTAATAAATAAATAAATCCACTACCTGACTACTGCTTTGAAGTTTCTTGTCCCCAGTTTACTTTCCAGGCAAAAAAAAAAAAAGTGAAAAAATCCCAAGTGGGATTTGAAGTGAAACCAGGAAGCTATATGAAGTTCTGACACAATGAGCGATGAAAATTCCAACAAAAGCAAGGTATAATCTCTCCCCTCTCTCTCTCTCTCTCTCGTGATCATGAGTATCTCTCAGATTTCTGAATCTGTGATTTGTTTTGGCGAAGCTCTCATGGCCTAAGACCTTGGTCCGGAAGTGGTTCAACATCAAAACCAAAGCCAAGGACTTCCACGCAGACGACGTCGTATACGGAGGTAATCGTTCTCATATTTCTACCCGATCCCAAGCACCCATTGGACTCTTGGATTGAGAGCCTCGATTTCTTACCCCGAGAGATAGATAAGTAGGGAGTTTTTCCCTGTAGCTTCCCACTGTTTGTCCTGTGTAAAATGCTTACTTTCATTCATCTGTCAATCTCTTCATGTCATCTTGCAGTGATTCAGGGATTCGATAAATTTGTACATTTATTTGGGTTTTAAAATTTTGTGTATTTTTTTTTCCCCACAGGTGATGTTGAGGAATGGAGGAGCAACTACTCGGAGAGGGACACATCCACTTCCACACCCACAGTCAAGAAAAGCAGAACAGGTTCAGTCATGTAGATCAGACATGATGCCTATTGTGATTTTTTTTTTAAAATAAAAATAAAAATAATGTCTTATGTCTTCCCCATTCCAAATGAACAGAGAGATTGAGCAAGAGGCACGCCGATCGAACCGGGCGCGGCAAGATCGACCTCGACTCGTCCCAAGTCACAGATGTGCATAACTACAGGTTTGTAGGAACTGAAACAAAGCAGCTTACATTTACTCATTATACAGAAACTGCTGTTTTTAGTGACTACGATTTGCGACGTGGGTTCAGAATATTTGTTGCCACTTGGAATGTCGCTGGAAAGTCCCCGCCAAGTCATCTCAATCTGAAAGATTGGCTCCACACTAAACCTCCTGCAGACATTTATGTTCTTGGGTATTCTTACTGTTCATGTTTTATTCCTTGGATTGTCAGAACAGATGCTATTTTTGGATTGCAAGTTAGTTGACCCATTTGATTGATTAGTAACCTCTTTGGTTTCCAGCTTTCAAGAAATTGTTCCTTTGAATGCTGGTAATGTTTTAGGCACGGAAGATAATGGCCCAGCTAGAAAATGGTTAGCCCTGGTCAGGAGGACTTTAAACAGTCTACCCGGCACAAGCTGTGCTTTCCGTACCCCATCACCCATCCCTGACCCAATCGTTGAATTAAACGCAGACTTTGAGGGTTCTTCAATTAGCCAAAATGCCTCCTCTTTCATGCGCCGCGGATCCTTTCAGTCCAGGAGCCGTAGCTTGAGATTGGACACTGACATGCTGGTACAACAGCCTCAGATAGACAGGCGATTCAGTGTCTGTGATGGTGTTATCTTAGGACACAGGCCCAGTGATTTTGAGGCGCCCAGTTTCATGCGTGGTTCTTCTGACGAAGAGAGTGGACCTGGAATCTCACCAGGGAGTATGCATTACTCGCCAATGTCCTATAGTGGGTCTATTTCCATGGAGGACAGAGGTAGAAAATCAGGGCAATCCTGGTATTGTTTGGTTGCTAGCAAACAGATGGTTGGAATATTTCTGACAGTGTGGATCAGAGGTGATCTTAGAGACGATGTTAGAAACATGAAGGTGTCTTGTGTGGGAAGAGGACTGATGGGCTATCTCGGAAACAAGGTACTGCCCTTGTATTGTATTGAGAGAAATCAAAATTTACAGATGGAAGAGTTCTTATGTTTCTAGGATTCTTGCAGGGTTCAATCTCAATCAGCATGTCATTGCACCAAACAAGCTTTTGCTTTGTCTGTAGTCACTTGACTTCTGGTCAGAAAGAGGGCGACGAACTGCGGCGGAACTCTGATGTAATGGAGATCCTTAGAAAGACAAGTTTTCCCAGGGTACATGGCATGGGGGATGATAATTCCCCTCAAACAATCCTTGATCATGAGTATGCTTCTTATTGATCCTGAGATCTTCTATTCTATTTTTCAAAAATCATTTTCAGGGGTAAAATTTCCAAATAATATTTGTGACAATAACTATCTGCTGGCTGTTTTTTGTGTAGTCGAATTATTTGGCTTGGAGATTTGAATTACCGGATCGCCCTGTCATATCGCTGTGCGAAGGCCCTTGTTGAAATGCGCGATTGGAGAACACTGCTAGAGAATGACCAGGCATGTTTTTGGTCCAATATTAACTTTAATAGCTAAAGAAATTGTGTTTACGGTTTGTATTGGATATTGTATAACATTGATATGTCAGAGCAGCTTCGGATAGAGCAGAGGCAGGGTCGTGTTTTTGAGGGATGGAATGAGGGGGAAATATATTTCCCACCCACCTACAAATACTCTAGTAATTCCGACAGATATGCTGGGGAAGCTATACACCGAAAAGGGAAAAGGAGGACCCCTGCCTGGTAATTTAATTTTCTATATAAAAGCAATTGGTATGAAACAATATAAATAGCAGCTAACTGTATGTTCTCCACTGCGTGTCTGAAGGTGTGATCGGATACTTTGGTATGGTGGAGGCCTCAACCAATTGTCTTATGTTCGTGGGGAGACTAGGTTCTCAGATCATAAACCAGTTTATAGCTTATTTTTGGCTGAGGTTGAATCCATCAACCGAAACCGAATCAAGAAAAGCATGGGTTTTTCTAGTTCCAGGGTTGAGATAGAAGAGTTGTTGCCATATCCATATGGGTATAATGAACTTAATTTCTTCTGATGCGCCCAAGGTATAGAGCCATTCTAGTTGTTGATAAATACAAAGAAAAAATCTTCAGTTTTACAGTTTGAGATCAGATATCAATTTGGTTCTACATTGCAGCTGCCTGCGGGTTTCTACAAAATGCAGCAATATTCACAATCTAATCACAATTTCAGGTGAATACGTTATTTCATGAATTTACTCTTAGACGTCCATTGCATCTTCTGCGCCAGGCATTTGAGTCATCCATCTTTGGACTCTTCTAACCAGCACCAGGTGCTCTATCTATCTGCATCATCCTGTATTATTATAGTTGTCATTATTGTTTAAAACACTTGTTGTTTCACATATTAGCTTTATGACAGAAAACTTGGCATTTTGGTTCTTCTCATAAGTTTGGGTCTCATTTTGCAGATGGAAGGTTTTGTGAATCTATGCCCACCGGTGATGTCCGCTACCCATAATTACGTTGATCTAACATGCGTCATTTCCTCTTTCCTGTTTTTGTCACTCACTGTGTCTGTTGCTCAGTGGACAGGGACCAACTCACCTTGCCAGTGTCTCTAGTTCATTTGAATTTGTAGTCAGGTAACATTTGCTGAATTTTTACATCAAAATGCAGTTCTTACATCGGTTGCATCTTAGTAGAGGGAATACCCTTCTGATACCGCAAAGGCATTCCCAATAACCAACAATGTTTTTTTTAGTGATCCCAACTTGGACCGAGTAGTGAGTGAGTCACATGATATGTTAACCATCAATGATGATGTCTGGATTCCTCACAAGTATCAATTTCTCCTTGCATTTTCCTTTGCAGGACGAACTCACCACCCATCGAAAAGCACCAACCAGACAGCCGAATTGATATCTTCTTCATTCTTTTTAGGCAATAAAAGCAAGCAGATGAAAATTTATCGCTGTAATTAATCAATCTTAGACTGCTAATTTTGAATTTTCTCACTGCAATATAAAAAACACGGGTGGGGTGTTGTTGCTGCACTTAATGATTTTAATGAAAAGCAAAAGGCATCTCTGATGACTACATTTATGTATCAGCGATGCTAATGTTATTTTCCACTTTCTGTGGATAAGGTGAGGTGAGATAAATTTACAGCAGTGTCAGACACAGTGACAGAGCAGGCCATAATTTTGAGGACTTCCCCGTTCCTTTTTTCGTGATGAATTGGGTGTCTTCAACTATGAATGACTTCTACCATTTAAAAATGAAGTTATATATATGTATATATATATAGTGTATACGTACAGATATATATTTTTTGTTCAAATACAAATAAATAATTAAAGGCGCGAATATTTAGATTTGAAATTTTAAAAGTATTTATAGTTGATAAAAAACCTATTGGAGCTTATAGCTTCAAAAAAATAATATAGGCTTACAAAGACTTTTATGTTGTACATGAATATTTTCTTGATAATAAAAAGTTTATATGAAAAACATTAATGTCCAATCCCTTGTACTTGTACGGATTACCGTAGCGTTTACCCTGTTAATAAAGTTGAAACCTCTATGAGAGTTGTGCAATTGGGTTATACCATATTTTATTTGATCCCCAACTGGCTACTGATTCTAACGTAGTTGTCACCCCCCACCAAAAAACTATATGCTACATCAGTCGCTGTGTGGTATTGGGCATAGGTCGGTTGGTGGGACCTAACTGTTGGCAACTAATAATTTTGTCTTAGCACATGAGTCCGTTTGATTTAGATATATTATTTTTAAAAAATTGTAGCGATGAGTCCGTTTAATAATCTTTTTAATATTTATGAGCGATGTAAATTTATTTGGACTCATAATTTTTTAAATAATCGTGTTTTAAAAAATAATACAGGTAAGATAAACATAGCCGAGATTTGATGTAAATATTTCAATAAAATTAGTTGGTGTCTTTTTAAATTTTAATAAAATTTATGGTAAAATAGAAATTTTAAGTTAAATTTGTGGTTAATATTATTTTATAAAATATTTAATTATTACATTTTAAGTGTTCTTATAATTTATAGTTTAAATTAAATTTTAATTTCATTACTGTACTTTAGTAAAATAATAATTAAATAAAAAATCTCGCAATAGAAATTTAATATCATATTTTTAATGTAGCATGATCTTACATATATTTATTAATTTATATATAAAATTGTATTAAAATGAAAACTAGGTTTAACCTATTTGACTATTGGATAGTGCAACTAATTATGTGACTCCTTAAAAAATTATATGAATATAAGTTAAGCATTTGAAGGTAAAATGGTGAGGAAGGAATTAACTGCTACTATTTTTACGGTCACAGGGATAAGAACATCAATCATATAAAACTTATTCACACGGTTAATTATGTGTTGGATAATGATATTGTCATTAAATTAATAATATTTTTTTTATTAACTCTTTTTCATATCAATTTAATGCATGAAATGTGTTCACGTATGAAGTACTTACACAGTGCAAAAGAATTTTGCTAATGTGTTATATTTTTGGTCCTCCCATGAATAGCGTTGCATGCCATACAATCATATTTTTGGTCCTCCCACATTAATTACATTACCCTAGTATTTAAAGGGACTACTAGGTTGAAATCATTAATGTCGCGTGACCATGTTAGATGATTATAAAAGTTTCTTAAACTGAGTTCTAAGAACTGCTAATGAGTACATACTAGGTATAGTATAGTTGACAACGAAGGTAATACGGTATGAAAAATGCATAGAAAATGGGCGCGCGGTCATGCATGATGCATGGCAGTATGATTAAGCCTACTAGATTATAAAAAATAATCAAGCTAATTTAGGTATGAAAACGTAAAGTTGGTAAATGGAAAATTTGGACCCACTTTTCATATTCCCTTTTTAGGGATTGACGATAAATCACTTTTGTGAGAAAGAAAGAAAGTGTAGGTGAAGGCCCCCCCACCCCCCCATGGCCTAGGACCCCCTCCTATCAGCCTTTTGATTGGTGCGCTAATGGTCCTCTGCTCCTGCCTGCATGCCCGCGTCCAAGGACCTTCTGTTTAATTTTCTCCTTTTTCTTTTATTTATCCATGAAAAACAATAATAATAATAATAATAATAATAATAATAATAATATATAATAATAATAATAATAAAACGCTTCATGTGCACGTACATACATCGAGTAAGAATAAATTCTAGTTAATAGGTTTTGTGATTTTATTTGGTTAGTATATAATAATAATGACTGTTTAAAAAAACAATTAATTCAGCTAATTAATTTAGTATGATTTCTAACCACTAATAAATAAATCTTATCACCTACACGTGTCTTATCGAATTATTACTGAAATCATATAATTCCACACTTTGAACTATCAAATGGGATCCCTAGGCCTAGTTTATATATTATCATAGACATGATATATTATATATATAACTGTGATGGTGTTAATTAATTATCAGCATGAATTGCTTCTCAAAATCTATTAATGGTTATGTGATATTGATAAGTTTTCACACCTCCAACAAGCAGCCCAATTGCAGGGGCGGATCTCGCCACAGTAAAGATGTTTCAAAGACCGAAATCGTTTCACTATTTGACCATTTTTTTTAGTGTTTATAAAATTGTTAACGATATAACATACGTGACATGACATATCCAGGCGGCTACTTTAGGTTAAAATTTGTATATAAAAACGACCTTTCATTGCCGCATCAAATCATGTCAGCTACTTTCACCCATGTGCTGCGATCATTTTCAGCTGCAATTTTGACGGTGAATCATGTTAAGGTAACGGGTCATGATACGCATAAGACTTTTTTTTCCCGCAAGTTTTCTGTGCGCATTGTACAGCATTTTATTAATGTTAATCAAATTATATATAAATGGGACTAACCAAATTTCTAAACCATTTTTACTACATCAGAAATGTACGAGAAGCTGTGACTTGTACATAGAATTTTTCGAAACTAAACTGTAAGGGTTATCCCCTTTTTTCAATTTTTTTTTTCTGACGTGGGAGGGTGAAAATCATTGGCCTTAAAGATTTGAACCCGCTCTAACCGATAAGCTAGAACATTTGTGAATTAATAGTAGTTACTTATACACACACACGCACACCTAGATTAAATCAATGCTACTATTAAATCCACACCAGTACCTTAAGCTGGAACGGAAAGCAATTATATATATATATACACACACACACACACACTCACAAAAATTTAATTAATGTTTTTTTATTCAATTCTTAATTGATTATTTTCAAAAATTTAAATTCATGCTTTTAGTTTAAATTTAGTTTGTTTCATTAAATATAGATAATAAGTATTTAAATATGAAAAATTTAATGTGAGGTTACATTAAATTTTCAAACATTTTAACTTGCATATGACAAATATTAAATTTATATGGTCATAAACTAAATATTAACCATTTTTTTCATATTACTTACTTAACATCTCTCTCATCGTATCCGCATACACTTTAGGGTGAAACAGGTTTATGCGTGTTATCTTTCCACTAACATGACCCTAGCATAAATAATTTTAAAAAATTTCTTTTATTCTAGTTCACCTCAATTGTAGCCAATGAATTTTAGGCGTTTGTTCATCTATGACAATGAATAGGCTTGTAATATCGGTTTCTATCCTTCACTTTTTTGTTCGTTACGTAGTAGCTATTTTAGATTGTATATTTATTCAAGAACTCAATGTTGTATCTTAACTGTATTTCTCTAAATATAATCAACTTCTTTTTCATATAAATTTCATCATATTTTTCCCTATTTATACTATCATCAATAACAATATTTTAAGAACTATTATTATTTAACAAGTTAATTACTATTTTAATGATTACAACGATTAATTTTCTATTATGAAAAATAGTTTACTTTTTTAATTGTTATTTTTAATAAGGTTGAGTTTTGATGAAACATTTTACTTATTTTTATTTTATAAATTTTATTTATTATTGTATTGCAAAATATTTGTAGGAATTTTTAAACATGTTTTTTTTCCTAATTAACGAATAGCAGATCTGACCACAAATAAAAGAGCACGGTACCCAAGGTGGGCCAACACATGCAATGTCATGCATTCAACGGAATATTAAGAGAGCCGAGCGTGTTCCCTATAAAAGCACCACATGGCTTGGATCTGTCAATGGCCCACACCACGCGGCCCATTACCCGTGCATGCATGCCACCACCCACCCCTTCGTTGTCTCGTTTGGTCAATTTGTCATGTGTGCTTCAATCATCACACATGTCCCTCTCACTCATGATTTATTAATATTATTTACCGATATATGGTCACCCTCTAATAGCATTTTCAAAATCAGTTTTACAAAATTTATCCATTCAATTTTAAAAAATACAATATGATTGCTTTTCTTTTATTTTCAGCATATTAAATATGCCATTAGAAGTTTTTTTTTTTTTTACGTAATGTACGTCCTTTCAATCCTTTATTATTTATTTAGTATGTTATCCGGGTTACTTTGTATTTGGATTCCACAAATCTATCTATCTTCATATTCTTATCTTATTAATTTGTATTTATTAGATCTCAGTCTTAACTAATATATTCAGTTATCACCGAGGCAGATTCGACTGCTTCATATGTTGTTATGAGGAAATTGTTTTATTTTGTTATATTTTTTCGTTTTTTGAAAAGCAAGATAATTAAGTATAACAAGAATAAGAAATTAAGAAAGCGAACGCGATGAGCTAGCTACCTTGGAACTTATCGCATGAATTGTGCTAGCTCCATCACAAATGACAACTAAGAAGCCAAATCGGCCAAAGCTGAATGGATGAAGAGATTTGATGTGTGTGTATATATATATATATTAGTACTATACGTACAATAAATCAATCAAACCAACACATAAATTAGTTTGTTTTGCAAGTTCATGTATACTTACGACAATCAATTCCACTATATATCTATCTCTCTCTCTCTCAATATGGTTAATATTTTTTTGAATATGATACCCCAAAAACTAATTAAGAAATAAAAATCCCTGTGCCCGCCACGATGCATTCAAGAGGTGTTGCCTTGAAATGCTTTTTGAATAGCGGTCAAACCACATCTTTTTAATGAAATTTATGTTTGTTGCAGAATGACTTGTTATAGCATAAAAACAATTAATACATGAACATATTACATACAATATATGTTTTTTTCCGAGCCTCATGATTGTACAGCATGGTCTAAAAACTACTTTCCCCTGAAAAAGTGTCTAAAACAGCTATGAATAATCAAGATGCGTTTTTTTTTTTTGGTCTTAATAGGAAAATCTAATATTAAATAAGCTTATCCTCAAAAAACAAACCAGACGCATTGAATAGAAAAAATAAAAAGACTAATCCAATATTCCCCGCACCCGGCTTTTGATGCATACAGATGATGCCTTTCTTTACAGAATAAACAAAAGAGCAGCTTGCGTTTGATGGATCGTACGGGCAGCTGTGGCATTTAAAGGGGTCACAAAATTTGAAAAAAAAAAACAAAAGAAACAATAAAAAGAAGTCTCTGGCAATGGTTCAATCTGGTATTGTGTTTGAGAGAAAACTTCTAGAATCAACAAAACCCGTTTGATAACTACTTATAAAAGAATATATTAAAATTTAAATTCATTTTGAAGGAATATCTAAATTATTTTTGTAATTGTTTTTATTTTTCTTTTTCTTTACTTTTTTTTTCAGACTTCAAATTTCTTCCTAATTTTTGTGAGAGCTGATTTTAAATCTGTATATCAAACAGAATTTATTTTTAAAATTATTAAGGTGACAACTCTTAAATATTTTTTTATATTATATTTCACCTTGAACTTGATTTTAAATTTTCACTATACTATAACTTCAGTTCATCAAATCATATTTTCTATTAGTTAAATTAGCCTCGTGTGGACGACCCCTAAAATCCTCAATGACAGGTTTTTTTTTGTTGTCTTTAATTGTTTCACGAATCCGAGGCATGGTACATTTGTAGATTTATGGACAGTTCCACTCTGGGACATTAATGACGTCTACCCGAATGTCAATTACATCGAATTACATCGACCTATTGCTTGTTTAACAAGGCAAGACGTACGTCGGAACCCACGTGAACGTGGCACCCCACTTGTAAACTAGTCCACTCCACACCATTTCCTTCTGTTTCATTTTTAAGTCAACCCCTCGTTTTGTACAAATATGTTTTCAGGACAGAGTTATGTATTACGTATTAACACACTTAAAATTTAATTTTTCTGCATCAGCGGTGCATGGCGTGGCGTGGAGTACTTGCAGTACTGGGCTACTGTCAATATGGTGAAATCAGTGCCCAGCTAGCATAGACTAATCAATAAGGTGAAAGCAGTCCCCAGCTAGCATGCATAGGCTAATCAATAAGGTGAAAGCAGTGCCATTCTTTTTTTTCCCATATCACTGTGTCAGTTTCCATCGTCATTCATATTTTCTTGGGCCAAACTGCCAGCGCATTAGATGCATGAGGTGACGCCTACATCATAAACTGTACAACTAGACTTTGTCCACCGGTCATTCGTCTCTAATATACCTGGTTTAATTTTACTTTCTGACAAATGATCATCTGTGGGGCGGTTTGATGGAGAGCGGTAGCCAGAAGGGTAAATCAATATATGTTGACACTGTAATTTGTAGCCTCGTAGTTGGATGGTGATCATCACATGATCAGTGACTCCAAAACAGGGTCGATCGACGTAGCCTAAATGGGTAGCCAAAAATTACTAATTGGTGCTCTTTGTAAAAGTTCCAGTAAATATCGATATCGCATCTTTTCAATAAAGTTGTTGTCTATATTGGAAAATATTGCAACATGGTTAAGAAATTGCTGCTCGTCGATCGCAATAGAGTTAATTTAGTGTTGCATGGGAGTATTTCACGTGTGTGATAGTGAAGAAACAATGAAGTTAAAGTCACCTAAATATATATATAATTTTGAGAGACAAGTCTTCCACTCATTACCGCACACACATGCACGCTTATAATTTATGTATAGCAAATTTTGTATTTGCTTATCAAAACCGCGGGGTGAGTAGTTCCTATGGAATTGATAACTGATGTATTTGTTAGGCCGGTTGTAGAGGGCCCAACCATTGGCGTTGTGTTTT
The DNA here is from genome assembly GCA_023512835.1 of Taxillus chinensis. NCBI lineage: Eukaryota > Viridiplantae > Streptophyta > Magnoliopsida > Santalales > Loranthaceae > Taxillus > Taxillus chinensis. The sequence continues at coordinate 47,027,136 of CM042088.1, read as the reverse complement.
TTTTAACTTGCTTGTGAACGCAGCGTGGGAAAAAAAAAGAGGAGATGGGAAAGTATGGCAGTGCATCAACCTATATGAAAAAATGGGTAGAAAAAATATAGGTGAGAAAGATGAGAAAAAAATGTGAAAAGAAAAAAATAGAGTAAATATTTCTATGTTTTAGTAGAAAAAATGTGAAAAGAGGAGATGGTTGGTTATAGTAGAAAAAGGATGAAAAAGACATAAAATTTTATTTTTAAAAAAATTAGGAAAATATGATAATATTTATTGTCAATTTTATTGTGATAGCTAATTTTGAATAAAGTATGAATTCTTATGAATAGAAATCAAAATAAAAATAAAAAAGTTAATTAAATAATTAACTTTAATATATGTAGTTATAGTTCTCGTATGTATTATAAGATTTACTTCTGCATTTCATCGATAAAGTAGAAAAGAGGATTTGTGTTAGTTGAAAAACTCTAAAGTTGAATACGTCTAGATAAATCATAAGTTTAAGATCATTGACTAAACATGTTAAAATTAGGTACACTTCTATTCAAGTTTTATCCTAGATTGATTTTAATCTAATAAGTAATGTGATAGCCCCTTCATTTTGAATCATTGAGATTAATTCCATAATTTGATTAATTTAAACTTGTGTTTGATTTTTTGAAGAAATTTTGTTATATATAGAGAGAGAGAGAGAGAGAGTGTATTTTGCTACAATGAGAATATGAGTTTAATTTTTTATCATGAAAATTTTAATTTGAATTGTTAGATCTTGCAACCAATAATTAGACTTTTATTTAACGACTCTAGGTAACCTATTATAAGTCTAATTTGAAAAGTTAAATTTTAATTTAACAATACATATTAAATATTTTTATTATAATAAGACAGTCTCATATGATATGCATGAATTGGAAGATGTAATTGGATTGGGTTTCAAATAAGTATATTGCGAGCGTGCAAAAGGAATCTACCGTTTGTTTGTTTTTGTTTGTCATTTTCTTAAAACAAAACAAAACTAGGGGGCACGCTCTTGATATATAAAAAGTTGATTCACATTTTACAAAAGCGATAACATATATAAAGTTTGCATCAGGCTGAAAAAAATAAAATAAAAAGGGTCCACGTGTGCTTTTGGTTTTCCCCATACTTGAAAAACGATTAATCAAACATGATCTGGATATCCGTGTACCCTGTTTTTTTTATTATTATTATTCTCTCCTCCTTGATGCCTGTCTTACTTTTTCGTCGCCACACCGGCGGCACGGCGGCGTATTTGGACGGATCCGATCAAGGTCGGCACTTTAGAGACGTAACGCGGCGGCGGCCGGCTCTTGCAGGTTGAACCGGGAGTGGTGCACGTTCTCAATTTCCAGAAAGCAGTGACTGCTCGATCGTAGCCACAGGGGTTTGGTGACTACACCGCGTGTTCTTGTACAATCGCTCATAGGTATTCATATACATTCCAAATATTACAACTACTCCAAATGTATTATTAAAAAAAAACAAAGTATCATGGATTCCAAACAATAATGGACCCATGTTTTGTTTTGGAAATAGCAATCCATAATAATTAATAATACAAATCTAAACAAGCAAGGCAGGTCTGTCCTATATCAAATGGAGCAAGTTGGCTTCTTCTCTATGGGTTATTTGATGCATAGTAAAACTTATCATCGAGTGTACGTTTAGTAGAAAATCATTAACGGTTGAAAAATCTATACATATTTTTAATGAATCTTAACTTTGGGAACCAAGAGAAAGGTTTAGTTCTAGTGTGCAGAAACTAGTGATTGAAGATAATATATAGTTTTGATATCATGGAAGTTCCTAAAGTCAAAATAGAAATAGAAGATTCTCTAAGTGATGATAGACAAGAATCTGAAAGTTAGATCAAAAACAGGTTAGGTTGCTAAAGAACAAAGTTGAACACCAGCATCATCAAATTGATTCTGTTCAAGCTTATGAAGACACACCAAAAATAAATAATTTGGAAGAATTGAGAGTCTTAGGAGTAATATCAGATCTACTAGGAGCTTTGAAGTAAACTAGAGACCATACATCCACAAGAGCAAGTGATTAAAGATCCCACTGAAAAAGTGAAGACCCCATCTGTCACCATAAATGAAAACCTATATATATTTGTGTTTCCCCTCACAGATTAAATCAAAAGTGGTGGATGAAGCATTGTAAGACCTATATTTATGCTAGAGTACTGGTTTGTAGTCTTCTTCTCTTTATGGTTCTTGTTTTTGAGTTGTTTGATTTAAGAGTTTGTCAATTTAGTTCCAAGATGTTAACTTGTTTATATCTGTAGTTAAGAAAACAATGTTTCCTGACTTACTTGTTGCGAGTGTGTAATATTGAATTTAATATAGAAGCTTGTTGAAAATGTATAATGTTTTGTGTGTGTGTCTGTGTGTATTTCCTTTCCTAGCTATGTTCTCCCCCCTCCTCTATTGCAAACTATTGATCAATCGACAAAGCAAGGACACCCTAGAACTCATTTATCCTACTAGTTCAAAAAGTTCTGCAACTCTAACCATACCAGATTCCCCAATTTTATGTGAGAAATATGAATCTATAACCTCAATGACACCTACGTCCTCTCCTGTTACCATTTTGAAATCATGGTTGGGAAGTAGTAAGCATAATGAATCAAAGTCTTACTTGGTTTCTACTCGATCCATAGAATCTATCGTGGCTTTAGATTCAAGATTCAATCCTCACGGACTGCCCAAGGGTTTTATTTATATATTTTTGCTATGAATTTGATGCTCCTTATCGAAGTGGATGATTATGGCTATAGGGTGGTCCTTTTTTTGCTGAGCTGCTGTTCTATATTTTCGGGCTAAAGTTCTTTCTGATATAGTGATATTGTGACTGAGCAAACAAAAGCAGCACTGTTTATAGAACGTATTTCAAAGTGTTCCTTTATATGTTGATTCTGATTGTGAACTAGTTTTCTAAGGTCTGTGCCTTAGCAGTCTGAACGTTTTAAAGGCGTATCCTGTGTGAAGACGAGGGAGATAAGAAAAGGCTAGATAAAAGTTAGTGCTTCTCAAAATTAGATGCATTGTGTTGATGGTAAATAATCGTGATTATATGGTTGCTTTTCCCCAGCTTGCTAATGCATGTGTCTAGATTTTTGAATTTTTTGCTATCTATATGATAGGAGGAGGATAAAGATGGCTGACAAATCTCATTGGAAAGTGTCTCTTATATCTTGGAAGAGGAAGCAGGTAATTAGATGCTTATGCTCATACCCTATAAAAATACAAATTACAAGGATATTGTAATTTTTCCTGTCATCTTTCTTGTCGCTATAGGAGAAGATGATCTTTATTTATGCCTAGTTTTGCAATATGAACCTAAAAAGCTCTTAAACTCTTCTGTAACTTTTAGTTGCTCACAGTTGAATTATATTATGTGCCAGGAATTCTGATATATATTGATCTAAATTGCTGTCTTTGTATAAATTTTATATATCTTCTATGCAGCCAAAAGCAACATGCCAAACAGATGGTAGTTGGTATCTTATTGATAGTATATGTATTGATAGTTTTTGCTTGATCGCGTAATTTGCAATCTGGTTGGTGTTGGGATTCAACCACTTCGCCCATTTAAATCAAAAGTGGTGGATGAAGCATTGTAAGACCTATATTTATGCTAGAGTACTGGTTTGTAGTCTTCTTCTCTTTATGGTTCTTGTTTTTGAGTTGTTTGATTTAAGAGTTTGTCAATTTAGTTCCAAGATGTTAACTTGTTTATATCTGTAGTTAAGAAAACAATGTTTCCTGACTTACTTGTTGCGAGTGTGTAATATTGAATTTAATATAGAAGCTTGTTGAAAATGTATAATGTTTTGTGTGTGTGTCTGTGTGTATTTCCTTTCCTAGCTATGTTCTCCCCCCTCCTCTATTGCAAACTATTGATCAATCGACAAAGCAAGGACACCCTAGAACTCATTTATCCTACTAGTTCAAAAAGTTCTGCAACTCTAACCATACCAGATTCCCCAATTTTATGTGAGAAATATGAATCTATAACCTCAATGACACCTACGTCCTCTCCTGTTACCACTTTGAAATCATGGTTGGGAAGTAGTAAGCATAATGAATCAAAGTCTTACTTGGTTTCTTCTCGATCCATAGAATCTATCGTGGCTTTAGATTCAAGATTCAATCCTCACGGACTGCCCAAGGGTTTTATTTATATATTTTTGCTATGAATTTGATGCTCCTTATCGAAGTGGATGATTATGGCTATAGGGTGGTCCTTTTTTTGCTGAGCTGCTGTTGTTCTATATTTTCGGGCTAAAGTTCTTTCTGATATAGTGATATTGTGACTGAGCAAACAAAAGCAGCACTGTTTATAGAACGTATTTCAAAGTGTTCCTTTATATGTTGATTCTGATTGTGAACTAGTTTTCTAATTAAGGTCTGTGCCTTAGCAGTCTGAACGTTTTAACGGCGTATCCTGTGTGAAGACGAGGGAGATAAGAAAAGGCTAGATAAAAGTTAGTGCTTCTCAAATTTAGATGCATTGTGTTGATGGTAAATGATCGTGATTATATGGTTGCTTTTCCCCAGCTTGCTAATGTGTTGAGATTTTTGAATTTTTTTTCTATATATATTATAGGAGAAAGGTAAAGATGGCTGACAAATCTCGTTGGAAAGTGTCTCTTATATCTTGGAAGAGGAAGCAGGTAATTAGATGCTTATGCTCATACCCTATAAAAATACAAATTACAAGGATAGTGTAATTTTTCCTGTCATCTTTCTTGTCGCTATAGGAGAAGATGATCTTTATTTATGCCTAGTTTTGCAATATGAACCTAAAAAGCTCTTAGTAACATACAAATTACAAGGATATTGTAATTTAAACTCTTCTGTAACTTTTAGTTGCTCACAGTTGAATTATATTCTGTGCCAGGAATTCTGATATTGATCTAAATTGCTGTCTTTGTATAAATTTTGTATATCTTCTATGCAGCCAAAAGCAACATGCCAAACAGATGGTAGCTGGTATCTTATTGTGTTTGAGCCTGCTTTATTCTCTTATCAGCAAAATGACGTTGCCTCTATTCGGATCCTATTTCTAAATTTATTTTAAATCTATGAAATCATAACTTTGAAATGACGTTGCCTGCTTTATGCCTTGAATATATAATTAAATCTAAAGTTTTATAAATAAAGTATCTGTAACTTAATCTGCTTGTACAAATTTTTTTTAATATATGCATATATTATATATATATTTAATAAAATTTATATTAAAAATGTGTTTTTTAGACACAAAAGGTGGAGTTTATTATTCATATGGGTGATTCATGCTTGCAAGCCAACGCAAGCAGCCAAGCAGGTGCGTCAATTGTTGAGGAATAATATATGACGATTTCAAATTTAAAAAAAAAAAAAGAAGGGGAGACGAATAGTATATGTATTGATAGTTTTTGCTTGATCGCGTAATATGCAATCTGGTTGGTGTTGGGATTCAACCACTTAGCCCATATAACGTATTTACACTTCATATTCATTTATTTGCTCAATGACTTCAAATTCGAATAATACGGACGGGTGAAAGCTGTATGGTGTGTTGGTTGGTTGGTTGTTGTTGCCATTTTTGTTTGTAATTGCAAGTCATTCTTTCTATCATTTTTTTAATGTTATAACTTATAAAACCGGACTTGTTTAGATTAATTTAATAAAAAAAATAGATGTGAGATTTTTTTAAAATACATAAATAAATTTAGTAATTATACTAGTGACACCTAACATTTTTACTAACAAACAAACCCCCCCAAAATATTATATATATATATATAAAACCGCCTATATATATATATATATATATATATATATGTTGTGTGTGTGTGTGTGTATTTGTGTGGAGAAAGATATTATGGTATGCCGTAGGACCTAGTTTGTTCCCATAATACACCAAAACAAACTAATTTCACAATTCACATAATTAGAATGCCACTCAAAATGTTGTTTCTGAACAGAGGTGACGGCAAGTCCGAAGATAGTCCCTTATTTTAAAAGCCGAAGGATACAAACAAAAGAATATGAAAAGGGCATGCATGAAAGAAGTAGCACAGTCATCACAGCTTAACTTGTAGTTTAAGGTAAATTTTTGCACTTGAGGCTTAAATATAGGTACTTGCAGTTTAAATTCTCAACTTCTAATTTTTAGTTTAAAGGTTAAATTTTCTGCAAACTTTAACACTTAAGCCACAAGTTTATTCCACGGTTTTAAAATACAAGTTTAGAGGGAGCAGCTTTAAATTGCAAGTTTATATTAAACAAGTTCAACACTACAACTTTAAATTGCAAGTTCATGTTGAGTGACATGAAATAATAAACCCTACTTTAAGCTACATATTTTCATATTTAAATCACAAGTTTGCAAATTGCAAGCGCATTAAACAACATATTTTCATATATAATAAGTTTATTTATGTATGATTATGTTACAATAGGAGCATAAAATCTTGTAAACGGCTCATTAATCTAGATATAGGATCTCATTTTAGCAAAATTTTCTCACTCATAACGCGTACATACGTATGGATACTTTTGAAGTTAATTATAATTTAAAATGATAATGAATAGAATAAATAAATTACGCAGTTTAGCAACAATCAACAAAAAAAGTAATTATGAAATTTCTCAAATATACACTACAACACGTCTCTATGGCTTTGATAGGTTGGCAAACAACATTGATTCCCGAAAGTTGGTTACCCAAAGAACACCTATCCATTTGACTTTTCCATAAGAACGTAACCCTCTTACATATAACCCCTGGCCCTCACTCAGCCCAGGCATCCTCACTCATCCACTCCAAGCACAAACGAGAAACCACTCCCTTCCATCTCAGCATCCAAGGTTCTGAAACCCAAGTTCCTCCTTCCCTCATTTCATCAAATTTTCAGCATCCTAAAGTGCCAAAATCGGAATGGCTATAAAAGGGATTGACGTGGTCCTGATCAGCATGGTCCTTGTGGCCATGCTATGTAATGGAGCCATGGCTCAATCGTCCTGCACTCCTGTTTTCGTGAACCTGTCCCCATGCCTCAACTACGTCACCGGGAACTCGTCGACCCCATCTTCTTCCTGCTGCTCACAGCTCAGTAGCACTGTTCAATCTTCACCGCAATGCCTTTGCCAACTGCTTAATGGCGGTGGCGCCGGCGCACTGGGTGTGGCCATCAACCAAACTCTGGCTCTGGCACTCCCAGGTGCCTGTAACGTGCAAACTCCACCAACAAGCCAGTGCAATGGTAAAAGCCTTTTTTTTAAAAAAAAAAAAAAAACTTATTCTTCCAAATGCTTAGGCTAACTCGGTGCGTTTATTAATTAATTTTCTGTGGTGTAGCTCCTCCAGCTGGTGCAGCAGCTACCCCAGTTAGCTCCCCGACAGAATCTCCGACAGATTCTTCCTCCAACCTAGCACCAAATGCTCCATTGCCATCAGATTCTCCTGCAGGTAACTAATTACTACGCACATTGAATCCATATAAAGACGATACAAACAAATTAAAGACTCTAAAAACTTGAACATCTGTATGCGTTCGTGTTTCACAGGAACAGGGTCCAAAACTGTCCCATCAACCTTCTCTGATGGAAGCATCACGAGAACCCCCATTTTTTCTGTGCTTTTCCTCGTGTTTATGGCGTCATGGGCTTCCACAGCAACCAGATTTTAAAATGGCTTCCTTCAGGGCTTGCTTGAGGCTATTAAAGATGAAAGTTTTTTACTTTGTACTTGTTGCGGTGTGATGTGATTGTATTTGTATCAAATATATATTTTATTCCATTGTTTGCTATCCATTGATGGATTAATAAAAGTGAATATGTCATGATTTATTAAGAATTTCGTCCCTCTTAGCCTCTAAATTGCGCGGCCTCACAAGCAAAAATTCTCCCTTGTTTCAAAACATTAAAAATTAATTAATTAAATAAATGATAACATTGTGAGGCACAATTCAAAAAAGGAAAGTTTATGTGTTAGTTATTTTTATGACATACATAATATTTGTAATTACATGGTGGATGTAACATTCATATGGCATAGAACTAAAACCAAAAATTGGAAGGAGAAAGGTTCTACATTACTAGCTAGCGTAGGATTACCAAATTACACAAGAAATTATCTCAAGAAATTCTAAAACACAAAAGGATTGTCATTATCATCTTGAATTTGCAAAGATGCCTATTTAACTTGTTAAGCTACAAGATAACAAAAAATCTTCATGATTTTCTATTTAAGTAGTAAAATATAATAATATGTGACACAGTGAGGCTTGTGCCTTGAATCTTGAACCTCCATAATTATTATTATTTAAATTATAATTTTGATAATAATATATATTTAAAATTTTATATCATCCCTAAATTATATTAAAGTAATAATAAAAAATAATTATTTAATATATATATATATAATTTTTTTTAATGTGTAGGAAATAAGGACTTAAATCTGAATTTAACTTGGATCCCATAAACCTTAGGATGAATATGCATGTGAGTTAATATTATATCTATGAATTCAGCCATTCACATATTCAAAGAAGGACAGTACTTACCTCCAACCTAGGAAAGTTAATAGGTAAGGCTGACATGTTTTAATTTGTAAATTTTATTTTATTTTTTTTATCTCATTTTCTCTCTCCTCTAAGGGAATCATCAGATCTCCCCCTGACTACCTGTTCAAGGTGGTGCTGATCGACGATTCTGGGGTGGGCAAGTCTAATTTGCTCTCCAGGTTCACCAAAAACGAATTCAGCCTCGAGTCCAAGTCCACCATAGGCGTCGAGTTCGCTACCCAGAGCTTAAACGTCGACAGAAATGTCATCAAAGCCCAGATTTGGGACACCGTTGGCCAAGAGAGGTTCCTTCCTCTCTCTCTCTCTCTCTCTCTCTCTCTCTCTCTCTCCCTGCCGTGACCTCCCTCCCCCTGCCTGATCTTATTCCCCAACGTCCCTGCCGGCGCTGCAACTATGCTCTGCCTAAAAAAACAAATACGATTTCATAAAAAAACAAACGCAATCGACATAAAATGATTTTATAGGTCCACGGCTGGACAATCCTGGTTGGGTGGGGATGACAGACCCAGGGAGAGGAGTCCCTTATACATAAAATATTTTTTTAATAGTGAAGTGTTCGGGGAGGAGAGAGAGAAAATAAGATAAAAAAAATTAAAATAAAATTTACAAATTAACACATGTGGTGCTGACATTGGATTGAAGGAACTTCTTCTAACCTGGATTGGAGTCAAGTTCTGTCCCTTAAAGAATATGTCTTATATGCTTTATTTAAGATCTCGTCAACATGATCTTATATGTTTGGAAAAAGAAATATAATGACCACAACTACAGTCACAATCGCTTGATCAAGCTTGAATGACCCTAATTGTAAGTACACTTATTTCATTCTTTTTCTCTTAATCATTTTCATATATATATATATATATATATATATATATATATATATATATATATATATATATATATATATATATATATATATATACTTGGCATTCTTATTAAAACCTCTTTTAAGAATTTTCAATTGAAGTTAATAGTCATAAATTAAGTGTTGTTGTTAAAATATTTTTTGTCATTCACATATGCCCGTCAAATTTATTTTCATGTGTGTAATTTGATAAGTCATGTGTGACATGTAACAAATGATTAGATGTTATGCATTTGCTTTGTGTTCTTATTTTAATTTTTACTATTTATTATTGCTCTTAATTTTTGCTATTAATTATCACTCATGAGAAATATTTGATGAATAATATGAGATGTGACTAAATTTCTTTGAATAGCAACTAAAAACTATGCACCGGGGTTATTTGGCATGTATTTTTGTTTCATGAATCTTTATTGGAATTGGTGTTTAAATTCTGAATTTTAAAAATTAATTTTGTTTGATCGGATAGAAAATAAATTTTTTAAAGTTGAATCTCATGAAAATTATGAAAAAAAATAAAATAAAATATGACGGACTAAGGTAAAAAAGTAAAACAAAAAAAAATTAAAAATAATTTGAGTGTTCTGCAAAAATAAATTTATATTTAAAAGTAAAAATAACTGAAAAGTTATTTTAAAAGTAATTATTTTATTCTTAGATAAATATTCAAAAAAAAAGTACCAAATAACTTTTGAATTTCAGATTTTATTTTTCAAAAACAAACTACACTCTTGTACCAACAACCCATAAATTTCTTTGAATGCATTTTTTCTTACTCACCCCGCATTACTCCTTGGCTCTCCTTCTTAATTGTGACGCTATAATTTTTTCGATTAAAAGTTAAGATTCCATTATTATTCAATAGTATAAACTTTTAGGAGGTCACTCGTCTTAGGATTTTCTTGGTCTTAGCCTCTTTAATCCTATGATTCTTTGATGTTCTTGACTAATAGAGATATATGATGGAATAAATAATAAATTAATTACAAAATTGTGTTTGTGAATTTGATATGTAGGAGTAATTAAAATTAATTTCCACCTTAATCACCTATTCCTTCCATACGAAACACTGGGAAACAAAATTTTCCTTCTTTCCCTACCCTAGCAAACATGTCATGGTCACGTGGGATTCAAAATAAGGTATGAGCAACACGGGATGCGAAAAAATTGTCCTAAACTAAAAACTAGGCCCAAGTAAGTATGACGCTTCAATTCAAAATTGTCCTAAACGGTAACAAATCAATTTCTCATTCCACAATGGGCTATTGTTCGCTTGCACACGCAAATTAGTAATAATTGGGTACAAGCCGAACAACTACTAAAAACTATGTACCCATGACAACTAAAAACCATGTACCCATGACAAAGATCAATGTGTGCACACGTCTCTTTTCTTTTTTATCAACACCCACCTCTCCCCCCCTTCCTCCCTACCTCCCTCTCCTCTCTCTCTCTCTCTATTTACTCCTGCCCATTTTTTCCCTTTCAAGAAAGAAACAAACAAGGAACGAAGGATATTGATCGTTCATGGGTGTCCATGAATTTAACATGATCGTCAAAACATTGTATGGGCAGTAATTGACACGCTCCCCGAAGATCGGAGTTGTTCCAGTTCCAGGTGAGCTCTTGGAAACACCTGCTGTTATTTAATTGTAGCCGACTCACAGTTTTTGATCCATGCTGCTGAGGTTTAGATCAAGAACGGCAACCAGCAAGCAAGCTGAAGCTGTTAAAGCCCCAAATCCCACCACCACCAACACCCAGAATCACACCACCCCCTATACCAGAAATGCCAATTCACCCCTGTTTGGCTCCCCCAGACAGATGCTCCTCCGAAATTTCACAGCCAAACACCAACCCTCAGACGACCAATCTCTCATCAGCCCGACATCAATCCTAGATAACAAACCCATTTCCCCGGCCCTCCATTGGGACGAGAGATGTCTCCCCAAATCCCCCAAAACATCCTCGGGAAACAAACAGCATTCCTGGGAAAACCCCGGTGGCCTCGGTCTAGTCGCAGTTGTTGACTCCCTTGCCGACGAATCAGAGCCTGAAACCAAACTTTCTAACAGAACCACGGCTGTTACGAAGAGGGTTCTGTTTGGATCGCAGCTCAGGATTCAAATTCCTCCGAATCCCCACTGCCGCCAAACAGGGGACTCTGTTCGTGCTGTCGGGTGTGTGTCTGAGACTGAGAGCCCGATGGAGCTTTCTGAGAGCTATACCTGTGTGATTTATCACGGACCCAACCCCAGAACCACCCACATATTTGATAACTGTGTTGTGGAGAGCTGCGGTGGCGCTGTTGGCTCGCGTGCGTCGAGTCAGAAGAAGAAAAGCAAAATTCAGGAATTCCCATATGTTTCCCCTGACAGTTCCAATCGCAGATTTCATAACTTTCTCAGATTCTGCCACAATTGCGGGAAAAACCTTGAACCCGAAAGAGACATCTTCATGTACAGGTACCATGCTCAATCTGCACCTCTTTTTATATTTTTCCCATTTCTTCTACATAAAAAAAAAAGTACATAAAATGACAGTATGTTGTCATGGTTGGATTAAATTAGAATTGATTATTGAGTCAAAGTAATCAACTCACACATTTTAATAATTTGAATTAATTATTGAATTGGTTTTAGTATTTTAACCTTTAAAATTTAATGTGATATTAGAGTATGTTATATTTTCAATATTCATTCCATAAGTTTGTTCTTATTCTTCGATCTTATTTGATTTTCAGTGTGTTCATTATTCACATAGAAGTATATTAAAGTTTTACGTTACGGAAAATAAACAATATCCATAGATGGTTAATATAAAACCAAGGGTAATCTTTTAATATGTTAACTTTGAAATTCTAGATTGTAACATCCTGACATTCATTTCCTGTGTCTGGTTCGCAGGGGAGAGAAAGCATTTTGCAGCCAAGAATGTCGCAGCCAAGGAATGATGTTGGATGAACTGGGACATTCTGAATCATGGGATTATTGCTAATTTTATTGTGTACGGTTTCAAGAATAAAAGTTCAGTTCCCATGTTTGGTTTGTCCCTAAAAAGGGCTATAAGCGCAGCTGGTTCCAGTATCTCACTTCTCATGGGTTTTGTTTTTAATGTCTAGTTCGTTGCAGTGATTTGTCGGGGCAGAGATTGAGGCTGGCGTGAGTGAGGATGAAGATGGATTGGTTGAGGACAAAACAAACGCACTCACTAGTGTGTGTTTTTGTGATGACGATGAGGCTGTGGGTGAATTATGATATTGATGATGTGGTACCCAAGTCTGCTTGTTGTCTTTACACTGCGTCTTTTGTTGTGTTGCGCGTATAAGAAGAGACGTTTCTATATGTAATCTAATCATAAAAAGATACGCCATGGACGCGGGACCCATCCGGCCATTCGTCCAAGGAGAAAGGATAGATAACGATGATGATGTGGCGCCCGTGACTTTTGCAATAATGTTCTTTATCTTGTACTAATATTATGGGACGGACAATCAACAAGTGGGCCCCTGTGGTGTAAAAGTTTTCCGCATGTGTCCCACCATTACGAGGAAATATATATTTATACCTCGTACACGTGGAACGGATATATATCATATGTTATCTGTCCGAATTAAAAATAAATTGGGGCATGGACTTTGGGGTCAATGCCGTCAGCTCGACTAGTCGGTTGTTTCCATTTCTCAAGATCATGAATCCGGTTAGTAGTGTTAGATTAACTGTACTTTTTAATATTAAACAAACATCAATCAATGACGTGAAGCGAGTAGAAACAAAAGATGATCTCTTACTAATTAGTATATTCTAAGAACGATGAGGATCATTAGTATTGAATTAGTTGTTATCATCATTGAATGCATAATTTAATAAATATAAAAAATTATCAAAAGTTAAAAATTATAATTATAACTTACAGTGATTTTCTTTAATTTCTTAATATTAAAGAATTATTTTATATTTATTTTAATATTTTATTTTTTTTCAATAATTAATATTCTTTTTATGAATTCAATAATTAATTGATTGTCGGATCATGCATCTCATACTCAGTTAAGTGCAAAGTTCTTCCTACCGTGGTTGTTGCCAATGCTAATATTCACTTTGTTTATAAAAAAATTAAAACGATATCTGAATAAATTACAAAGATTAATTAACACCTATCCTCCATATTATGTATTAATTTACTTTTTTTTTTTTTTGCTATAACCCCGTCAATGTGAAATTTATTGTGGAATTTCTTAGAAAAAAAAATCTTTTGAACTATAAGTGAAATTTAACCAACTAAAGAAAAATTAATAATACCATAATTTACATGAAAAACTATTCTAATATAGATAAACAAAATTATGTGACAAACAACACGAAACTCCAAACTACCGGAATATAATATACTATTTGGAAACCTTATCCTAATATAATATACACAACAAAATATGAAATTTAATATAAGACTCAAAGTAAAGTAAATGTTGGACCATAAAATTTCTCTTACACACTCTAATTATTTATTGGAGTCACTTAGAATATTAACATTAGTTTCATCAAATCAAACTTCAACCCATCAAAATAATAATATAATAAATATAATTATTTATTATACGAAGATGCCTGCACTTATTCATTCTCCCTCAAGATCTCATCATTGGCCTTCTTGGTGGTGGCATAGAGGTTGGGAGGCGGTCAGTACGATGGAGCTCTCGGAGAACGGGTTGCCAGTGTTGATGCCATAGACCGAGCTGGACGAGGCCTACACCACGGGCGGCTGCGGGTGGGCTGAAACCGCGATGGGGGTGACGGATCAGCGGGCGAGCTTCTCACACGAGGGGTCAATGTCGCGACCGCCGGCCGCATACAAGGTGGAGGAGAGAAGGTTTGCAGCGGGGGTGGTTAAGGTAGTTTTTGGGCACCGACCTCAATCGCTCCGTCTTCGAAGCTCCTTCCTTGGCCTGACGGTGCTTCGGGCTTGGGGAGGGATATGTGAGGACAGATGATGATGGTTTACAGAGCGCGAGACGGCCGACGTAGTGTGGGCGAGGAAGCCGGATTAGACGATGCGATTTTTGAAGAAGTATACAGTAACTCGTTATATTTGACGAGAGAATTGTATTTATTTTTTGTCAAAGTTGCAAATTTAAGATTTAATAAGACTAATGGAGAGTTTTTTTTATAATATTTATTAATTTTTATGTTTTGATAAATACTCTTAGCCGATGTCCTAATACTAAGTGCATGGTATTGATATCCGTGAATGAATGAGAGGAGTGCAAAAAATGGCACAGTCCACGTGTACACATCCTGTCCGCTTAGATCATCTCCAACATTATGGAGAGATCGGGGGAGGGAGGCTGCGCCGGGTGGGATAGGAGGCCTAGGATCGGGCCAGTGAAAATGGAGATGGGGTGGTGGGGATGCACCTGCGATGGAGAGATCAAGAGATGGGTGGAGGGGAGCTTTGCCAGTTGTGATGGGAGGTTTGGGATCAGGCGGTGGGGATAGAGATAGGGCAGTGGAGATGCACCTGCGATGAGGAAATGAGGGAAGGGGGCTGTGCCGAATGGGATGGGAGGTTTAGGATCGAGTGGTGGAGATGCACCTGCGACAAGAGAATGGGAGAAAGGAAAGAGAGGAAAAAAACCAAAAATAATATATAGATAATGAACAGTAACTTTTTAAATGTGAAGAGCCACTATAGCATTTTTCAGATATAAAAACTCATGTGAAGAGCCCGTTAGAGCATAAAATTAAAATTTTACTCTCTACATATAGATAATAAAGAATGTGTTAGAGTTACTATTAGATGTCATGTCTTTGCTACCTTACTTCGTATTTTTGAACATTTTATTACGTTATTTGCTTTGAAAATTTTATTTTTAGTATATAGTGAAAGTAATTTATATGTAAATATTTTTAAAAATTAAAATATTATATAAATATTCCCAGCTTAGAGCAACTCCAACACTAACATATAATTTTCATCTTCATGTGAATAATATTTCGATGTAAAGAGTTATTTTTAAAATTTAGGTACAACAGTCATATTTATTTTATATATATTTATATTAAAATAATATTTTTAATATGTGGTTTCGGTCACATGCCCTCTCTATCGTCTCGCCTCTCGCCGGCGATTGCGATTTTTGGTTACCGCCAACATCTGTTGGCCATCAACATTCCTCATCGGACCCCCCAACGTTGGAAAGCACACCATCCCCTCGTATGGTGCTCCTCCTTGACCCAGAGACCCATCCTTTGTCCCCGAGAACCAGCACCCCTGACGTAGAGACGCAGAAAACCACCACCCCTGTCCCCGATCGACTCCACTAGGATCGCGCAAACACTCGCCTGAGATGGGGGAGGGGCGACACACAGAGACGACGGGGGGATGATGTGAGGTGAGTGCGGCTGCTGCTGGGATGGAGCAGCGACACGGGGGGATGGTGCGAGTGGAGAGACAGAGAGAACCGGAGATGAGAGAAGAGAGAGAGAAAGATCAATAAAAAATAATAAAATAAAATATAAATAATGAACAAATCTGTTGAAACAAAAGTTTTAAATTTTAATGTCTACGTCTAGATAATAGAGGTTGAAGTTACTCTTACAGCAGAGCACTAAAACGCTAAAATACAGCGTAAAAAGAGAAAAAAACGCTCCAACGAAACGCTATAACGCCACGCTATTTTCGCGTCATCTACAGTACTGCACCACCAGATATGGCGAAGTACTGTTGCTGCGCCAAATATGGCGCTATCCCGTCCCCTCCTCTCGCGCGATGCCAACGCGACCCCCCTCTCCTCTTCCGCAGCGCCAACACCCGTCTCCTCTTGCGCGATGCCACCCTTGCCCATCTTCCTCGGCGTGACGCAGATGCCCCCTCTGCCCATCTTCCTTGGCCCGAAAAGGCAGCTCACAACGGACCAAGTTGAGTTCCTTGAGAAGAGTTTTGAGGGGGAGAAAGAGCTCGAGCCAGATAGGAAGATCTAGCTTGCGAAGGACGTCGATCTGCCCATCTTCCACACCGAACGCAAGCGTCAAACGCCGAAACCACCCCTCCCCCGCGCAGCCATCTTTCCCCAGCGCCGAAACCCAACCCCCACCTCCCCCATCTTCTCCGGCATCGCCCTCCTTCCCCAGCTCCCCCCTACTTCCCCCCCCCGTTCTTTCCCGGCACCGATCAGCTCCCTTCCCCTCTTCCCTGGCGACGAACGCCCCACCCCATCTTCCCCGTCACCATTCAGCCCCCTTTCCTCTTCCCCAGCGCCGAACGCCCCCTTCCATCTTCCCCGTCACCAATCAGCCCTCCTTTCCTCTTCCCCGGCACCAAACGGCCCCTCCCATCTTCCTTGGCGCTGTTGGACGGTCGGATTGGAGGTACGAGGAATATTGTAATAAATGAAAATAAAAAGAATAGTGTATAGCGTTAGATTTAGTGGAGATGATAGCTGAAAATTAATGTATTTTAGCGTAAAAATTACATTAAATTAAAGTTTTGGGTTGGAGATGGTCTAATAGTTTTCGCGCTATAATACGGCCGGACCACTTTCTTCGCTCTTCGTTTTAGAGATGAAAGGCTGCCCGTAAAAATAGAATAGCAGCCAGTTCTCAAAATTGGGCTGGTCACAATTATTGGAGATTAAACAAAAAAAAAGTTCTAGCTTTTTAGATCACATGCTTATCTTTCTACTTTTAATATAATATATGAATCGGGATTGTGAACAATGAAAATTAACATACCAATGAGAAGGAAAGATAAAGAAATATATAATAGAATAATATTATTTTTAAAAATAATAAATTTAATAATTTTTAATATTATTTATGAGTTATATAAATTTATTTAAATTTATAATTTTAAAAAATAAATATATTTAAAAAAATACTAATATAGCTTGAAACTCTACATCACGAAGGATGATCATGAAGTCAAATATAAAGATCATTGGTTGAATGTTAGTTTATTTAGCAAAGAACACTGTTAGGTATAATTGACGTTGCGGTATCTTTGCGTCTCTAATTGATGTGTAATAAGTAACATCAACATTTTTTGTCATGTTTCAGAGCGCTCCAGGATCATTGCTTGAGCTTTAATCTCGAGCAGACATCGATCGAGGTTTGAGTAGGGGCTCGAACGCATATGCTGCAGATGTTACTCGAGTCCCAAATTCGAGCAGCAAACCTCGAGCAAGCATCGATCATCTCTCCCATGACAAGATTTATGGGTTTCTAAGCTCTATCAATTGTAATTTTTAATGAAAACTTCAAACAGTCATAACTTTGCATACAGTAGTCCAATTTGTACTCTTTTTTTTAATTTTTAAGTATCAACAAGAGCTATGACTCTCAAACCCCACAAGGAATTTGCCGCTCTCCGATTTCCAAAAAGCATACTATTTTGCCTCTAAATCTAAATTTTTAGTCATGCTTCTACCTCCTCTTGTCTAAATGCATTACTCAATGCCCCTCCTTCCTCTCTCTCCCTCTTAGATGTAATAAAATTTTAAATAATTTTACTGATATATAATTACCACATACCAAAATACAACACCAATTGATAAATGGTGATAAATTGATTCCCTCAAACTTAAATTTGGATTATACATGATTGATAAATGGGCATTATTTTACCTTTCTTTTTCTGTATATTTCTCATATGCACGCCTTCAAAGTCAAATAACCCTTTCTCGTTTGTACACTGCAATAGAAAAACAAACTAATCTTTATTATCAATTTTCTTATTATTTATACTTATTTGCAAATTTTATGCAGGGTGAGAAAATCAATGGCGCCACCAATATTAAAGCTGAATTTTAACTAAAAGATTACTTTTACAAATAAATTTAACTAACTACTCTTTAAAAGCTCAATAAATTGTTCAGCATTTTAATATTAAAACATTAATCTGAACTAGTAAAACTAACTCAATGAATTTAACCATTGCAGCCTCCCTAGAAATTCTAGAGGCTAACAGCAGAGAAATCATGACACGAGATATCATAACTACTTCAGCTCAAAATCTCTAATACACTAAGGCGTCGTGGAATCAGGAGACGCAAATCACACAACCAATGATAGCAATGGTTGTGGCTCTCCGTAATCACTATCACGCTCAAATTATGAATACAAATAACTTTTTCTTAATCCATTGCTAAGAGCCTACACCGCACAAGTAATTCACCAGGCCAACAACTGCCAAATCATGACATGAGAATTTAAGACAGCATAACAACTTCAGCTCAAGATTAACTCTAATACGCTAAAGGGTCGTGGGTATCAGTCATAGCAACAACTTGACACCACACCTACACGTTTATTGAAGAACCACGATACATGCAGTTCACAAAGACCACAGCAAGAAAGAAACTACAACCATAACTGAAAAAACAAATTTCAAAGTCTTCCTCCCACAGGCTTCCTAGTTCTGCATCGGATTGAAAAAAAAATAAGAGGTCAGGAACACAAATTTTAAAATCTTCATAAACAACACAAATATATCAAACACTGACAGTGTTGTTACCTTTAAAAGGTTTGGTACAGTCAATGGTTCCAAGCAACCAACCATCATCGATAAGCCACATGAAGACCAGACAAGGCACTACAAACTCATAAAGATAATGAAGGAATAGACGAACGTAGCTGGTGCAAGAAAGATGAGGCTTACACCAAAGAGCCATACCAAGGCCAGCATGAACAAGGCGCTACAAACTTTAAAAAGAGGAGTTGCGATAGACTAATCACAGATTCGTGCAAGATAGATGAACCTTGATCATAGGGCAATCCAAAGACCAACAAGAGAGGGGCAATATGAACTCACAAAGACGACGACACAATAGAAATAGAGCACATAAACCTTGCACCATAGAGCAGTAAACCATATGATCACAAGGAGAGAGAGAAATAGAGCAATATATGAAGAGGCTTGAAACAAGATGAAGCAACCCGTATAAAACATACACTAACGAGCAGGAATGGCTACGAGTAACAGCTAACTTATCTTCCCCTCCAAGCTCTTCTCTCCTTAAAACGAGCAAAGATGATGAAGGGCAAGAAGATTCTCGCAGAGTATATTAAAAGATGTCAGACCCTAACTTACAAGGAGACGAAGATGGGAGAAGTAAGAAAAATACAGATGAGGGAATTTTAATGACCATCTAATGCTGTTAATTCTGACAACATAGAACCAAGATTTGCAAAGTGACTAATCATCGGTGCATTAGTAGTACAGGAAGAAAACTATGTTAAAGATCATAGCTACAAAGCTGATACTAACGAAAATAAGATTAACTCTAGAGAAACTGCAGGATCTACAGTATATACATCCTATATGAGACTAAAGACCCACATCTTACTGAACAAGGGAATGGTTAATGACAAACAGTGTTGAATATTGAGAGAACTTGATATGATTGCATAAACAGGCAACTAGATTTCACTTCTCTTTGAGCCCAATAGATAATGGAGATAGTAGTCAATTCAACCAACTCAGCCATGGTGCCAAATAAGCTTAGAGGCAAATCCTTGCTCCAAAAGCAAACTCATGAACAATCCCATCCACGTCTTAACCCCCATAAACAGCCACCATCCATGTTAAACAAACGTGATTCAAAAAGACACATCATCCAGCTTGTGAAGACATGCCAATAACAAAACCCAGAGCTTCATGCAATCCATCAACTGATTCCGCCATGACCCTACTTTTGTACCCCACCAAGACAAATTTCTAGAAAAACTTGCTCTTCGTTGTGCTACTGACCAATTTATTCATACTATATACAAGCTAAAACTAAACCTTCTTTTGCAGTGAACTTATTTACAGGAGCCCCAGGCTCCATGCAGCACATTAGTCGGTGATGTCTAGATTGAGCATGCGACGAAGGATCTGCGTGGCAGAGTCATCGCTGAGGAACAAATCCCTACTTGAAACAGATGATTCTCGTGTTGGGGAAGAAGGTGCAGACTTGGCAAACGAGTGAAGTTTAATAACAGGGGCTGATCGAGGCAAATCAAGAGAGGCTGCACGTTTCTGCTGGAGTGAAAAATTAGGGATAGGCAAAGAACTAGGAGGAGGCGAGTTTGAGTAAGCAGGCCCGGCCCAGAGCTCAGAATAAGAGAAATCCTCATCAAAGGGTCTCTCCCTCTTGGAAGCCTTGATGCCAATAGGTAGCGAAGCCGTTTTCATGGGACTAACGAAATGTTTGGGGTCTTCGGAATAGGCATTCATGCATGGTGACAAGGGTTGGGGTGAAATGCAGCAGCATGATATTTTAGACCCAGAAGCAGAAAATTGCTTTAATGGGGTTGGTAATATGCCTGCTCCAGATTGGAAAGTCCTACAGTTGATTTCCCTGAACTTTCTCGTTGACGGTGACCCAAATTTAGGAGAACCCACATGCCTGCATCTGCTGTAACTGTGATTTCTATGCTGCTCCACGACAACAATCGTCTCCATTGCTAAGGGCCGACTAGATCCTATATCAGATCTATCTAGCACACACACATCAACTGCTGCTGCGATTAACGAGATTACCCACAGGCTCCACAACGTGCAGGGATCCAAGATTCCCAAAAACCAGACTGCACCACCAAAACTGAAAGCTTCACGCTGGATTCAACGAAAATGCACCAGAAACATCAAATCGGATAGCGATTAATCGCTCCAACTACAAGTCACAAGCAATCACGGAAACGGCGAGTCCCCTCCCCTCTAAATCGCTAGCTCAGCAACAAAACCGAACAACAGATCACATTCACAGCAGATCGAGCGCTTGCATAACTGGGAAAAAATAACAACAGACAGACAAACAAACAACAGAACTGAACAAAATCAATAAAATAAAATATAAAAAAAAACAACAATCTAGAGATTCATATTTTCCTTTGGGGGGGGGGGGGGGGGGGGGATTCATTCATTTCTGGAGAAAGCGGGATGGCCTGAGCCCAGAAATTACCGTGAAACGAGAGAAGAATTAGAT